>VWZN01017368.1:548597-561507 GCA_013396955.1 Regulus satrapa | reverse complement strand
CCCTACAGACCCTACAGCCCCTACAGCCCCTACAGACCCTACAGCTCCTACAGTCCCTACAGCCCCTACAGCCCGCACAGCCCAGTGTTGCAATCACAAGCAGAAACACTGAGTAAGTTCTGTTGAGCCCCGGTAGGGTCAACAGGGCTCCACAGGTATTTTCATCTTGCAGAAATCTTATAACTAGTGGTAGATAATGTGGATAAACACAGCTTCTATCTCAAACGCAGCTGAATCCTAGGATGAGAAGTTAGCCAAATCATCTTTCAACTTCTTCATTGAAGAAATACATAATGAAATGATTGAAGAAAGCTAAACATAGAAGTAATGTGCCTCTTTTCAAGCCATCTAAAACAGGCCAGTGAGTCTTATTACAGCTTGTTTGGTTTTACCAAAATTACTTTAAAATCTTAACACACCAAGGATATTTTTCTCAAAATCACGTAATACTCTTTCACAACTCTTTCACACTTCTGGAGCAGTAAGCAATTTTGATAAGCTTGACCATACTGTGGCTCAAGTGAGGGTTGCTTTTTTTTTACACTCTGCAGGGGGGAAAAAAAAAGTGAACTATATAAGGGAGATGCTGGATTAGCAGCCAGTGAACTGTTGTAATGATCCATGGCAGCAGCTCTGTGGCCTTGCTATCTTGAGCCATTAATCACCAAAGTTTCAGCATCCTCCCTAGCACAGGTCAGTCAGTTGATGCTCAAAACACCATATAATCATGCTGTGCAGGCTTGTGCTTCAGGGCTGAAATTTGGGATTATGGTCGAAGATAATCCGTTCAGGTTTTGGAAGCCTTTTTTTTTTTTTTTTTTTTTTTTTTTTTTTTTTTTTTTTTTTTTTTTTTTTTTTTTTTTTTTNTTGCCTTCCCTACTGCAGAATGTATTTATTTGACTGCAAACTGAGGCAGAAGCAGCACAAAAACCCTGTGACCATCTCACTGATTTTGACTTCCTCTCCATCTCTGGACCTTTAGACTGTGAGCTGCACTTCAGTGAAGCTGAGTATTTGAAAGCCAAATTGTCTCACACAGCCCCATCTGCAATTAAGAATGGTCCTAAGACTTACTTTCAGTTTTCCACTCCAAAAAGCAGCAGGATTTTTCCTCTTGAGAACCTATTAGAGCTGGAATTGGGGGTTGCAGCAAATGTACTTAAAATGCATGTCTGTGATTTAGTTTCTGTGCAATTCCCCCTTACCATGTACCCTCTGCAGAAAGGGCTGTAATTAGTGCTACTCAGTGTGCTGTGGATATCTTTATTTAATTATCATTGTTAAATTACATGGTGAAAGAGCAACTCCACCTCTCCTTTCATGTCCGTGAGGGCTCCCACAGACAGTCCAGCCCACAGAAGAACCAGTGTCTTCCTGGGAAGCAAAGTTTTGACATCAGGCAGGAATTGCATATTCCTTAACTTACTATAGATGGGCTGGACAGATTCTGTGTGCAGAAACAGAGAGAGAAGAAACAAGGGCTTGAGGAGGGCAAACTGCAGATCTTAGAGTCACAGCTCATACACCGTTGATTTCTTTCAGCCCTGTTGCTGGATCGCTAATGTCTTGAACAAGGATTACCTTTTGCCCTATTTCTGCATTTATTTCCAAATACTAAGTTTGGACAAAGTACAGAGGAGTTATTGTTGAGTGTCCAATTAGCCCAACAACAGGAGACCTACTATTCAAAACAATGAGTAGGAAGTAACTTTTGGGTACATTTTAACATTCCATGATCATGAAACATGATCTCTCACTCAGGCATCCCACTTTCAGAAAGATGCAGATTCCAGTACTTCATCAATGTTACCAGCTTTCTTGATACCCAAATAAAATAACTTTCTTGCAAGAATTTAACTACTGAAGCTGAATTTTTTTATTGCTGTTGTTTCCTTTACATCAAACTGACCTTCTCTAAGAGCTATGTATCTTTCCCTTGTTTAGAAGTACTGGTTCCACTCCAGCACATAAGAGTAGTTTTATTCTGCTACAAAATTGTACAGTGCAAGGAAATGAGAGGGGGGGTCTTCTCCATCTGGCAGATGATCCTTAGAAGTGGAAAAGAAGATGTGCAGGCTTATGCTATTAAACTTTTTGAGTTAAAATGGGATCCAGCTGTTTGGGATCCACAGCATTCTTGCAGTTTAACTGTTCACAGTATGTATACTTTCAATCCCTTTATTTTTGTTTTCTTTAATTGTTGGGGCCTGAGATCATAAGTGCTTCAGTCTTTCAAATGTGAAGTGCAACTCTTGGTAATTTGTTCTAATCAACTGCAGTAAGAAATGTCTGCTCCATAACCTTGAATGCTTTTTCTCTCCCTTGACAACAGAATAGATTTCTTACAAAAAAAATAAACATCTGGTTTGAGTTGAACATCAAATTGCAGTTGCTTTAAGTGCCAACTATTAAATTACCTCAAATGTTTTATGTTTGAACATGATTTTTCAAGACAGCTAAATTTTTAAACTGTAGCACAAATGTAAATTTAAAATTGCTTTAGAAGGCTAAATCCCTTGAACATAGGGAGTTTTAAAAATCATGTGTAGTTTGGTCACTCTTCTTGCTTTCCATTTACAGAAATTATTGTTGAGACAGGTTTTTTGTACTACCATATATGCCTCATCAGATGGTAACAGGAAGAAAAGCTTTGTCTAGAATTCAGGGACTTAACTCTAAATGTTGGAACACAGGGAGGTACTGTCACGACTGTCCAGAATTTACTAAGTCAAGCACAACAAAAACATATGAGCCAAAATTACAGCCTGCATTTTCATCAGGAAGCTAAGCATTAAAACTCATATATGACTTCCCACATCTGAAAAAAGCCAACCCTCTTTTCTTATCTAGCATAATTTTCTGGAGATGAGTTTTACAGTCTGATTTGCATGACAGCATTTAAAATTTACAACTTTATATAAATGTTGCTATTTTCCTGAAACTACCCAGTTCTTGATCCACCATATTTTTGAAAGAGAGAGTTTTCTTTTTTTTTTTCTCTAAGTAGGTTTCTACTTCTCTCAGAGGGATTTTTAAAGATAGAGAACAGTACAGTTTGAACTATTGAAAGCAAATTAAAATGAACAGTAAATTTGCTGTTTTGCTAATGCTTGCAATTTCTGTATGACTGGAATTGACAGTGTTGGTGAGGCTTTTTTATGATGTTTCAGGGAGAGGAAAAAAAAAAAATTAATGTTTTATTCATTGTGAGAGGGCTCTAAAAGGGCACCAGGGAAGTGTAAATGAAAACCATTTTCATATTCCCTTCAGTATTTCTTCAAAACCCTTCTCCAAACCAAAACAGAGTAACTACAAGTGCCAACCAATAATAGCATTGTTTACTTCTTCCCTGATCAAAGTGAAACCACAAGGAGAATTAACAGAAAAAAAAAAATTAAAGCACAGATGACTGCAGCTGGGAAAATTACTGGCAATTACTCTAGTGACTTCTAAATTGGATGTGACCCAGTGTCAGTGGTTGTCTGTGCTTGTGTTTTCACCAAAGGTGATTGTAATTGTTGTGATGATACAGTTAGTCCAAGGCGAAATTAGTAATTACAAAGGTGCAGCCATCTGATTAGGTTTCCATATTATTTCGATGGCTATTCATAATACTGACTGGCTTTATCTAGAATATTTGAATTCCACAACACACCTCAACTCTCAGATTCACTGAGGAACACACTGAAGCCTGGATCATCATAAAAATCTGGTTGTTTCAGGTACTGCATGGGAAAAACACTGACTCTTTGTGGACTGTAGATAGATAAGAGGAATGACTTAATTTACCAACTGTTTTTGCTGAGTGATATCTGAACAGGTTCAAGAGACGCAGGCCCAAGTGATCTTTGAAATCTATCATAGACAACAAAGAGCAGATTTTCATTCTGAAAAACTTCTAAACCAAACTTGACTAACCAATTCTACTATTGCTAGACATTCTGAATGTCTGGAAAATGGATGTACTTAAATTTCTCTCACTGAACTTCATCAGCCGATATATTCTGGTGTATGTGATTAGGGGAAAAAAACCACTATGTGTCTTCAGCTAGCAGTCTGTCTAGTTGAAAATGGCTTCAGTTGCCACTTAAATAATGCAAATGGATAAGGATGAAAAATAAATCATGAAATCACAAAAGGTGAAGAGGTGAAATTGGAAGAGACCTCTGAGGTTATGTGGTCCAACACCCTTCTCAAGCAGGGACACATAAAGCCAGTTGCCCAGGACTGTGTCCAGATAGCTTTGAAGTAAATTTTTCACTAATTCTGTTCTCTAAATTCTCTAGTCTGATGAAGTTATTTCAGTTTATGTTACTTATTAGCAAAACTTGCTAATAGAAAATATGGTAAAAAATATTTGGTTTCCTTCAGTTCACTGAAAGATGTGACACTGCTATATAGGTTCTAGAGGAAAACTGGAACAGGAAGTAACATGAAAATTGTTGCCACAGAAACAACAAAACTTGCATAAAATATTAAATGAGGAGGTAAGTCCAGGAGGCAATGCCCTTTCTCATCAGAAGTGCCATAGGGCTTTTAAGGGAAATGCCATAGGGGAAAAGAAGATGAGAGAGCTGAAGAAAAGTTCTGGGATGGAGTGACTAGCATGGAATACTCAAACAGGAATGCAGTCAATACTGTTTGCTCCTATCAAATAGATACATTCCCAAATACCTACTAAATTATTTAAGACAGTTTTTTTAGAGAAAGGTGTTTATTACTTTCCTTCTACTTTTTCCCCCAAAATTCACCTGCCTGGTTAATGCTAACAGCAAAAAACAGAAGAAACAACAACCTTCAGGTATTTTTCAGCTGAGACGTGTTGCTGTTTTTGAAAACTGCTGAAGAAAGCCCCAGCTTCCTCAAGCAGCTTTGTTTCAAACTAATGCATGAGGCCGAACAGGCCCTAAGGATCTGAGATATGTTACTCTGTTTAAATGTTCTCCTGTTGAAATCTATTTCAGTTGAACTTATGACATAATAATAGAATAGCAATCAATATCAGAGCAGGGTTATTTCATTACTTTACCACCCAAGAGTCTCCAGTCAGTCTTTAAACCAAACATCATCTATTGAACTTCATATGCCTCCAGCAACAGGGAGGGTGAAACCTAAGGAAGCTGTTTTTTCTGTGTCTGTAAAAATGGTTAGAGACTGAAAATTACTAATTTCAGAACAAATATACTTCCAAATCTTATGAAGGAGACATATAAACTCCATTTGAATTTACCAATTCAAATAAGGATGTTTGAACAATGAAGAAAAATAAATAAGTGTGCTTTTGTATTGGGAAAGGGAATCAAAGTAAAACAGGAAGAAAAGGGTCAAAGAAAACTAGCTGCCTTAGAAATGTTCCACTCTTTTCTGGAGAAACCATGTACAGTGATAAAAGGCCTGGAGGCACGGAAGTTGCAGACTACTAGGGCAACTCAAGCAGAGAAGACATGTGCCAAGGTTTTTTGTGTCATTCAGTTTTGTGTATACATTATCAAATTAATTACTTGCTTGTTTATGATCTTAATACATCAACTCTGTAATTATGTGTGACAACATCAGAATTCGGAGGAGGTAAATTGTGCATCCCCAAGGATGAACTTGTGAGGAAAGATGCTTGAACTAAGACTTTCAAAGGGGCTTAAATTAGTTGATTTTTAAGCTTCACATCTCTTTTGAAGGAAGGAGAAGAGAAGCTGTGCTCAGGAGAGGGGTCAAAGTTACCATGAGAAAATCCATCAAGAGAGATGCTGGGAATCTTCACAACATAATTAATCCACTTTTTTCGGCAATATAACATAAAAGGTTAATGAACACACAGCCAGAAAGAATACTGTAAGGGCTCTAACATGTGTGGGAACAATGTCAGTAAGAAGGAGTTAAGAGAAAAACTAAAAGGAAAAAATGGTGAACATAGAAAGAGAAGGAAAGAGAAAGAAGAAGAAGAAACAAAAACTGTACAAAGCCAAAAGAGCATAAGGGTTGCATTTTAAGAAAAGTATGTATGTTTCTCTTTATCCCTAGTTCCAAAAATTCAGCTACTATTTTGGACCTCCAGTACGGTGTTCTCTTTCAGTCAGTAGCTTTGGCCTTACTGAGTCTGTAGGGGTTTTGGCTCTTACCAAGCTCTGACTCTGAGTAGAAAAAAGGGAGATTCAAGGAGACAGGTACATGCAGAAAATCCACACAGTGCCTGCAGTGAGTAGCCTGACTGTTTAAATGGATGATTAAATAACTGTGCCTTATGCTCTTCTCAGGGCTGAGCCTTCTGCATGCTCCAGGGGTATGCACCACTGCCAGTCAAAATCTCTGTCTAGGAAACTCCTTCTCCTGAGGCCAAATCTTCCCCCAAGAGCTTTTCTTCCAATCTGGGCAAGTCAACTGCAGCAGGGAATTTCTCCACACCCTGCAGTGAGATCTCATGTGAGAGCAGAGGAAGAAGACCACATTCATACTAGAACACCACCTACAGGGCTCAATAAACTTCTTAGTTTGTGGCTGAAATAATAATTAAGTTTAATTCTGTGTACCTGCCCACATATCATCATCTTGCTTATCAGTAGAAGAGAACTCCATGACAGTGCACTAGTAAAAAATACAGCATGCAGCCAACAGCAGCAGCACCCTGATGGGAACTTACACATAGACCTCATACAGCAATGCAAGTTTCCCATGACTTTCAGCAGATTTTAAAGAAATTGCTTTTATTTCCAGGAAATTAGATATTTGCCATAACTTGTAATTTGGCAGCATGAGCCCACAGCTGCCAGTCTCATGCCAAGAGCCTGGGAAAGCGAGTGTGACGTATGGCAACCTGTTCAGGGAGAAAGAGAGAAGCAGAAATGCTGTATGGCAAAGATGAAACTTGGCTGTGGAACCTCTCCTTCCATCTGTCCCAGAGCCAGGAAGAGTTTGTGATTCTTTTAAAACTGCCTTTGGACCTGCTTACTGCTATGATACTTTGCTGCTGAAGGCAGCAGCCTACAGGGTGGATGGGCCCTGTCTTTTCAAGAAAATTCTGTCCTCGGTGGACTCTGACTACTCAGTGCACAAATGGGCAAGGGGGTTAGGGTTATGAGGTGGTGAAAGAGTTAAAATACTCATATTCCTTTCTTCTAAGAAAGCCCAAGCAAACAGGAAAATCTGTCTCCTGACTGTTAGACAGAGATGGAAGAATGAAACAATTCAGCTGGCCAAAACATCACTATGAGCACTTTTTTGGCCTTGAATTGTCATAACCCGGTCAAAGGTTCAGCATGCTGCTACCCTCTTTTCCTCACCAAGCCCTTCTTTGGCCATCATCCTTGTCATCATTGAGGTTTTGTCTCCAGGCAAAATCTCCCTTTTCTTGCTTTCCCATCCCTGCCTACTGGCTACACAACTGGTCTGGAAGCTGCGGTTTGTCTTCTGGGCTTCTCGCCCACAGATGGCTGTGGTGGAAATCCCAATGTCCTCATGCCTTCCCCACTCTTCATGCAACCGCTTCCCCCTGGAAGGAGGAGGAAGGGTGTCCATGGCATCCCATCCAGTTAGGAGAAGCCTGCAGATGTTAAGGCCTTGTACACAGGGAAGGACTGCGAGATCTGAGATTGCTTGGACAGAAGGCAGCAGCACAGAGCGAGGCACCATGGAGGCAGGCTGTGATAGGTAGAGAATCACCTGTAGTATTTTACAACCAGCTTGAGCAAACCAAACTATCCCTACTGCACAGAAGGTCTAAAATTTAACCTCCTTAAGTGAGCCCTTGGTGTATAGACCTGCTGCATAATAATGCAAATCATTATAACAGGTAAACATTTACATTCATCCTCCCTTCCCTGAGGACTGATTATCCGTTCGCCTTTTAGAGTGGGATGTCCTTTCATTGTAAATCTGTAATTTTCTTAGTGGAGCTGACTATTCCTATTGTTTGTGCATTGTCAGATGCAAATAAACAACCCAGTTACCTTGCCAACAAGCAGCAAGCAGCAGCAACATATATTATCAGTAACGTTATTACCCAGCATGTTCCGGATGGACAGATGGAGGGTCTGAGCATCCACCAGCAAACAGGACTGTCATTTTAACAGCATTCTGGTTTGTGCCAGCTTAACCTTACTGGGAAACTACCATTTGTTTCCCTCCCCCAGCTTTGCTTAGCACACCAACAAACAAGGGAGTCACAGAACAACCGAGGCGCAGGGAAGTTTGAAATCCACTCAGTGTTTTAAGGAAATATGTGAAAAAAAAAATCAAACCCGGTATATTAACATGCAACAAGAGCACTGTTACCAAAACCACAGTCCACTGGGACATTCACCCCATAAGAGATAGCTTTTGAAAGAAACCCATTTCTCATATTGTTTTCTAGTCTTTTGTTTTTCTCCATCCCCTCACATATTATTGCTGCCTGAGATACCCCTTGTCAGGACAAATCTAGAGAGTCTTCAAGAGAAGCCAAATTACCGAGACCTCAGGTTTTTTCACAGTTAGTTGTTCTTTTCACTGCTGGACTCTTCTAAAGCAAACGAGATTGAATTAATATGTTTTTACTGTATCTGTTCCTCTGTTTCCCATGGCCTAGCAGAGGAAGTGTGATTGCCAAGTGTTTTCTCATTTTGTTTAATCTGATACAAAAGGTCACCTCAAGTATCCTTTTGGTATTTGCTCCAGAGCTGAATATAAGTGGTGGCAGCCACAAGAAGAATTCATGTTGCTAAACTTCAAAAATATTTGGGTTTTTAGATACAAACAGATGTTTCCTTTTGGTAGCTTGATTTTCCGTGTGATATTCCAAGAAGCGTAACGGGTGTAGCTGAATCATAGATGGATGTTTTCCGGAAATCAATTAGTTTCACACACTGCTTCACCAATTACGAGAGTATAACTTCACAGTTATGTGAAAGAGATAAAAAATTTATTTGTTTAGTCAGACTCCTATTTAAATAGACCACCAATTCTTCTCAATATCCACAGCTATATTTTGCTGCAGAAGCAGGAAAATAAAAAAATTGGCTCAAGATCAAGTCTGAGGCAGACCCATTGAAATTTGTAAAAACTAGGCCACCTTGGGGTCAGTTGTGCTACACCAGTGTGGCACAATGTGTTTGTACCAATAAAACAAATAATTCTAGGAATAACTATTTAATCTGGAGGATTCCTAAACAACTGTGGGTTTATGCTCTAATCCTGTAGTTTAAGTTTGGTTTAAATATAGTTTAAGTTTTAATCTATAGTTTTAGTTACATCCAGTGCTATTCTCTAAAACAATCCCTTTTTAAAAGTGGTATTTAACTTCATGTAATTTTAAATGAATGGTTAATAAAGTCTTCCTGGATATACTGAGAGGGCTTCTGTCCCCTCAGGAAAATATATGCCATTCCAACCTTTTCAGATGCAAAGTATGTGCTCTTTGGAAGTTTATATTTATGGGTCAGACATAATGATTTTACATGTAAAAGATGAGTCAGGAAAAGTCCACTTACTTTTTCAAAAGAGTAAATCGACCATTTGAGGACACTAAAAGGGCAGAGGAACAAATAAAGGTTGTTTAAAATGTTTCAGCATTGCAGTTATACAGATAAAGCATCCACTCTAACCCCTGACTTCAAAACACACAGGTCATGGCTCAGTTTTGGCTGCTCTGCTGTAATGACTCAGTTGCCATAATCCTGATGTTTAAAAACTTAAAAAGGCAAAGAAGGAGGGGACACGGACAAAGCCTACTATACAGCAGAAAACAACCCCAAATCAAAACCCAAAAAGCAAATCAACTTCCAAAGGCTTCTGAGAAATGCAGGTTGATGCCAGCAGTGCACAGAGGGGTGGCATAGGAGAGAGGGAGAGTGCTGCTTGCAAGACCAGCAAGAGAAGCTGCCTAAAATGAAATGAGTGCCTTAGAGAATTATGCCAGACTCAGAATTCCTCTTTATAATGTATTTATAGAATTAAATAATTCTATAAAGAATTATTTAATTAGAAATATCTATAGCAAAGAATTACTTTTGTTTTGGATATTCAGATTCCTGAACAAAAATTAATTTCTGACTGTTCTGTTTGATTTTCATTACTTTCGGTCCAAAGGACACTGTCTGAAAACCAGGAGCTACACACACTCTTTGAAGTGAAAACACAGGTGATAAAAGCTCTACCACTGGCCCAAATATCAGGATTTTACCTCCTTCTGTGAAGAAAATTAAGAAACAAGTTTCAACCAAAATGAAATGATCACAAACACAGGACAGGAGAAGTCTGACAGCTTTTCCCTCTCAGGAGGGGCAGCAGTTGTTCTGAAGAGTCAGACCAAATAGACCACATAGATCACCGGGGCTGTCCGCCTGCATTATTGTCAGCTGAATGATAATGCTTTTGGCAAGAAACATGTTTCATGTTTCCTAAATCCATAATTCTTCTTTTCTTGTACTTTATTTATACTGCATAAAAAACAATACTCAATATCTGTACTAGCCATGCTGGAGAAAAATGCAACCTGAGTGGCTACAGAAGAACCAGGTCAAAAGACAGAGTAAGACACCTCATTACAGACCACAAAGAGAAACAAAAAGCTGCTAATAGTGATAAGAGGAGAAATGCAGTGGATAAGTCCAGGGTGTATAACACATTAATTTGAACAGTTATCCATGTAATGACCCATAATATTGGACTTGGATGCCTCTCAAAATCTATATTTTGCATATTTTTTCAGGTAACATATTTTCTAAGCACCTCCAGCTTCTCAGACACATTGGATGTTCAGCATCCTTAATACATATTCCAGTCATTCTAACTTTATGAATCCAAAAGCCACTGGCCAGGTGGAGAAGCAGAATAAAACAGGGAAGAGGACAAAGAACATTTCAGGGAGGGAAAAAAAAACCCCAAAAAGCCATAATATAATAACTGATAAGTCCTATAGTATAAAATCAGTTCTAGTGATGTTTTTCACATGCTCAAATTTTGTAGTGTTCCAAATCTGAACAGCCACATGATTATTCCAGTGCATACACTTTTGAATCCTGCCGCTACTCTCACTTCTGGTAGACTTTGGCAAATATACTACATGGAAAAGCTCTAATCCATCATGATTTTTACCACAGGGGTGTGGAAGTATGTGTGGGAAACAAAATCAAAACAAACCCGTTCTGATTTGTTAAGAGTTTGACTGTATTTGGAAGGTTGGAAAAATTATCAATTCTCCTGTTTCATAAGCAACTGCATACCTAAAGGCCTAGGAGGTTGTAAATTAAGATGATTTTCTACGAAGGTAAGTGAAAAAAGCTAAAAGTAAAAACTTATAAGTGAGAATGGCAGAGATTTACAGGTACAGCTGTGCTAATTGGAATGGTAGGTGATTTTAGCAGGTTGGATAAAAGCATATGATTAGACTGAAATTCAGGTATGCCTCAGGTGCACTTGCAAGTGCCAATAAAAACAAATGAATCCAACATCTAAGTAGATCAGTATCACTGCAAGCTAACAGCTTGGAATTCATTAGTATTTTTTGCCTGGGACTTAATCGAAATACTTCTGAATAAAATATATGAGAGTCTGTTTGAAAGTGCACCCAATGACATACTACAGACATCTCAAAGAGCTGTTAGCACCTTCAGTAAACTGCCAGTTATTTCAGTCTGTGCTGACTTCAGTTTTAAAGAGGAAAACTAAGGAGACTTCATCTTCAAAAATGTCAGGTTTTCGATGCTCTTTTTAGTGTGAATACTCTTGGTAACTCTCCAGTTTCCAAATCAGCTTAGGTCCATACATATGTTATAGAATAAATAAAGTTCTTAGCCATTCTGGGGACAAAGATGCTGAACCTGAATCTCTTTTCCATTTGAGTCACAGAAACGGAAGGAAGGGATGTCTTTATTTTCTGCTGTACCTCTACAGTCTTAGGTTCTTAAGGAAATATATCCTGGCAGCAAAACCAAAAGGCTCTGCACTTAATGCAGCAGAGTAGTATCAGTGGGATCCCAGTGAATCATTACAATCACAAATCATTCCTGAACAAATAACTTCCATTTAAGCAGGATTTATTGAAAATTCAATACTCCTTTCTTTTCTTACTAAGGACAGACTGTATTTTGGCTGGAATCTGTGGGCTGTAAATGGCTGTTATCTCTTATTGCAAAGCAGATAAAACAAACCAAAACAAACTCCCATTATGCATAATTTTAAAATGAGATAGGAAAAAAAAATAAACATTTTCTGGCCTGAATGCCCCAAATTTACTGAAAAACCCCTCTATGCCAAGGAGTGAGATGCCAGGAGAAGTTAATGCTACACCAGGAAGAGCACTCAGGTGGAAGGCACAATTAGAACTGTACACCCAGGATCCCAGAACTTTCACCACACTTACAGGATCTACTGGGAATTTCCAGATTTTTGGCTTATTTACTACCTCATTCATTTTCATATTGAACTCAGTGAGTACAGATAGCTGAGTTAATTCTGCTACCTTTGCATTAGAGTTGCAACAGAGTTTTATACTGCAAGTACCTAATACAGGAGTGGTGTTGGGAGAAAGAAAAACTGAAAATCTTTGCAAAATGCCTTAAATAGTATGGTTTTAGGCAACAAGAGGAAGAGGAGAAATTTGATTCAGGGGTAAAGTAATTAATTGGGTCCTTATGGTAATGTCTTTAAATTTCTGAGTTAACAACTTACTGCAATGCTTGTGACAGATTCTCCCTCTTTGGTAATTATCAGTTAAGACAGACATTTCCATGTCAGTTAACACTAAAGTTCATCTCTCCAAGTTGATCAGATCTGAGAAGTAATGTCTTTCTTATAAAAAATAAGGTTTTGGAGCACAGTCCTCCAATACAATTAATTGCACCACCACAGACCTATTACTGATGGGAACCTACATCAAGGGTCTTGAAGTCTTTCCACTCTCATGGAGTGAAAACAGAAGAAGGATTTAGCTGTTTCTGGG
>VWZN01017368.1:497226-539619 GCA_013396955.1 Regulus satrapa | reverse complement strand
AGATAGAACTGCTCGTCGTGGAGGGGGAAGGGAACAGAAGTAAACTAGACGTCGTCTGCCCACCCCATCTCTCTCTTCCCCCCCCTTCTATTTAGAAACCTGCCAAGAGCAATAGTTGACGGTTTACCACGGATTTAGGACTTTTCTTTGTGTTGAGCAAACGGCAGTCGGAGGTCTAAGCCTCCAGTAGTACATAAGAGAATGAATTTTCATTCTTTCTCCGCACTATCCTGCCCAGAAGGCTCCCGACAACTCTGCTAGTGAGGATGCAATTGAACATGGCTCCAGCTCCGTGAGGGGCTCGTCAGAATGATCCAGATGTTCTTCGGAAATTCCCGTTTTAAAGATTCTTCTTGCTCAGCAACACACAAATTCAGAGCAAAAGGAAAATGCTGGAAAGCGTACATAAAACGAAACATAATGGGTACCCATCCTTTCAATGACTTACCCTTCCCGTTGGGGTTTTTTGGTTTTTTTCTGAGATGTCACCAATCGAATAAATAAGTGCCTAAGGGCGGGAGGAAATGACTGAATACTTAGTTATATAACATATCCAAGGGTGATGAGGGAAAGAAGGTAATGACCAGACAACTGTATTGCAAGTTTAATGAATATGTTGGAAACTGTTAGCGCATGAAGTTGTATGCACACACTTAATACGTTTCTGGACTAAAGCCCTGTATGAACCCTTCTTCCTTATCTTGCCAGAAGACAGAATTTAGATAACTTTTGTGGGAGCTTTGTTTTAGTGGCCATGTCGCCATGAGCAGGTAGCATGAGAGGTGCTTTGTGGTGAGGCCAGTTGTCTGCTTTCATGTTACTTTCGTCTAACTCTGATTTGGTCCTGAAGAAACCTTGCCATCAAACAGGTCTGTTCTTAGCTTACCTTGTTTTAAATTTGGGTCCTAAATTGTTGATATTTTCTGAATGGGGACTCAAGAGGCTTGTTTATGAATTGAATTAATTAGAAAGTTTCTGTTTTGTATTTGTATCTGCTGTATTTTGAACATGCTTGATTAGTAAGACGTTTTTTTCCTGAAATCAGTCTCAGTAATTTTCACAAAAAGAATTTTTTCCTAGCCTTTTAAATTCATTTTCCAGGTTACTCAAAAACGCGTCCAGCATTTATTCATTATTTGAATGACCATGGGTTAAGAATCCAAACCTTTTAGCTCAGTCTCTTCCTTATTGACTAGTTTTTTTGCTTTTCTGCTTTTTTTCTTTCCAATACATCGCGCCATGTCTAATATTTGGAAAAAAAGTATAGATATTATTTTCTCCTGCAAATATTTCATGTTTCTTTCCTCATTTTTGAAGCTCCCATGGTTTAGGAAAACTCTGAAAGTTTTCTTTAATTCTGAGCAAAGACTAACTGACTAGTGACACATTTGCTTATCTGGGGTGAACTTTAAATAGTGGAATTTTAGAAAACCATTAAGCCATTCTGTGTAATGATATGCTTATTTTATGTTCCTTTGGGTTATTCTTTTGAAACATGGTGAATGTTATAAAGGCAATTTATTACCTGTCCTTCCTGTAAGAAGCATCATAGATCTTTTTCTAGTCATATGTCATTGCAAATACTAAAAGTTTAAGTCAGATTTTGTCTCATGTATTGCTTTTGATTTATGCCTTCTGAAGCTTTGCCAGTATGATTATTTTCACTGTATTTGGGGAATTATAAGTGGCAGGAATTAAAAAAAAAAGAAAAAAAAAGTGATTCTTAGGAAGACAATTCATCACACACTTGTTCTCACACTGAAAATATGTTATACCAGAAATGAAAGAAACAGTTGTAATGGATTTTTTTCTGTTTTGTTTCTATTAATTCAAGTAGGATGTTTAATAGTCAAAATACATTAGAAACACAGCTTTTTGGGATGAAAGATGCCACATTTATTTTTCTACTTTGAAAGAGGAACTTTCCCATTGCTTTATTTCTTGTTTCCTGATCCAAGCACATGATAAAATTTTAATGCATGATTGAGAAATAGTAACCTTTCTATACCCCCAACCTGAAAAAGCATAAATCCACCTATGGAAAAAATTGGGTAGAGGGAGAATTAGAAGTAACCTATTCTTAACAGCTTTAAAGGTTACCTTAAAACATACCTTCATGGTTAAGATTTGAAGTCTGAGGACTTTGAAGAGCCAAGAAAAAATAGCGAGATCAGAAATACCATCTTTCCACTGAGACATATCTGTTCCTGTGATAATTATGAGGGAACTGACCTTAAGTAAGGTATTATTTCATGGCTAAATGGTAACCATATGTTTGTTATACCTAATATGTCTGATTTTCTATTTTTGGTTTGGTTCCTGTTTTTTTGGTTTTTTGGTTTTTGTTTTTTTTTTTTTTAAGAGATGTTTTTAGGCACTAGTGAGAGGATTGGTGATTGAAGATGATCACATTTCCTGAAGAAAATGGGAGGCAGAATGCAAAAGGGAGTGAAATAAGCAGCATACTCACTGTAGCCTATCCCGGTGTATAATGACTGGCAATGCATGAGAACCTTCCATTAAATAAAATTAGTATTTCTTGACTCCAGAATAAGAGAACTGCTGCTGAACTGGTAAGGTTAAGGGCTGGTATCTGATAGATTTATGCATTTGCCAGGAATGGTAAGTAGTTATCTGGAGCTAAATCTCAAACAAGGAATATTTTGATCAGTCTGTGCAATTTGTCTGCCCACTGCACATCACAAATGTTTTCATCTGAACATGTAAAAAAATATTCCAGAAGTGACAGCTTTGAACTTTTTCACCAAACTAACTGGCTTGATAGAAACTTTATTCAACCTTAGTGTCAGAATTCTCCTTTAAATTAATAAAAGTTACTGTAAGTTGGTATATCAGCGTCTTTAGTTGGTTACAATATAAGAACTTAATCTGAAGTTACTTGACTTACACTGTCATAGGAAGGTGTTGTATACAACATTACTGAGTCATGCCAAGTTCCCCTGAAGTAAGAACAAAGAACAATGAAGATACTGCACCATTCCTGTTTTCTAGCTGATGGAATTTCACTGTATGAATCTAAACATTTATAGTTTTTGCTTTTCAAAGAGAAAAGGTCTTGAGGAGCATTGTGAAATATTTGTAAAACCGGTTCATACACCTGTATGTCACCGTGTAGTGACTCCTACAGCTCATGGATTAAAGTATTTTTTAAGTGGTCACCAGTTTTTTGATATTCCATATGTTTGTCAGTGGAATATATGTATATATGTAATGCAAATACTATAGTGTATGAAAAAGAGGAGAATTCTAATGCCAAAAGTGGTGGGGGTTTTTTCTTCAGAATTGCACAGACAGTTCACCTATGTTGTGTAATTTAGGTTGGTTGTGCTTACTGTAAATAATTAAATTGTTAAATAAACCTTTTCCTGGTACCATGGTTTGTGTGCAGTGAAATGTCACTAGCTGCATCCAGTTCTTCAGGCAAAAAGCCTGACTCCCAGGCCAGCAGTTAATATTACATGCCTGTTCAGCTCCACAGGATTAAACATACCACATGTTTTATAGATATCTACTCCTATCATCCATAGAAGTCTGTGGTCTACAAAACTCTGCTGCCAATATCTTCGATCTCTTCAAAATAAACATCTGAGTTAAGTATTTCTGGATTTTTGACATGTGGTACCAGTCTAGGCATGCATTTACCATTGTGTGCATGCTTTGTCAAGCAATCAAACCCCACTGGATACTGTATTGTGTAGGATGTGTCTCTTTGGGTAGGTGGTTCCAGGACTTTGTGTTGATTACTGCAATTGCTTCCTTTGTGCATATCAGTTTACCTACCAAATAATTTCAAATCTGGTTTTTGGAGTTTCCCTACTAAACTGTGTGAAACCAGTTGTAGCTATATCCACAGGTACACTGTATTTGCACATTCTCTCTGCAAGTGAACACCAGTTAGCTCAATCTATACAGTTAAATGCAAACCAAGCAGTGGATGATGTTGCTGTAGTATCAGTATTTCATAACGATAAATTGAGAGTTAGGTGTCTAGTTCTCCTGTGCAGTGATGTCTGCCAGTATGTATCACTTACAGAGGTGAGATTCACTGATTCCTATTTGCAAAAGTCGAAGTGATTATTTAGCTGACATATTTGGCTTTATCCAACACTTCTTTCCTGAGGGAGAAACTCCTTAATGGAAGTATATACTTTTGCATGGTTCAGCATGTGTGACGGCTGGAAAAGGTAAGATGGTAAGAAAGGTAAGAAAGAAGAGAACCCTACTTTTTTCATAATAACAGTGTCATTTATGTAAAACAAATGCATATGGAGCTCATGCAGGGCCAATTAGCTGTTGCAGTGTCTGCAATTCTTTCACGTGGTTATCTGTCGTATATATATCCAATCTTTGCAGTATTGTTAGATCAGTTTTTCCATAATGGGGTAACAAGTCAGGCAAGTGTTTGTGTTGCAAATATTTTCTTCTT
Source organism: Regulus satrapa (assembly GCA_013396955.1). Classification (NCBI taxonomy): domain Eukaryota; kingdom Metazoa; phylum Chordata; class Aves; order Passeriformes; family Regulidae; genus Regulus; species Regulus satrapa. The sequence goes on along the minus strand of VWZN01017368.1, from coordinate 535,172 downwards.
CTTTTTCTCCATAAAAGGGTATGTGTGCTTATGGTAATCTTTTTCATAGTGGTTAATACCCTCGACATGTTTTTGTGTGATAGATGATCTATTCTGTTCCTATCATCCCATAATTTGGAGAGTCTGTAGCAGAAAAAAAATAAACAAAATGTCACTTAGACCAGTACTTCTATTACTAATTGGTTAAACATGTTCTGATAGATATGCAGAAAAGTAGAAAGCACTCGCTGTTTGATGCAATTTTCCTGTATCAGGTTAGAAGGGATTGCTCAGTGCCTCTTAGTCCAGCCTTCCAACTAGATCTGGTTGTTCAGGGCTCTGACAACTCTCCAAGGGTAGAGGAATTCCACCCATTGGCTAGCTGAAGACAGCAGAGCTCTCTTACAGCTAAAGAAATTATTTTCTTTAAGTCACTCATCCTCTGGGGAGCTTCAGCCCCATGACTATTTGTGGGTCTCCACTGTACTTTCTTCCGTAGATCAACGCTTTTGTTCCTGTACGGGGCAACCGAAAGTCCCAAGGCCACTGAGATGATTAAGGAACTTGGAACATCCATTGTACAAGGGCAGGCTGAGAATGCTGGAAGTTCAGCCTAGAGAAGAGAGGGTTCAGGGGGATCTCATCAAGGTGTGGTAGTACTTGAAGGTAGGGTGCAGAGAGGATAGAGCCAGCTGCTTTTTGGTAGTGCCCAGTGACAGGACCTGAGGCAGTCGGCTTAAACTGGAGGCTCTGTATGAACATCAGGAACCACTCCTGCACTGTGAGAGTGATCGAACACTGGCACAGGTTTCCTCAGGGAGCTGTGGAATCTTCATCCTTGGTGATACTCAGAAGTTAAATACACTGTCCAATGACTTTGTATTTGCCTTTGTTCAGTTTCAAGAGCATTCAGTTTTCTCTTTCCTTCCATCACTTGAGGTCCCTCTGAAGATCACCCTTGCCCTCCAGCTTATTGGGTACTCCCTCATGCATTATCATCGATGACGCTGCAGAATGTGCACTCTGTCCCATCCTGCTTCTAGTTAATAATGCTGTGAAAGAGAATTAAATGACGTTAAAGAGTGGATAAAGACCCACTTTTCATATCTGAGGCATGACGATAGTAACTGGCTGCCAGTTGGACTTAATATTAGTATTACTGATCAGAACATAATTTGTATGAGAACCCAACTGATTTTCCATCCACTTTATCCACTTATTTAGCCTACATCTCACAACTGTGCTACAGTGATATTAAAGAACCCTATTGATGGCATTGCTTAAACCAAAGTAAACATAATTTATTACTCATCCTTTGTCCACAGACCCTTAGTGACATTATGACCAAAGGGACTTAGGTTGGTTAGACCCAGTTTATCCTCAGTGAATCCACACTGGGTGTTTTCAATCACCTTTTTGTCCTTTCTGTGCTCAGAAATTACATCTCAGAAGGCTTACTCCAGAACCTTCCTACGACCAGAGGCAAGGCTCAGTGGCATGTGGTGGCCTGGTTCCTCATTGCTCTCCTTGTAGATGGCCTTTTCCTCGTCATTGTGGCCTCCCACAATTCCCATAATCTTTTGAAGACAGTGGAGACCATCCTTGCAATACAATCAGCCAGGCAACACAGCTTATGGGCCTGTCTAGGAGCATGGACTTGTATATACACAATTAGCTTCAGTGGTTTCTGACTTGGTCATTGTTGTGGGCAGTGCTTTACTCCTACAGACTCTGCTATTAACATGAAGGACCTGGGACACCTAAGAAAAAAACTTTGCCAATACAAACAGAAGCACAAAGGCACTTTTCACTTTCATTTATCACTAGATCCACTGCCCTATTAAGCAGAGGTATCAACTCTTCTTTAGTTTTTTTGTTTTGGTTTGGTTTGGTTTTTTTCTGCTGGCACTGAAACTTTCCTTGTGTTTTTTTTCATATCTCTGGGTAGTTTTGTCTTCTGCTGAGCTTTGGTTCTTGTGTCTACATGCCTCCCTGCTCAGACGGTGTCCCTCTTTCTTCAAGTAGTCTTTTGCATTGTCCATCTCCTGTGGTCTCCTGACATACTTGCTTGTTTTCCTCAGTGTCAGGAAGGACCATTCTTGTGCTTTGATAATACTGCCCTTGAAAATGAGCCAGCTCCTCTTGGCCCTCTTTTCCTTCATGGCAGTATTCCACATGTCCTGCCATACAGGTCCCTGAACAAGGCAAGATCTTCCTTCTTGAAGGCCAGGATAGTAATTATTAAAATTTATCTTGCTTATTAGACCCAGGATTTTAAACTCCACAATGCTGTAGTCATTGCAGCTAAGATTTCCCTCAACTTTCCACAACTCCAACTGTTTCTTACTTGCTCGAGAATCAGGTGTAAAAGAGCACCTACTTAGCTTGTTGGTTATCTGTATCAAAAAATTGTCAAGAGTATGTGCTCCCCACTTAAATAGTTTTAAATAATTTAAAACTGCGTACTAGAGCCTGAGCTGTAGTGACTCAGCCTACCTTTGACATTATTAGACCCATGTGCTTGTATGTTTTCATAAATACATATCTGGCCTCAAGTCCAAGATGGTTTTAAAGAAAACATTTAAGCATGACAAAATTTTGATTAGAAAGACTGACTGAGTCATCAGTTTTAGTCATGTGCTATCAAAGCATGTTATATGAGTTTGTTCATATACTTTGGAGAAATTATTTCAGCATTTTTTTGCTCTTTTATACTGGAAGAATGAGGGCATTTTGGTTCTAGTAGGCAACTTTCCAATTTCTGATATAACTTCTTCCTATTTAGTATGCATTTCTTCCTGAGGGTCTAAATTACCCTTTAATTTAAAAAAACCCCACAAACTTTACTTATCTTTGGCTTTTAGCGTTTTGATATTTATGGAGAGCCCAGTCCTGTCTCTTCAGGTTGTTTTGCTGTGATAAACAGTCCAAGCTGGTTTAAGCTGCCATAGAGAGATAGGCTCTTGATTCCCTTGATTCCCAGATGCCAATCTGTCTCATCTCTGTTTTAATTACTCTTTATTGGATATGAGTGATAGAAATCTACACCAGCTCCAGATGAAATCTGTTTAGTGCCTGAAGAGAGTTTCATATGCTTGAAATTATGCTCACTTTGAAATCACTTAAGGCCATTTCATTCAACCCCCTTCACTAACTTGTACATTTTTTGTCATATATAAGCAGTGAAAGCTCTAGATTTAATTGAAAAATCTCTACGATTTTGTCACTTTTTCTTAATACCACATTTTTGCTGTATTTGTTGGTATGTGGTACGAAGAATCATAGTATTCAATAAACATGAGCAGTAAGGCAGTGCTATATAACCCTTCCATCTTAAGCACTGAGCATTTATATATAAATCGACCTGTGGATATCTGTGTGTTTAGTGGGGCAAACATAAACATTTTGCTTAACACTGTAGACAATGAGCCTTTGAAGCAGACACATGCATATTTTTAAGCCTGTATTGAGAGTTGTTTTGTGCAGCCACTTAATTTGTGTAAGAACCTTGATAAAGTGTTTGTAGAGTTTTTCAAAACATTTCTAATTAAAATAAGGGGACCTAGAAAATTGAAGTGTGAGCAAAACCGTTGTGGATGTTACATTCTTTTATTTTTATAAATATTTGCATTTTGATTACACAGTACTTAATAGCACATGATGAAATGTGATATTGGATCAAAGCTGTTGCTCACGCTATAGCTGAGACTTGTTTAAAATGGCTGATTTATTTGTAGTATTCTGTATACTCCACACTGTTGAATTACACGTTACTTTAGCTGAATATGTCCCAGTTAGCTCCAAATAACAGTACATTATATTGTCTGGAATTGTGGACAAAAGAAAGGCTTGCTATGACATGTAGTTTAATGTATAGAGCTGATGATGAAAGAACTGTAAGGACTCCTAATGTAAATAAGAATATACTCTGATATCCTCAGCGTCTGGGAACATATAGGCTAGATGATAGTATTCTAAATGGGACTAGATGTGGTTGGAAGACTTAAAACTGATCTATGTTGGTTGCTTTATAACTTTTCAGGTTTATCAGCTTTGGTTCTTCAAGGATTTATCCTCTGCAGATTGTTATCTGTTATTAAAAATCTGGATGATGGAATAGAAAAACCTTATTTAATTTTCTGGCAATTCTGCAAAGAGGAGGAGCTGCAGATATTGGAGGGTAGGGTCAGAGATCACAATTAAACAATTAAATGATCTCAGGAAAAAAAGTAATTCAGAATCCCCAAAAAGAATGTGGTGAAGAGAGAATGTAGACAGGGAGAGTAATAAGGATGGTGAGTGTTACAGCAGTTTTGGTAGTAGGCGAGGATATATAGGCTGATTTAATGCGTGGTTTTCACCACAGTAAGTAAGAAGTCTTATCTTAAAAACATGCTGACAAGGTAAGAATTACTTTTATATTTTGTGTGGTTAATTGAGGAACGGAGCTCAATAATTTTCAAGTGTCTAAATTGAGAGGCTCATCACCTGGTTTATAGTCATCATTTATGTAGTATTTAAATATTTAGTATTTAGCTTCTGCTAACTGAACTTCCACCTTTAATTTAGAGGTCAGTCCTTTTGAAAACCAGGCCTTCCAGATGTTTCAAATTATACAGCCATCAAATAAAGGACTCTAAAGTTGTGGGGGCTGTGGGTTGATCTGTGATAGAGACAAAGATAGAAACTGCTATTCCATGGAAGCATTGAAGTGTTTAGACTAAAAAAATGCTTTTCTCCTTAAGCCCTCCTGTCCGTGTCTCCTGTACAATTATGCCCTGCTCATAGCAGCCTCTTCAAGGCTTTGAATTTCCATGCCACTAAGCCAAGATTCCTACTTCCTTCATAAAGAATTATGCAATACTTAATATAAGAACATATGGAAGTATCTATGTACATAAATGCTGTCAAGGTTTAAAGGCAACCTAAATTCTGAAATTTCTTAAGATGTTTAACTTCGAGAATTATAGAATATTTTAATGTGATTTTTAAAATATATTGTTAAATAAAAAGTTTCTAACATTTAAATGTTAACATAATAGAAGCTCTTAACATTTGAAGTGCTCTGTAGTTCCTGGAGTACTATGATTGTCTTCATACATTATAAAAGAAAATATCTAAATAGCTAAGTAACTATTTTTGGTTTATGTATCAGATTGTGAAGAACAATGTTTTTCTTTCTCCAGGTTTCACATAATAACTGATGACCCATTTTGAAATTCACAGTCTTCTAGGGAGTCTGAAGTTACTTGGACAGTGAATTTAGGTTATATTCTAAAGTAAGGGTTTTCTTTGATTAAAAACTCTTCCATATTTCTCATGTAGCACACTGGAGTTAGAATACCAATTTCTGTAGTCATATGTAATATAGTTTTTATCTCTGTAGCCTTGTACAATATGAATAATGTCAAAGATTCTTGATAGAACTTCTGCCTAGTTCAGTTAGTCACTGCAAAATTGTCAAGAAACCCCCTATTTCAGATTAATGCTGAGTATTTAGATAGCTACATCAGCATTGTTCTAGCAGTGTTATTTTAGCTCACTTGTATTTTTTTTCCACCTCCCCACTGCCGTTTGTTTTACATCATGGGTAGGGTTTTGCACAAAATTAGGAAAATAAGCCTGTACCAAAATTAACATCCTGAAAGTAATAAAACTTAATAGAAACCACATCTGTGATGGACTGCTTGTTAACAGCAATCTAGAGGATCACTGCAAACATATTGTGTTACAGATATCTCATTCTTAATCAATGCAGGTTCAGGAACTCTGCTTCAGAGGCAGAGGAAGTGAATAGGGGCAGAAATAGAGCTACAACTTAAGGGGAGAATCCTTTAGATTTTTATGTTTATGGTATTTTCAGGTTACTTGTTGAAGAATTCCATCATTCTGCTCAGCTGCTTCTTACTGTAAATTGATTGATTGTCCTCAGTATTTCATAGATTTTTTTATATTGCAGTGACTTCTTAATAGCTGACCTACTGTTGATTGTACAGCCATTGTAGAGGGGAGAGCAGAAAGTAAATGGTAATGCCACCAGGGAACTTGTGAAACAGTGTAACACAACCCAGTGCTGTCCAGTCTGAATGGAGGTTGGTCTTTTAAAAAATACCTACTTAGCTAGAATCTCAAATGAAACAATAGACTTGTGCCTGTAGTATAACATGCGTGTACTTTTCTTGGGGGAAAGTGCAGTAAGCACACAATATTTGATTTTTAATTATTTTTCTGCCTCAGTGACATCTCTGTTAAGCTGAATGTACATTATGTTTTGGGTCAGATCTTCAGTTGACGTTATTTGCAATACCATTACAGGCTTTTCCTTACATGAGTTAAACTGCTGATGCATCAGCATGCAACATTTTTACTCAATCCCTCCTGTAAATATTTTATAAGCTTCTAAAGCTGGAGAGATTGAGTTGTATATGAGGCCAAATTACAATAAAAATGAAGTGTATTCAACAAAATTAGTATTTTTTTTCCCAATGGCAATATTAAGTAGTATTACCATGTTCAAAGGTTGAAATGTAGTAAGAAAGATGCAGAACATGTTGTAACTTTTCAGTTATAACTTCCATTTTCTTCATGCTGGAGAATGAAAGTCTTTCTGAAAAAAGTCATTAATTTAGAATTCCTGGGGACTTCATCCTGTATAATAGCCATGATATGAGGGGTTTAACATCCAGCAGGAATTACAGCGATTGCATGTGTTAAATATATACACTGTATATAGTCATATAATTGTTCAAATACATTATTAAAATTGCTAAAAAAAGACTGAGCAGCTTTAAGCCATTTTGAAGTGAAAAAACCTTGTGTGATTGCTTGCATCACTTAAAAATTTTAAGGAGGGGAAAATTTTAATTTTCTTTCTTCTTCAGTGTTCTTGTGTTAAGAACAGCTTTGAGTTTTGGAGTTCTCTCCACCCTGCCTTCTTCAGTCACCTTTACTTGAAAAATCTTAGTTTAGATCAGGTATTATGAAAAAAATCTTTACTATGAGGCTGACGACGTGCTGGAACAAGTTGCCCAGAGAGGCTGTGGACTCCCCATCCCTGGAAATGTTCAAGGCTAGGTTGGATGGGGCTCTGAGCAACCTGGACTAGTGGCAACTGTCACTGCCCATGGCATTGGAATTGGAACTTGGTGATCTTGAAGGTTCCCTTCCAACTCTAACCATTTTATGCTTCTGTGAAGTAAATAAAACCTTACTCCATGGGCTGTTGTTATTTTTATACTTCAAATGTAATTTGTGTGTAGAAGAGTTACACCTTTTGGAGATTATTATTCTCTTTTTGTGCTTATAATGAACAGTGCAATTTTATATTATGTCATAATCAACTGTGAACAACATAGATTTAGAAATCTGAAAGTCAAAATTACTAAAAATCCCAAATCAAAAGAATAATTGTATTTATAGATTAGGAAATAAATATCTGAAGCAGAAGGAATGTAAGAATTCTTATAATTTTCCACTTGGCCATTAAGGCTGTAAACTTTTATGTCTTGTGAGAGAATCTTTCGAACTTCCCCATCTCAATGAAAATTCTGGTTTTTTTCTCCATTTTTTTTTTCCATTTCAGAGTTGTCAAGTCCACCAGTAGAATAAACACAAAGTGGGATGCTTGGACTCCTTCAGCTTTAGGCATCTCATGTAGGCAAAATCCGTGGTGGTGAGATCAGTTTATCCTCTGACTTAGTAAAAGTGAGAGTCTCTGGTCTTGCTCCTATTTAAAAGGCCTGGTTCTGGCATCAGAAAAAATAGTTTCTAGTCTAAAGAATATAATATAAATTATCCTACCGTTATGTCTGTGTTTTAAATGCATGCATCTTAAGAAGTGCAATAAAAATATGCAGACTTTAATTGGGGGGAAAAAAGGCAAGAAACAAAATTGTAATTATGTGCAAACAACTTTAGGTCATTATTTTGATTGAAATAGATTTTTTTTAAAAGTGCACTTGGATAAGGAAATATGCAAAATAGGAGATTAAATATTTCTCCTGTTGGCTAATCTAGGTTTAGTTGTCCTCGCACATGACAGTGATGCCCCTATATAAGCAGAGGCCAATCCAAGGCTATGTGTGCAGTCTTGTGAAGTAGGGTCGTTGCTCTACTACCAACTGTTATGTCAGTTGGAGATAGAAGAGAATTTGTTCTGTCAGAATACTGTGGTATCAACCAAAAACTAAGAACTAAACGCATTTAGGAAGCTGCAGAATATCATAGCTATGAAGATATCCTCTTGTTCAGTAAACTTTCTCTTTTAATGTGTTTTTTCTTCTTTTCCTTTTTTCTCCCCTATTTTTACAAATGTCAGATATTCTTATTTTTTTACACCCTTCCGAATTCTTTCCTTTGATTTAGACACAAATATGTATTTTCTGGAAATGAAACTTGCTTGACAATAAAGGGAGATTAATAAGCTCTTTATGTGTCGCTACTAGCCATTCACTGGGAAGCTGCTCTTGTGCAGCCTGCTCAGCTATTTCTGTTGGCACACAGCAGAGCTGGAGTTTTGCCTAGAGTAGCACAATCTTTTCATGCACTGGAGAAACAGCTAGTCACCACCTCAGCTATATGATACTCTGCCTACTTCTATGCAGTAACACTGTGGCAATATTTATGATAGTGCCCTCCTCTCTAAAGCTCTGTGATGTCCACACTTCATAATTTTTTTTCGTAGCAGTTCTCTGTATTCTCATTTTTCATATGTTTCTGATGGTTTCTTTCAGCTTCTTACTCTCAGTCAGTGCCTGACTTGACTACTTGCTTAGAGTTGTCATGCCAACTCCCAAGCTTGAAAACTGAAGTAGAGAGAGGATTTATCCCTCTTTTTCTCCTTCTTTATTGTTTTTGGGTTGGTTTTCTTTTTGTGTGTGGTTTTTTTTTTGTTTTGTTTGTGTGAAGTACTCACTTCACAGTTACCAAGCTGCATGAACTGAATGCATAAGTATGGTAAACAGCTCTGTGACATTGGTCTGACACTTAAATTGATAAATATCTGTTTCTGTTTTATAAAGATTTTGAACATCCCTTCCTTTATCCTTGCCACTTGTCTGCATGCTGAAAATCAGGAAAATTTTTAAAGATCAATTAAGTAGGAAAGGAATTTTATGGAAAAGTTGCTGCATTTGTATTTAAACTGAACTGCAAACATGTATCAAATACCCTACATAGAAGTAATCTTAAAAAAAATCCATGAGCACATTCAATCTTTTTGAAAGTTGGATATTACTAAATTTGATTCACTTATCCTACCAAGTCATTCAATGTTTATGTGTATCAGCTTTCCAAATAAGCAAGTGAAAAATACAAGAGACCTACGGGAAATAAAAAATGCAAACTCTTAAGTCCTTATATTGAAGTTATATACAAACATTATGCCTGTTAGTAATGTATGTAAAAAAGACAATTCTGTGAAGAAAACTGTTCTCCAAAATAAACAGTAGTTTAATATGTTTACTGAAATTGACAGATACATTCATGGGTGAATTGCATTGGAAAATATGACGTGTTTCAAGGAAATAGCTTTAAAAAGGAAGAAACATGGAAATTTAATTTCTGATAATATTGCTCTGTGGAGATTCCTGTGGAGGTAAGTTTGCCCTAGGTTTCACAGGAACCATCTGTATGCTTTGTGTACCATTGCATCTGTTTCTTGCTTTTCTGAAGTTAAAAATTGTGTCCTTTTAGTTGAAGGTATTTAATTTATGAATACTTGCTCTACATCTTATATTTGAAATTGAGTTTTTTGGGCTGCAAAATTTTATTGAGAACATGCTTTTATTTTGCAAGAAGAACTTTAAAGAATCAAATAAACTGTCTCAGCCTTTTCACAATTGTTTAATAGTGAAGTATGTTTGCTTGAACTGAACCTATTCTAAAGTGGAAGGTTTTTATATCTCATTGAAAAAAACCCCAAGGAACTTCATCTAAAGAAGTTTTAACTTAGTAGACAGCTGGGTTCCAGAGCTGTATTAAACATTACCTATACTTTGACAGCCTTGCAATAATCTCAGATAATTTATCTCCAAATACAGGAGACTGCAGTTTATCTGAAGCATTGAAATTTCTTCTCCACCTCTCTCAAAGACTATGTTTGCTCTGGCCCTTTATACAGACAGAGGAGTAAAGATAATTGCATTGGTAAACAACCTCAGGCCTTAGTGATTGTGGATAACTGCAATGGATGTTAAATCTGGAATGATATAGAGACTATTTGTACCTCCACAAAAGCCTGCAAAAAAGGTCGAGTTACAAACTACCATAGGAAGAAATACATAACATTGCAAATGTCTTGGGATCCTGTGGTAACTCAATCTTTGACCAGTAGTTTCTGCATAATCTTTGGAAGTGTGTATATGCTGTATTTGTACATGCTAAGGCAAGAAATCTTTATTGGGACTTACCTTTCTGCTCTCAGTTCTGACGCCTTAAGTGGGCATGTGAGCTGTCCTTGAGAGGTTTTAATCCTTTGAGGCGCACCAGCACAGCCCAACTTGTTTATTTCATCTCGTGCTTTCCAACCTAATGCTTGTTCTTTATGAGACTGGGTATAAACCACATAAAACCAGATGGTCAAGCAGCAAGATGACCAAGAAAGATTGTTTACATTCTACATCTGCCAAGAGGAAATAAACTCTAGTCTTCTATGCTAGGAATGCAGCTTGAAAAGAAACGTTACTTTCACATCATCTCCTTGGTACTTTCTTTATACTGAATTTCATGCTTCTTTTCCTGGCTAGATTTATTGTGAGAAGATCCTGGGATAGGAGGAGACGGAGGCAATTAGAAGAGCTAATCAGCTGGAATGCTGAGAACCATTGCTTTGGAGGCCTTCCATCCATGCGGCACCATCAAATGCACTTTGCTGAGCAAAGGACAACATGTTTGTTTTGGCCATGCCTCATGTGAGTAGAGATAGTGAAAAGCCAGGGAATCTAACTGGATAAAGAACATCTGCAAATGATGTTCTCTTAATGCACACCCTAGCCAAAAAAGCTTTGATGCTTTGGTCTTAGCCACACAGGCAGGTTCATTCAGAATTAGCTTGGGTTTCCTGTAAATAAAGGGGGTCCAGAGTCTATTTCATGCTAACCCATAGTAACAGTGTAAACTAATACTAAAAAAAAAAAAATATTGTTTGATGTAAATCCATTATGGAACTAATTTTTTAAAATCGTGAATTTAGAAGTTTAATCAAGTTTTTTGTTATTTGAATCTTGCCTACATTTCTGTGTGGGTCTTTTTTTAGTTTAAGAAGATGGATTAATTTGGCAATCTATCAGGAAAGTATGAGAAATAAATTGCCTGCTGCCCCATGTGACATAGAGGTTAAAAAGTTAAATATAAAATTTGGAAGAATATCCTAGGTGACTTTAGAGAGGTAATGGGGTCATATTGCTGCAGAAAGAGCTATTTGTTTCCAGTTCTGTGAATTAAGTTACAGTCTAGGACAAAATAATTTGCCTTTCAGTTTGATAATCTTTTTCTCAAGCAGAAGCATCTTTTAAATTATTTACTGTCATGGTCCTAATATATTAATAATCATGAATAGCTGGTTATTACAGTCGTATAATTTCTTCATTCTGCATGAGTGTTCATTTTGTACTCTGGTAAGGTGGGATAAGCACAACCTTGAAGTTGCTTCCAGAGACAAATTATATACAATTTTGAAAACACAGAGAAAATTTGCTTTTGGGACAAACTCATATTTAATTCAGTTGCTTGAAAACACAAGCTGAGTTTCCTGCCCTGTACACATGGTTTGCATGGGGTTGATAGCTGATATCATGTCCAAGGAGATATTGTTGTAATACCTTTTATGAATCTTCTGTCTCATGGATCTAACTCTTGATAGAAACTTTCTTTCTGCAGCCTCTTTCTAAGTGAAGAGGAGATTCATCACAGAATGACCTATGGTATTTTGCATTTATGGTAGTCCTCAACAAGATAAGCAATAAGTTAACACCTGTATTTCCCAGTTTAACAACTGCAAACATTTGTATCTATGTGTCCCTTTATGTGAATTTGCCTTGCTTGCTAAATTAAGATAATATTTAATTAAGATAATAACCCTTATATTTTACTATGGACTGCTTTCTTCTTAAAGCTATTTAACATTTTTACCATTGTTGCAAATTTAATTTTATGAATCAAAGAGTTTTAGTATGAATTATTACTTGCATAGTACATCACTATAAACCAACCAATTAAACTTTCCTAATTGACTTTCTGCACTGACTGTTACTGGGCTAATGCAAACATTTTTTTTCCTCTCTTTTTTGTTTCTTACATACTTTATGTAATGGATTTTTAGGATTTGGTTGACAGCTTTTTGATTCTTTTTTTTTTTATTTTTGTCTCATCTGAGGTTCTTTGATCTTCTCTTAAACGATTTCTGTTAAGCTGATAAGGAAAGAACATACATGGTCTGTCCCAGCTCTCAAGTTCTGTTAGTGAGACCAGGGTACCATATTTCAAGATTATGGAGAATATATAAGAAGATAGTGAGATTTCAGATATGTTTTCATCTTAATAAGTAGTGTACCTTATCCCCTCTGTTTTTCAATACTGACATTATATTTAAATAATAAAAGGGTTTTTTCATCTGTGACCATAGTGTATCAGACCAGCTTGTCAGCAGTTTGGACATGGGGGATAAGAAAGCTTAAAACTAAAGAGATTTAGCTCTTCATGCATGTATCACGAGTCTAATCTATGAAAATTTCATTTCGTAATAACATCTGAGGTAAAAAGCCTTTTCTGATTACTCCCATAACTTCAAAATTTGAAGGAGGACTTCTTCCTTTCTTCTTCAGTGTTACCTTTGTGATTTTGGGTTTTCCTCTCCACCTTTCAATCTTGAGACACCTTTACTTGAAAAATCTAGGTTCAGATTAGGAAAAATTAGGTAATTAGGTATTAGGAAAAAAATTCTTCACTGTGAGGGTGATGAGGCACTGGCACAGGTTTCCCAGAGAAACTGTGGATGCATCGTCCTGGAAGTGTTCAAGGCCAGGTTGGATGGGGCTCTGAACAACCTGGTCTAGTGTCCCTGCAAGGGCTGGAACTACATGATCTTCAAGGTCCCTTCCAACCCTAAGCATTCTATTCCTAAAACTCAGCTGTATTTGGAGGACAATGAATTAGTGTCATTTAAAATCACTGCTCTAAGGTGAGGTCAACAAATTTTCCAGGATCTGCAGCAACTTGGATTTGCAAGCCAATGTCCCCTGCCTCTCTGGGGCTACAAAAAGGGAATCTGCAAATAACTGCCCACTCGCCCTGAGTTATGTTGCCCCTCTCCATCTTCAGGGATTGGAGTTCACCAGTTTTTATCAGCCCAAATTGTAGTGCTACACCCTCTCTGAAATTTATTTTTCAGCCTAAAATCTCACATGAATGCCAAAATTAAGCAGTCAGCTGGCTGTAGCAGCTTTAAGTATGTCTTGATGAGCCCATCTTTAGTAACTCAAGTTCTCCCATCCATCCAATCCTTTCCTACAGCGTCTTTGTTTAGGAGAATAGTCAAATCTTTCACTGCATTTGGGAGGTGTTAATAATTCATTGCTTCTTCACCTTATACAGAGATACTCCTCTAGCGTTAATCAGGGGTAGAATCCCTCTGATTCAATAGGTTACTCTTCCCCCTGGCCTGCTTTGTAAGGTGTACTAGTGAATATGTCTTCTACAGCCTACTAAAGTACAGAGCAAAATTTTCTTATCTCCAAAACACCATGTGGCACAAAAAAAAGAGCTGAAGTTTCTGAATTTCTTTGATTGGCTAATAGGAGCTTTTGAAATGGCAATTAGGAAAATGATTTCAAATGCCTTTAAACAATATAAAGATTGACATTCTCTCATTTTATGAGTAATCTATACTATGTGGTTTGCTTTTGAGAATAGGATATTCTCAAATAGGAGACTTTTGAAAATTTCTCATATTGTTAAGGTTCATTTTTTTCGAAACCTACACTTCACCAACTAGACATTTGGGAATTATTTACTGCTATAACATTCACTCTATTAAAAATTTTGAATGGGCTAATCATGTCCAAAACTGAATACAGTTAACTCAGTGTATATTAGGTTGCATACAGCTTTAGCACAATTAAATACTTCAAGTACCCAATGATGCCCAAATGATTCTTCCAGCTATATATCTGTTAGCTAATCTTTATTGTTTAAAGAAAAGCAAAGCCCACTCAAGTAAAATATGAGGAAATTGTATTTTCATAAAAAATTCATTTTCATATCAAAATTTTCATTACAAAATGACAGCTTTTTTTAACCTCTCTGCTACTTTTTTTATGACAAAATATATGTTAAACCCTGTGTGATTTATGTTTTCTTGTATTTTGGCATAAAAGACTGTAAACCAGAGTACTACCTTTAACTCATAAAGTTTACCTTTAAAAACCAAATTACTTCTATCCAAATAATTTTACCTGTTAATTATTTTCTGAGAAGTAAATTTCTGTATCTGACTTTCTAACGTATGAGACCCTCTTTTCTGGATAGACGTTTAAAATATAATTATTCCCGTGAGAAGATTAGTAGATTTATCAAAAACTCTCTGTTCCATGATTTCTGACATTCACACAAGACAAGAAGAAAATGCAGGGGGAGAAGCACTGTTGCATTACTCTGTCTCTTCATGGTGACACTGAGTATGAAAACCTGAGCTCCAGAGGGTGAGAGAAAGTTCAGACTTCATGCTAAATCAATTTTGGGCCTCGCTCCCAGGATTTGCCAGCTATGCCAATTTCCATAGGACATAAACTCTAAGATAATGTTAATGGAAAGCAAACCACAGCCACCACACTCATTTTCCTTTGGCAGGGGGATCAGTTTAAATCCCCAGAGCAGTCAGTGCTCTATCCTTCCAGACAGCACTCTCTCTCCTAATCCAATCAGCACCATGACCAGAAGCTGCTAACCATGCTGTGGATTTCCAGATTTCTGCCTTAATTGCCTGTCTGCAGGAACTTGAGGCACGAGACAATAGCTGGCACAGTCAGGTGGGTGAACATCTGCAGCTCCCCTGCTGCAGGCTCTGCTGCAAGGCACCACTGGGAGAGGCAGCCCCAGCAGAGCCCACGTGCCTCAGCTGCAGTTGGCATGCTCCTGGGAAACAAAGGTAGAGGTGGGATGTGGTGTCCCTGCTGACCTTAATTGAGACCCAAGCTTTCTCTTTGACCTTTGTGTTGTGGGTAGAAAAGGCACTGCCTTTAGGATGTAGCTACCCTTTGTAATTGTACCAGAAACAGTGTGGCCAGCAGGAGCTGGGTAGTGATTGCACCTCAAATCCTGTGTTTGGTTTTGGGCCCCTCACTAGAAGAAAGACATTGAGAAGAATGTTCAGCGAAGAGAAATGGAGCTGGGGAAGGGTCTGGAGCACAGGTCTTGTGAGGAGTGGCCAATGGAACTGGAGTGTTTAGGCTGGACAGAAGGCTGGGGAGGGACCTTATCACTCTACAAGTACCTGAATGGAGGTGGCAATGAGCTGGGGGTTTGTCTCTTCTCCTAGGTAACAAGTGACAAGAGGAAATGGCCTTGAGTTTTGCCTGGGGAGGTTTAGAATGGATATTATAAAAATTTTGTAATTAACAGGGTGGCCAGGCACTGGAACAAGCTGCCCAGAGAAGTGATGAACCACTTAAATACGTGGAGGCATTTAAAGGATGTGTAGATGTGCCACTTAGTGACACAGTTTAGAGGTGGACGTGGTAGAGCTAGGCTACCATTTGGACTCAATGATCTTAAAGGTCACTTCCAACCTAAATGATTCTATGATTTTGGATTTAAATAAGCCAGGAATTTATATAGGACAAGCAAACAGCAAGTTGGTTGAATGACATCACTGAGGTGTGTTGTAGTGATTTTACTCCTGTTATGTACAGTCCCAATGAAAATAGCCCTGACTAAAATAGTCTGGTCTCTGGTTTAGGTTGTATTAAGACTTGCAGGAGAGATTGCCTGATCCTTTGCTGGCAAATCATCAGTGTCAGAAGTAACTGCAGATTTGTGGCTCTCACCACGTGTCACATTTACCAGATGTGGTGACAGAGAGCAGATTTACCATGGTCAGCCTCTCTGTGAAGGAAGGAGCAGCAGCTGACTGACCTGGTGCCCTGGTGTATCCCACAGGTCAGTGACATGCTGTGCAGGGCAATGTTTCTTTCTGGATTATATTTACCTTCTGCTCACTTAAGGCCACACTTTGCTCTTCTGTAAATAAGACACTTTAAAAGAAAACTGAAGCTTTAAGTGCCTCCAGCTATATTTTTCATATCCATTTTTCTGTCCTTCCCACCAATACTTCTGACAACTATTATCTCCTGGATGAACCTTTACTATAGCTGTAATCAACACTGTTCTGGTGAAAAGTGGTCAGGTCTCCACAACATACTTTCTGCAGAGATGCCAAGGTCATGGTAGACATAAATACTGCTATTTACTGTGCTCAGCTATGCACTGGATCCAAACAAATGTCTCTGGTGGCTTGCTGTCAGGAAGGCTTTGGAAAGTCCTTGAGGCACTTCTGCAGCACTGCACATGAAAGAGCTGAAGGGAAAGGATTTCTCTGCACTAGAGTTTTCCAACACAGGGCGGCATTGTCTCATATCTTAGATGAACACCAAACAATGTCCGACAAGTGATGACTTCTGAAGTTTAACCTAATTTGTTAAGTGGGTAAGCCTATTGTTTAGAATAAGTACTAAAACAATCAGTGGAAGTAGCCAGTCTCCCTAAGGGATATTATTAGAGAAGGAATGAATTATTAAAGGGATTGTGTTTGTTCTGGATCACACCAAAACCAAGCTCTTACTGACATCCTTCCTTTTATCCAAAAAAGTCATTGCTAAGGGCAAGTTAAAGATTTGGAATAAAGACTGCAGATATTTTAAGTTTAAAAAACCAGAAAACAAAAAAAAACAACAAACAAAGCAAACAAAAAAAAAATCAAACTTGTGTATGTAATTAGCAACATTTGCAAAGAGGAAGTTTATATTTATTTCCATTATGCAGAAATAAGGATTCATTTTTGCCAAAATGTTGCTATTTCTTGGTCTTCCTCCTTTCTTCATTAGCTAGCTTTATGCTATGGTTCCTTGTGGTTTGTCTGGGATATAGGGAAGCATGTTCAATTAAATCAATGAGAGGAGTACTGTGAAACATATGTGGACAGACCCCAGCATAATTGGGCGAGTGAACTGCTGGAAGCACAGAGCAGAAAAGGCCAAGTGTGTTCTTGTTTTCTGATCTCTGGCATGGGACTGGAGTTGGCTGATAGTGGGTGTTTTGAACAGCCCTGTGGTTTTGTGGTAATGCAGTGCAGTATCATTTGGGAGAGCAGCTGGATTCCTGATGTGGAATTACCATTTCCTGGCTGGGATGTGCTGTGGAAGCCGCAAGCTCTGCTCCAAAACTCAAAGGGCAACCTGCCTTGCCTGGGTAAAACTGGAGAGTGAACTGACAAGACACAGCTTCTCTCCTCATGCAGATGGTTGGCAACTGCAGGAAACAGAGACTCAATGTGTAGTGAAATGCAAACAAGATCTAAGGGATTAATGGAGATTAGGAGCATCAGATTGATTTTGGAATAGCTCTGAGTGAGGATGAGTGTCTTGGCTTCCAGTCTCATCTGCAGTTCCCAGTAGCTGTAGAAAATCAGCCTGAAATATGAAATTAATAAATACCAACATTACATAATTCATATGTAAAGAAGTTTGCAACCACATTTTGTGCAGTTCTTAAACTTTTTCTCTGGGCAGCAACTGACAGCATGAGAGGACACAGTCTTAAGCTGCACCAAGGGAAATACAGGTTTGATATTAGGAAAAAGATTTTTATGGAAAGAGCGATAAAGTACTGGAATTGTCTGCCCGGGGAGGTGGTGGAGTATTATTTTTAAAAAGTATTAAACTAGTGTTTAAAAAAGATCAGATGTGACACTCAGTGCAGTGGTGTAGTTGAGGTGTTAGGGTGTGGGTTGGACTAGATGATCTTGAAGGTCTCTTTCAACCTAGTGATTCTGTGATTCTGTTACAGAATGTTTGATTCTGTAAACATTATTTGCATATTGAAACAATGGAAACTTAGTAGTCCTAGATAAAGCTGCATGAAGCATTCCAAAGGTACATTCAAGATTTCTTTGATTCAAATTTTATTTTATGTATGCATTTCTCTAAAGAATATACCCTGAATGTACTACAATGGCTTCAGAGTAAAAAAACCAAAAATAATTTCATGTGAACCCACTCACATATCCAGCAGGAAACAGCATCCTGACCAGTCAAACATAATTTTGAAATCAAAGAGAATTGTTTAAAATAGAAGGCAAATTTTTTAGAAGGCTAAACGAGTGTACATCCTTTCTTGGTGCTCTACGTTAGCACTGGAAAAGGATCATTTTATGCAAAAGATCATCCTTTGCTCCTCTACTTTTTGCAAGAGTCAATGCAATGGAAGAGGATCCTGCTTCCAGTTTTCAAGAGCATTCAAGACAGATGCACTCTTCTCTCCACAGCACACCCCAGAGAAGTCACCACTGAGCTGATATCAATACTTGCACAGGCGATGTCTATTTTGTGTCAGCTGTAAACACCAGGCAATAAAGACCCTTTTATTTACTGCCACTTACTTCTATAAAACAGAAATTTGTGCTATTAAAAGGCCCCTTTTTTCTCCACCAGCACAAATGAAAAGTGTCTCCCCAGCTATTTTCCATACACCATGGGTTTGTGCCTGCCCAGTTTGACCCTCAGCAGCCAGAATGAATGTAGTTCTTCATTCTGCACATACCACTGGCAGCACATTCCGAGTTTGGAACAGCTACATAAGCTGTGCATTGTGGCTGCCCTTGGGTTGGATGTAGTGGTGGAATCAGCTACATCACTCCTGGTCTTGTTCCAAAGCAGAGAAGTCCCTAGGGATACAGCAGCTACCTGGGGGAATTTGGAGCTTCAAAACATGGCTGAAGTCACCAAGAACTTGTTTGAAGTTAGTTAAAATCATTGTTTTTAAATATATGCAACTAAAATCCTGGAGGGGAGGTGAGAGAGGTTGCTTGCTCTATCAAGAAGTCCCCTTCAATGAACTAGACTGGCATGGGTCCTACCTTTCCACACTTTCATCATTCAGAACAGGATAATTTATTAATAAAATATTGTTTTACAGTGCTACCTATGAAGTGCCTAAGGAACACTACGGTTTTCTTGTATTAAAGAACAACAGGTGTAGGCATTTATTTGGAGTCCAAGGCAGGTCTTGGAATTTAATTTGCAGTCCAGTCTAAGTGATTTATAGCAGATCACTTCCATTCAGTATGACAGTATGGTGGCAGAATAATTGGTCCCATCTTAATTCTTTCTTGCATGTTTACCTCAACCAGAAAGTACAGAAAAAAGGAATTAGCATGCCTTTTTTTTTTTTTTTGATACATACAAGTAACCTAATTGATCAAGTTGTATCTGTCTCTGTAGCAGCAGTGAGATATTCACATCTACTTCATTGGGTGAAAGGAGAAAGAAATGGACAGGAAAATAATGTTAATTTTTATATTTTCATTCAATAAAGGTAAAAGCTAAGCTTCTAAGTTGTACTTCTAAGTGTAAATCATGCAAGCGTTTTTGTTACACCGACTACTTGGAAGCCTTGGCTGTTGCTGGAGTCCTAAAGGCACAGTAGGCAATCAAAGATGAGACTCTTTTACCACATGTGGGCCTGCAGGCATTTAATCCCAATTTCATGAGCAGCAGTTCAGGTGGAAAGCCACAAATCATTTGGCATGTTAGCTTGTTCAGTGACTGGACAAGAAGTGTTTGTTTAACACATTAGGTTACAAAGGCTGTGAAAATAAGCAGTCACAATAAAAAATTTAAACATCCATTTTGACAGAACTATGGCAACCATTAAAGATGTTCCAAAAGCTAAATCTAAGAAGTTATCTGGTCAGCAAGGATAAACTACTGTTCTTTTACTTCCTAGTTTATAGAATTGTTTCCTATTTAAAATCACTGCTAACTTGAGAATGTAGAAGATGGGTTGATTTCTATTGTATTTGACTACCCAAACAACATCCTAGTGTAGTTAAGCTTTGAATTCAGCCTGTGGTACACATTATTAAGTGTGCAACTGCAAAATGAACGTCCACTGAGGATTGTATTTAGGGAAAAAAGGGAGGATCTAAGGTACAAAATGCATACCCACTCATCTATCAGGTTTGCACACACATGTGTTGAGCAAGAATAAGCATTAAATACTCAGAGGGTCTGTGTTGCCTCTGTGCTATTCACAAACTGTCCAAGTTTTCTCTTCAAAGAGCTGTGCCTAAGCAGCGAGTGAGAATCCAAGCACATGCTTCACAGAGCAGGCATCTGCATTTTTAATTTAACAACAACTGCAATAAAATCAAGGTTTTCTTCCTGAAAAAGAGCTGGTCCAGGAATAATTAGCCCAAATCTATTTAGCAGCTTGCAGATTGTCTCATATAATGTAATGCAATGGGCCATACCAGAACTATCTGATTAGGATTTTTCAGTTTGCTACCTGTATTTTGTCTTTAAAAGATCTTGCTTAGAAAGTTGCCAGACATTTTGTTTTTATTTATTCAATTGTTTTGGTTAAAATTCTGCACTACCTCCTCTGAGTTCATTACATGCATTTAGCTTTGCATTTAGGTTTTTAAAATTATGTTGCAAATATTACGGTTTGATGAGCATTAGCATAATTGAAATTAGTCTATATACTTAGGCAAAGGGATTGACATTTGTTTGGGGAATTTTGGTTTTGGAGTTTTGGTTTCTTAGTAGACCAATATATCTAGACCCATTCTAGTTTGTTTTAATAAACAGTACTTGGAAGAATAGTCAAAACCAATTTTCAAAATACAAAAGTATCAGCCTATTCCTAAAATATACGTTAATATGGCTTTATCTCAAATACTTTGATGTTCCAGTATGTCTACCTTTGCAATTTGTAATTGTTCCATGCAAGTTTTTTCTTATTTTACCAAAGTATCCACATGACAATTTTGTAACTTTTTTCTGTCTCTGTCATGTACTCCCACAAAGGTTGAATATTGCATGAGTTTATTTTTCTACCCTCTGCTCCCTCTTCCCGCTGAAAGTGTTAAGGTGCAGAGAGGGACAGGAAAAGAAACAAGAGACAGTGTCCACATAATGGCTGAGCAAAGCAGATCTCTTCAGTCTGCAAGAGGACAGTTGAAATAAAATATGCGTCTAGTAAATCATGAGAGGCACAAAGAGGGTGGATAGCAATTGGCTGTTCTCTGTTTCCAGTGTAGGCTCTACAGAGTATCAAATAAAGCAAATAAGAGGTGAAGTTTAAAACTCAGAAGGAGTTTCTTCATCCATCTAACAGGTAGACTATGAATCTCTGTCTCACAGTACTGTGAATGCTTGGAATGGAGAGGGAGCCAAAGGGAGACTGCAGGGATGGCCAGACATCATGACTGACTCACATAGTCCTCAAGTGGCTGCAGATTGGGACTGCCACTGCTCAGCTCCCACGTCTTTCCTAGAAATCTGCTTCTGGCCAGTGTCAGAAACAGAACTCTGGGTTAGTGTGTCCTTTAATTTTCTCCAGTTCCTATAGCACAAGTTGATGTATGCACTCTTCAGGTATAATCAGATTCATATTATTGTCAGTACTAGTGACTTAAAACATGGTTGTAGCATATCCCTAAATCTTCATGATTTCCACTTCTTCTGACCTCATCTATACTGGAAGATTGTACCAGCTAAAATATATTGTAAAATGAATCAGCCAATGGTGCAAACTCCAAAAACATACTTACATTTACTGTGTTGAACTTGACTTCTCTCAAACCACTTCAAGTGCATAATATTCAAAAACCAAGTTTGCGCTGCAAAAAGGTTCAAAACTTGACTGTACCAAGTTTCTTGGAGTCATGTTTCTTTGCTCTTAATTTTATGGGTTTTTTTTCTTAAAGACAACATTTTTTCCCTTCTCTTTAACACACTGAGCATAGACAGTAGGCATCTATCATACTGTAGTTTATGTTAAATTTAAGAGCCAAAGGGTTTGGCAGAAAAAGTGTTCATTTTTGTCAACATAAGCACACACTTCTGTTTTATGCAACTAATGCTGAAATGAAAGTCCATGGCAATTACAGCCCATTTTTTCATTTCCAGACATGTACCATTTGTAAAGTCTCCAAAGATTCAAGTTTCATGTAGAAAGTTTTTTTGTTACTGCTCAACAATCATATTTGATCTAACAGCAGTGAGAAGACCAGATCTCTGCCAAAATTTTAAAATCAACTATATAAAAAATGGAAAGGATTTAGATTTCTGGATTCAGAATTAAACACCACTTAATTATCACAAACATGTGTCTTTTTTTCCCCCTTTCTGCACATTATGAAGTGTTACAATCTTTTATCAACATATGTGTAGAGGCAGTATAGTCTACTTCTGGATAGACAAGGTTTAGACTTCTAAGATCCAGACTCTACCATGGACTTTGTTACAGGCACCAGGGAAAATCTATCCCATCTTCTTGAACAAACTTTTCACCAGAAAGGTGTCATGACAAGTGAGAGCCAGGTAAAGCTTATTTATTTATTATTATGTGCATTAGTTTATGGAAAGAATGAATTGCATCTTTAAATTTCCAAGTAGTTTTTGACAAGGATTTCAATTAAATAATTTTACTTTTCTTTTTACCTGCAATTTGGTTATTCTTATTTAACTTGGATCCACCTTCAGGTTGCTAAGTACTTATTGAGAGTATCAGTTATCACAAAACCAGGCATAAATGTAGGAGGGTGTATGCACAGAAAGGAAACACAGAAGGAAATCTTCCCTAAGACTTTTTTTCAAAAGGGGAGCCTTTTGTGCTTGGCATTTTTGTTCTATCTACTGTGTATCTCCTGACACAAAGCAGAAAAAAACCCCAAACAAACCAGCACAAAAATGAACTGTATATAGTTTGCACTCTGTGATAGATTAAACTCCAGAAAAGCTTAGTTACGTTTCACTATACACAACAATAGGAGATGTAGCAATAGGGCAAGTTCTTAGTTCAACTAATCCTCCAGCTGCTGACCCACAGCAAGTCCATGGCCCTTGTGTGCATCAGAAGAATCACTGTTGTTACAATGCAGACCCTTGGACAGAGCTGTGACAGAGATCCAGAGCAACCTTGTGGACTGCCTGGGGACAGTTCAGCCCTGTGATGACAGAGGTGCCTGGAGCACAGAAGAAAATCCCTGTTTCTATGCTGTAGCACGATGCTCTCCTAGTGCATGAGCAGGGGCAGGAGCACCCCCTGCCATGGAGAGGGGGTGTATGACAGGGCAGCTGCTCCATGGGCTCCAGGCAATGAGCTCCTTAAGAGCCCTTTCCTGTTGGAAAGAGTTTCTCCTTTACAAATATTCGGAAGGCATTTCTGGGACTTTCCAGAGGCAAGGAACTAAACAGCCAAGAGGTGCATTGTCACTGGCTGGTGAATAGGAGAAGAAGATTGTGAGTTAAGGACAGAGAGGGCAAAAGGGTGAGCAGACATACACGGTAGGACTGCAGGGGCTTATGGACATCTTCTCAAAAGATACTACTTCAATTTGCACAATAAAAAAATGTAGGCACAGACTAAATTCAACTCAAACCACTTAAAAATCCATAGGATGTCTGTGCTCAGCAGGGATACCATTTTTATGCCGCTCTGAATTGGATCCTGAAGGTCACAGGCAAAAGTATTCTTGGCTTTAGCTATAAGATCAGTATGTGCTCTGGCTCTTTTCTCCTTAACCATTGCTGTGTAAGTGGAAAGGAGTCTAATCAAGTTTCTTTTTTAACAGGTTTTAATTTTCTTGTTACAACCAAGAAGGAACTACAAACATTGTAAAGCATATTGTAGCAAGACTGAGTACTGGAAGAATATTCAGAAGAAAAATAACTGCTCTGCAGTACTATTTAAGAAAATAGGTGTGTTTTCTTCCACTCTGACCAACTTGAGCTCACTCCTATCATACCTCTGTATATATTTTGGTGTTTTTTTCAGTAGATTACTAAAGAACTCAAAGAAGTTATCAGTTGTGATATGAATTTCTATCTGTTGCCAGCCCCCTTTGAGAGCTTGTCTCTCATATTACAAGACATTTAATGAAGTTGTTTGCCAGCTTTTTAGCTGGCAATGACCAGGCCAGACTCTCAGCTTTCATAACCATAGTCCGAAATTGGAGTGTTCTCACAAATTGTCAAATTTCTAATTTTCAAAACAAAGTATAGCAAAATCCAGCACTGTTTTAGCATTTATCCCCAGCATCCAATGTTAAGCACCTCTGCTAGTGTTCTCCAGCTACCCACAAGAGTTACCTGGACTATGGTAAGGAAATTACTTATGGTTGGAACTGTAATTCAGTTAGCAGGAAATTTAACAAGGGCAACAAAAAGGTCATATTTAAAAAGAAAAACATCACAGGAACCTTATGGATATGTTTTAAACTAGTACAAAACAGATTATTTTGATGCCTGTCTTTCCATTGTTAATTCTGTAATAAGATGCAGTGAATATTTTAAAGAAATTAGTGTGTATCTCCTTATTAAGTACTTTTTCAACTGGGCACCAAGTTCTTGTTTTAATTTTGAGCAAGAGGGTAGCCCTCCTCAGGAGCTGTCTTGAACTTTCCAGCCTGAGACAGAAAGAGCCAAGCCAAGGGGAGCTGTGCAGAGCTGGGTGTAGCGCAGCAGAGCAGTCTGAAGTGGTAGCACTGCATGGAATTGAACCAGGAGAATGGAGCAGAGCTGTCCAATGAGGGTGATCCAGCTTTTTTGAGGGTTCATCCTTCATTGTTTTTCTTGGTTTGGCCTTAGGGATGGGAAACCCTAGCTGCAGGAGGATGTGCCATCTTGTCTTAGTGCTGGGAGACCATGTAGCGCTGGGCACAGGAATGTCCTCCTGCCATCTTGTCTCAGAAACAACTCTGTGTCACTGCTCAGCTGCAGAAACATCCCCCTGCCATCTTGTCTTTGTCTCTGGAATAACACTGTCATTGCTGAGTCACAGGAACATCCCCCTGCCATCTTGAATTGTCTCTGGAATAACCACTGTCACTGCTGAGTCACAGGAACATCCCCCTGCCTTCTTGAATTGTCTCTGGAATAACCACTGTCATTGCTGAGTCACAGGAACGTCCCCCTGCCATCTTGTCTTTGTCTCAGTGGCCACACAAAGCTAACCCAAGGTAGTGAATGCCTTTTGTGTGTAAAGCACCTTCATTTTAGTACACTTCTGTTACTAATATTGCTCTTGTCACTGGGTGTTTCTTACCCCATTGCTGTTTGCTTTCAGTAAATTGTTATCTCAACCCGTAGTCTCTCCTTTGTTCCTCCCTCACCAGAGGGGAACAGGGGGAAGGGGAGTGGCTTATTTGGAGTTTAATTCTCAGCTGCTGTTAAACTATCCTAGCACTCTACACTTATCCTTCAGGTCAATAATGAAGATGTTGAACAGTATTGGACCCAGTAGGGATATCACCAGTTCTTGCTTGATTGCTTTGTCACCTTTGGAAGCAGCTTAAAATTTAAAGGGTGAAAATTACTGTAAGCCGTCTCTGTCCATATACTTTGCCTTTCTCCTTCTTCATTGGTGTTTCTGCAGTTCCCAGCCCTGCACTTTTTTTTGAGAATCCAATTACTAGCTGATGATCACGGGCATAGTCATAGAGACTGTGGTAGAACAAAATTTTCATCACACATACCTAAAAATCCAGATTCTATAAGGTATGTGTGACTCCGGCATTCTCTGTAGACTCCCAACAACCTCTGGAACAGCACAGA
Source organism: Regulus satrapa (assembly GCA_013396955.1). Lineage (NCBI taxonomy): Eukaryota > Metazoa > Chordata > Aves > Passeriformes > Regulidae > Regulus > Regulus satrapa. The sequence continues at coordinate 509,361 of VWZN01017368.1, read as the reverse complement.
AAACTCACTTTTTGAGACATCTCAGTGGCAGCGTTTTTCCTGATTATTCATTTTGCTGTACAGTCTATGTTCATTTCATATCTCAGTGACAAAAGAGGAATTCACAAAGGTTCACTTCAATGAGAATGTGTGTCAGTGATAGGGAGGTCTGGGGGCGACTTAGAGGAGGAGCTTAACTTCAGACACTCTAAATCATAACTCTGAAGGAACCCTTTTTTTTCCTGTGCCTGTAAAGGAAGTGCAGAGAGATTAGCCTCAATCAACACTCCTCTAAATGTCAATGCAAAAGATTGCATATGACGGCAGTTAGGAAATCAGATAGTTTAATGCAGCCATTAATTAAACAAAAACATTAAGGCAGTCACACCAAACATTTTCATTATGCAATTGAACTAGAATTTCAGTGTTTGAAAAGATTTTTGTAATTAATTGCATCTCTAGAGGCGACGAAATACTAAGTCTCTGAAAAACTACCCCTTGATGTTCCTAGCACATTTAAGTGAGCAAAAAAATGCACCCTGTCTTTTCATAAGTGCACTTACAGTGCAAAAAGAAATGGTTTGAAGAACTGTCATTCAAAACATGGTATGTAACCGTTACAGCATATAAATAAAGCAGGATGAAAACTTTGTTAAAATGTTTGTGCACACTGCAAGATTTAATGTTTCCTTAAAAACACCATTTACAAAAGTGGTTGATATACTAAAAAAATGCACTTAACCTTTGGACTGTGTGTCTGAGAATTTCCTGGTGTAGGTTCAAGGTGGCAGCATGAGGAACCATAAATCTGTGGAAGATCCCACAGTAAATGGGGGAATCAATGTTCCTGGACTCTATCACGTGTGGACTACATCAGATTAGGGGGAAACATGCAGATGCTTTTGGCCCAGAGAGCAGGAGCAAAGAGAAAAAAAATCCATGTGTTGAAAACACATATTGCTTTAGAAGAAACTCATTATCAATAGTCAACAAAGCAATACATTGAGTAATATTAATTTCCAAATTCCAGGTTGAAGTAGTATTTACATTTTGTATCAATAAGGAGCCAGAAGCAATTTTGTAGGATTTAAACCAACCAAAAAGACCTTTTTGTGTACAAAATATAAAGGTCTTTCCTCTATGAGCTACTAAAAATCCCAAGCTAAGCACAGAGGTTTATCTGAAAAGTCTCATCCTGACCAGATGAATGAATACTTGCAGTGCTTACATGTGTAAGGGATGTTGAGAGATCTGTATTCCTTGTAACATCGAGAGAATTTTCTGCAGTTGAAATATTTACCTGCATAGCCAGCATTAAATCCATCTTTTACACCACATTATGGATGTAAACACCAAAAATTACTATATGCCTAGGGTTATGCATCTTAACGGTGAAATTCTCCTGTAAAGTATTATTTCTGAAATGTTAACAGGAACTCAGATTACATTCATTGTTAGCATTAATTTATTCTCTTATTTGCTATCACTAAATATTTTTATTAACGTGTGTAGGTCTTTACATAGAAAATGTAATGAGATGTATTCCAATGTAATGTAAATATGGGACTACAATATAAGTCAGGTAGAAATCGTAGTACTTCACCATCATTTTTTCCATGAGCAATTGTTGGAATAGAAGCTTATTTGACACAGAATAATGAAATGCTACTTTAACGATTTTTTACGAAAAAGAACAGGATCTCTAATGTGCAAGACAACTCAGCAGGTCTGTATGTGTTGAGCAGATTATTAAAATAATACAATATGGAAAGATAAAGTAGACCTTTCTAGTGTATATAAAACATTTTCTCATTAACACTATTTTACTGAGAAGCCATCAGAAACTTATTGAGCGCATTATAAGTTTGCTAGAATTTCCTTTATTATCAGTTGATATATTTTCTCTCTATGTCTCTCTCTCAATTTTCTCCTCTGAAGGTTCTAGGATCTCTTAGATGTTATCAGTATTTTGGCCTCTGGCATATAAACGTGTATTAGATATGCAGGTACTGAGCCATATAAACAACATTAATTTTCAGAGGAGGAATTTCGGGGAACATATTCATGGCAGCTGAGTTATGGTAGAGTTGGGGTTATGTCTGGGCTTTGAGCCAGCCTTAAAATCCTTCCCGTACTACCAACCATTGAGGGCACACAGTCACTGATGGGGGTGTCAGCTTGAGGCTGTGTGAGAAAGCTGAGATCCAAGGAAAACCAAATATATGGAAGGCAGCTCTGAGGCAGCTTGGCAGCAAGTCAGATTCTAAGTAGTAATGCTTGTATGAAATATATTCTGCCTTCCACGCTTAATAGTAATAAAGTTTGATTGAAGTCATGTTCAAATTGCACTCTGTCTGATGCCAGGTATTTAATATTAAGCAGTTTGGGGAGTTTTGCTATCTGAAGCAAAAGGGATTTAGATTTATTTCAGGCTTTCACAGCAGAAACTTGCTCAATGGCCTGGAGCCATTGAGCCAGAAAAAAAGAAAATAAAAAAGCTACTGGAGATCTGATCATCTTCCTTTTGGCATCAAAACTCATGGTTCTTTTACATGCTTTTCCAAATTGTTCTGCCATAAGAGGAGTTACCCTTTTCTGCAGCACCAGGAAATCCCCATTTTGCCTTGAAACTGCTGCAGGGTCGAATTTGATGATATTATTTCTTTCTGCAAGCACAGAGCTCACTCCTGTGATGATCAACTCCCATCTCCCTTCCTCCCTCCCTCCCTCCCTCCCTCTTACAGAGACACTTCCTTCCCCTTGTGTTTGCAAAATTAAGTTTGCTGCAAACAAGAAACTCAAAACCAGAGAAACAAAAGAAAAGAACCACAAGTTACATATTATTTTTTTCCTTTGTTGTTTAGAAAGCCTCCTGCTCCTGTGGCAATCCAATTATATTTGAAGCCTGGCTCATGACTTTTGAATACTCTCTGGCACATCAGATATCCTTGGGGACCTGGAGCAGGCTCTGATGTTCCATAAAACCTGTATTAGGTTAATACATAATTCACCATTTAGAAAACAGATAGAGGGACAGCCTTGCCAATACAAATTCTTCATTTACTTTTAGGTGATAGGCAATACAGAGCCTGTATTTGAACTCTGATTAAAGATTTCATTAGCTCAACATTTCATATCACTATCTAACAGCACACAGGCAAATATGTTTTGTATTCATTTGGATTTGCATCTGCTTGGGTGGTTTTACCTATAATGCAGCCATAGAAACTTACAGGATAAGAATTGTCAATAAAGTAATCTGTATACCAAGGAGATAAATCCCTACCTGGAGCATAAACAAAGAATTTAAAATTCAGAACCATTGGCATAAAAGGTTTGGAAATGTGTCTACAGGGTAAATGTCCTTTTGAAACTAAGTGCAGGTAGCAAGAGGGAATTAGGAGGCATCTTTCCACGTTGAGCTGTGGCCTGGAAAAGCAGGTGGCTGGCCAAAGTGTCCAAGTATGTTCCCTCTTCCTAAACACCCTTAGCTACGCCCTTGCAGTAACACCTGAGGGTTGTTTCACACTCTCTGCTTGATGCAGAGAAAGCTTTACTCCTCCATCTGACCACCTTCTGTGTTTTTAAACTGTTTTCATGTCCTGGCATACTCCTAGGAGATGATCATATTTTGCAGACAAATCTGTTGGCCTTTCCCAGCGATTCAGTGATCCCAGTCTCCAAGGTTTTGTGATTTCCTGAGGGAGGAAGCACCAGAGCAGCAACCTCAGCTCCTTCTGCAGATAGATCCCAGACAACTGCAATGCATCTGCATTTTGACCACTTTTCTTTTCACTGACCAAACCAAGCCAGGAGTCAGGATGGCAGTGAAACTTCTCCAAAGAAGAGAGTATATTTCTTCCTTCTACTGCTGAAGATTCTGGCCAATTTTTGAATGCTTTTGGCTACAGCAACACAATAGTTACAGCTTTGTGCTATTTTGTGCCTCCCATGTTTTTTCCTTGCAGCAGGGGAAGTGGGAGGAGAGGAAAAGGATTTTCCCTGGTGCAATTGTTTATGTCAGGTAAACTCTCCATAAATCTCTTCTTGAGGAATTCAGTTCATTAAAGCCCAATTAGATACCAATGGCTTGATTTACCTCATTAAGGGTAATTTAAATTAGCAAAACCAGCAAATTGCTGTTAGGGATTTATATTTAGAGTTTGAGTGGACTGTGGATGGACAAAGCAAAGGCTTGTTTCCTTAGACTGTACTTTTCATTCACTTATATTTCAGAGCATAAATACACACTAAAAGAACATTTACTGGAGTCAAACTGAATTGACAACAAGAAAGACATTACCAAATAAATTAATTTATCTGCAATTCTTTTGAGTGTGTGTGGTTTTGATTTTTTTGTTTGTTTGTTTTTTTCATTTTTTGTTTTGTTTTTTTTCTTTCAGTTTTTGTTGCTGCTGTTGTTTGTATTTGTTTGAAGTATAACCATGTTTTCCTTTGAGCTATATTAAGTGAAAAGACTTTCAAAACTAAAAATAGTCTGGATGAGCTTTATCTTTCTCATAAAACTTGTAGTAAAAGAACTAGCATTTGCATACATTGCATCTGCCAGTATTGCAAGAGCGGGTTTATACAGTTTTGGGAACAATTACATATGCAAGAGTCAGTGCATATGTGATGGAGAAGGGTATGGACACTAGGATATACTCACAATTTAAAGAGCTTTCTGAGTAAAAAAATTACCCAGAAACATATCCAGCTCTTTCAGAGGCCTGGATCCATGTGAAAAGGAGCTTTAGTTCTTTTCTTTACAAAGCTAAAAATGTTATCACTATCCAAGAAATGTCTGCTTGAGTACAGCAGGAAAAGCACCTACACACATTTATGAAAATCTGTAATTATTTTAATTTGGATTCAAAGAGTCAACTTGTGTTTCCAGAGGCCTGTAAGCAATCCAAAAGTTTGATATCTAACCTATATCGCTCATCGAATCTCCCTCTCAGGTTAAGAGATATGCAAGAAGACTTTTACGGGTCCTCCACAAGAGCTGTATGGTTGTTTTTATTGCCACATGGCATGCTGCACTGTGTGTGCTGGGGTGCATTGCTTTAAGAAGGCAGAAGTTAGGCTAAGCTGTCTTTTTTTTTTTTTTCTTTTTTTTTTTTTTCAGTTTACCATCTACTGTCACATGGTACAATATCTCAGAGGGTTTACTAGAGGTAAAATTTCAAGATTTTGAGCAGTCATTTGTAGTTAGTTTGCACAGCCAGGTTTTGGTAGTGGGGGTGCGCAGGGAATTGCCTCCTTCATATTCAGCAGAACGAATGCCTGGTCCAGGATGCTGGACCAGGGCTGGGCCAACCAGAAATGGTGGGAACACCTCTTGTGATAGCTGATTTAAGAAGAGGAAGAAAGTTATTGTGCAGATGTAATTGCAGCCAGAGAAGAGCAGGATGAGAATATGTGAATGGAGCAGCTCTGCAGACACCACAGTCAGTGGAGAAGGAGGGGAGAAGGTGTTCCTGGGGCTGGAGCTGGGATTTCCCTGCAGCCCATGGTGCAGATTATGCTGAGGGAGCTGTGCCCCTGCAGCCCATGGAGGTCACTGGGACTGCAGAGATCCACCTGAAGCCTGAGGAGGAGACCCATGCTGGAGCAGGTGGATGCCTGAGAAGAGACTATGAACCTACAGCAAGCCCATGCAGGAGCAGGGTCCTGGCAGGGACCTGCAGATTTGTGGAGAGAGGAGCCCACACTGGAGCAGGATTTCTGAAGGACTTGTGACCTCATGGGGGACCCGTGCTGGAGCAGCCTGTGTGTGAAGAACTGCACCCCAAGGAAGAGTGATCCACATTGGAGCAGTCTGTGGAGAACTCTTGCCTTTGAGGTTCATGTTGGAGAAATTCAGGAAGAACTGTCTCCTGTGGGAGGGACCCCATGCTGGAGCAAGGGAAAAACTGCTTTCCCTGAGCAGCAGGAGGAACAAGTGATGAACTGACCACAACCCTCATTCCCCCTCTGCACTGCTGGGAAGGAGGGAAAGGCTGGGGAAGGTGTTTTGAAGGGTTTTTTTTACTTCTCATTATCCTGATCTGATTTAGTTAGGAATAAATTCAATTAAGATCTCTAATTCTAGTCTGATTTGCATGTGATGGTATTCAGTGAGTGATCTCTCCCTGTCCTTACCTCAACTCGTGAGTCCTTTCTTATATTTTCTCTCCCCTGTCCAGCTGTGGAGGGAAGTGTTAAGAGGCTTTGGTGGGTGTCTGGCATCCAGCCTGATCAACCCACTATCAGACACCACACTCCAAAAGCTGTACTAAACTACAATATGGGTATAAATTGTGTGTGTGTGTTTGTGTATATATGTACCTGTAATACCCCATCTGACAAATAAAGGCTGTAATATTACATCCTCTGACTTATGTAAACAGTCTTCCCTATGAAGAGCCAATCTCAGGAATTATTCCCACCCCGGATTTATGTTCACCTATCTAAGGCTACATGTGCTTAAGATAAAAGTATTCAGATACATCACAGTTGTGCTTTTTCAGCCTAAGGACTCAAAGGAGGTGGGGCAGGTTGCATGAATCAAGTAGTTGAGCACTTGTAACTGAAGTTGGCAATAAAGTTTTACATACAGCAAAAAAATGCTAAGTCTGAATCACAGTTTTCTGTTGTACTAAAGATACTGCAAAGATGGGCTCTATCAGGAATAGTTTTTGCTTAAAGCATCAGTTTTCTGCAGTTAAACACTCAGGCTACAGATGGGGAGCTCATCAAAGTCATTGAACCATGTCAGACAAATCAAAAAAGGTAGGTATGCATTTAGCAGTCAAGAACAAACACAAACATTGTTGCAAAAATATTTTTCCATCCTGAAAGGAAAGTTATTTTGGATATTCTGAAGAGAATTAATAGCAAGAGAAGATAAAACATAACTGCGGCCTCGAGGTCATCAAACATTCTGTTGAAGGCTTACAGTCGTGTCTTAGTAACAGAGATAAATAATAACCTTCTACTTTTGGAAATTCATCTTCAAAATAGCCACAGTTGCCACAGTTCTCTGTTCCCATTGCTCTCCCTGACCCATCTCAGAGTGCTTGAATTGAAATGAGATGCTGACAAAAGACTGTGTGCCACATCTGGAAGCTTCTTTGTACTTTTTAAATCTTCTCTGATTTTCCTAAGAGTCTGCTGAAAAATGCCTGCCTCTTCAGTGCCATGGCTTACTATCCTTTTGAAAGCAGCGTTAAGATCTGGTTGTTACGTCTAGTAAAGTTGTCCCTGGTGATGTTCATGGGAGAAATCTGGAGATTATTTTACACAGAAACCCAAAAAAACTGATTGAAATTTAAGTCACATGAAGCCAATTAAACAGAATTTTCACTTCTCCCCCTAGGAAGACCTAGGATGTGAAAATTTGCATATGCCAACTAAGGGGAATCTTTTTTCAGGAGCTCTGCAGAACAGCCTTTCTCCATCACTGCCTGGACTATGAATGAGCCTACATTTACCCCAAAGTTAAAATCAACAATTAAACTCTTAAATGCTTTTAACAGTGTGGTCTGGTGAGCAGCTGAGCTCGTCTAAGAGTCTGCTCTTGCCAGAAGGCAGTGCCTTCACCCGGCTGTCCCTCCTCCTCTTCCAACATTTCACCCTCAGGCTTGCCCCCTCTTCAGAGCTGCAGTACATTGCAAAGCAGCCACAGCCTGGGCAAAAAGGGAAAGCAGAAACTGAACGTCTGTCCCAACATACCACAGTAAGAAAAGAGCAGACCAAAATTCTGATCTCTCAAATGTCAGCCCCCTTAACAAGTCTGCTCTGTGCCTTGTCCAAACAGTCCCAGATAGGTCAGCATGGGAAAACAGGAAGAGATAAAATAAGCAGAGGGCTTCTTTCTCCCTCCTTCAGGAAAACAACGGAGTCAAATCAAAGGAACTGATTTTCTGCTTATATTTAGAGGAAGGCATTGACATATAGAGATCATGTTCCAGTTTGACAAGTGATACTGCGTGATACCCGATTTATGCAAGTCACAGGGAGTGCAGCAGCTCCATTTTAATCCTGATTTTGGGAGGGTATGGGACTCCTGCAGCTGTGGTGTCCATCTGGCTTGTCCCACCATACCAAACCACTTTTGAACCCACTGGCTAACTTCAACTCAACCTTCATGAAAAGCCATTTCTAAACAGAGGAGGAAGAAAAGCAGATTATTACTCTAAGAAAAAACAAGGCAGCAGTCTGTGGTTATGCAGGAGGCAGAGGAGAGAGATCATGGCACTATGGTAGATTTAGGAGACACAGAGATAATTTAGTGATACTGCAGCAATGAGTAAATTGAGCTTAGGCTATATCACAGTAAACAATACCATAGGAATCCAGATTTGTTAATTCTATTATTTCTTTCATGGATGAAAAAGAATCTTTGTGGAGTTTTTAAAAAAAACATAAAATGTTTGAATCTTTCTGTTCAAAATCTTTTCTTCTGCGTGATCTTTTGCTTTCAAAGAGGTAGGAGGAGATTATGTCTTTTGTGACTGGAGATCCTACACAGAAATAACCGGTCAATGTATTTATATAATTTTGAATCTCACATGTACAGTTTTCCAAAACAAAAATAAATCCACACAGCCACAACAACATCACTAATTTTTTTTTGGCTTTTCAAAGGGAAGTTCTACAACTTTCTACCAGTGTGTTTCTAATTGTTAAAGTAAACACAACATTACATCCAAAATTTGGAATGAGACACCATAATGCCTGTCCTAATTAGGAAGGGACGCTTCTGCTAATTTTTTTTCAATGAGTCAGAGGCAGTGCAATAACATTCCTGAGCAAGGGGACAAGTTCAGAAGAAAGCATATGGTCACAGGCTAGTTGCACATCCTGTACTTTGTTCTTTGGAAATTAATGAGCAAGGTATCCTTAAAACAGCCTTAACATTTTCAAGTTAATTCAGAAATAATGCTGACAAACATTCCTTCATGATTCAAGTCCAGAAAAGTTCAAGGGAAAAAAGTCAATTGATTAGGTTAATGTTGTATATCTTATTAAGTGAAGAAAAAGTCTGATGCCTGAAAGGGCAGTGGAACTCCAGTGGAACCTCAGTCTGCCACTCTGGCTAGAGGGACCTCAGGGTTTAAACAAACCTGCCTGGGAGAAACAAATTCTCCATGCTGCCTAACAGCTGCATTGTAACAGAGGCATTTCAGCAGGATCAAACCATCTCACTTTTGGGAAGAGGAATGGAATGGGCATGCTTTGGTATATAAAACAGGCTGTATGAAGTCTGGAGTGTTCAACTGTCCTGCACCATGCAGACTAGCCAAGAACAAAAAAAAAAAAAAANAAAAAAAAAAAAAAAAAAAAAAAAAAAAAAAAAAAAAAAAAAAAAAAAAAAAAAGTCTGAGGGAAGACATTTGGCCTCCAAGTACTTGATAAATTAGTGCAAATTAATAGCTGATATGCGATGAGCTGAAAAATCAGAGCTGAACATTTGTATTTCTGTGCAGAGATATGCAGAGGCAGAGTGCCTCAGCATCAATCAACAGAAGAAGAGGAAAAGGTTCCAAGATGGCTCTTGACCAAACAGACATGCAAAGGGCTTGCAAGCTTTCCTGGGGAGCTGGGAACACTGCCTCATTTATTCCAGATGTAACCTGCAAGACTCATTTGTTCTGTTGATATCTAGATAGAGCTATTTCATACAAAGGTCTCAAACAGTAAGTGACTAGTGCTTAAAAACAGTCATCACACAAGTGCTGTTCACATCAGTGAGCAGGAGATCTGGGATCAAGTTTCACAAACTTTTACTTTTTTCTGGCTCCATAAAGCATGAGAACATGATGCCAAGAATGGCACAAGATAACTCAGCTTGATCACCATGTGAGTTTAGCAGCAGCTCCTCACCCTTTGTCTCTGTAATTTACCCAGTGCCTTCTTCTCCAGCTCCTGGTCTTTTCATCTATGAAATGAAGAGGTTCCATGCATCACTCGAGTTCTGCAAGACCTGGTTTGTTAGTATTTATGAATTTGCTCTGGTGTGGGAACTGTACATCTCGTGAGACCGTATCAGGGCAACAGACTTTCTGAACAGGAAAAACTGAGCTGAGATCCTCTTGGGATAAGTGATAATTATAATCCAGGCACCAGTATTTAGCATCAGAAGATTGATGAGCTATCTTGCAGAACTGCATTGCCACTTTCTGCACATAAAAGTGTAGTTTTGTGAAAATTAAATGCATGCTGTATGACAGCCTAGAGAAATGTTCTTGTGTCTGGTAGATTTTTAGATTAACTGCAATAATTTTTTTTAGCTTTATGAGGTTTATTCCCCTTCAGGATTGATTGTTATCACTTTCAAAAACAGAGTATCTGAGAAGACAGCCCATAGGTAAGTGCAATATAATTAACAGAATCAATCAAGGCTAACAAGTATAACAAAATCTAGTAAAACCAGCAGCAATAACTAGTGTGTTAATATCCTTCCTCACATCACCTCCTCACAGAAAAATCACAAAATTACAACATATCTCAAGCAGGAGACTTTACAAATTGAATTTATTTACCAAATTAATTTGAAAAGACCCTTAAATCTTAGGTATCAAGGTGGAATAATGATGATGAAATTGCTAAAAAAAGCAGAAACTTTATTCAAACAGGCAAGAATTTTCAATTTATTTCAGTGATCTAAATGCTAATTATAGTGGAGTTATTCCCACTGCTGCAGAAATTCTGAAACTTGCAAGATACATATACTACTTACAGGTCTTTTTCTAAAAAATAAATGAAGACTTCTGTCTATTGAAACAGGCCATTTTGGGAGAATAAGTAAAAAGCTGTATTTGTCTCATGATCATATTAAGCATAACTGAAAGTGAATTGTTTCTTTTAACTGCAAAACAAAAGTCAGCATTTCAAGCTAAGATGATGCTAAGATTGATGCATGGTATCTCCATCTTCAAAAGTCTATCCTGGAGAAAAGTAAAGCACTCTTTCACAACTCTGACTCATGGATTGGTTCTGAAAGGAGTCACCAGAAACTATGAATTATTCTAAGCTATGACTTTTGCTTTGATTTGTCCTAATAGAAAATACCAAGAAGGAGGGTGCTGGTGAATGAGAGGCTGGATATGAGCCAACAATGCATTCACAGCCCAGAAATCCAGCTGTACCCTGGGCTGCATCCAAAGCAGCGTGGCCAGCAGACCAAGGGTGGTGATTCTGCCCCTCTGCTCCCCTCTGGGGAGACCCCACCTGGAGCACTGCATCCAGCTCTGGGGTCCCCAGCACAGAAAGGACATGGGACTGTCAGAGCAAGTCCAGAGCAGCATGACAAAGATGGTTAGAGGGTTGGAGCACCTCTCATGTCAGGAAAGGCTGAGGGAATTTGGATTGTTCAGCCTGGAGAAGAGAAGGCTTTGGGATGTCCTAATTGTGGCCTTCCAGTACCTGAAGGGGGACAATAAGAAAGATGGAGAGAGACTATTTATAAAAGTACATAGTGATTAGACAAGGGGAATGACTTTTCAACTGAAGGATGGTGTGTTTAGATTAGATATTATGAAGAAATTCTTTGCTGTGAAGGTGGTGAGACGCTGGAACAGGTTGCCCAGAGAAGCTTTGGGTGGCCCACCCATGGAGGTGTTGGATAGGTCTCTGAGCAACCAGATTGAGTGGGAGGTGTTCCCATCCATGGAACGGGGGTTGGAATTAGAGGATCTTTAGGGTCCCTTCCAAATGTAACCATTCTATGATTTCTATGGTTAAACTAGATACTATTTATATTTTGAGTATAAGATAGGTTGAATTCAAGCATTCTTCAGTTGAACATTGGCAGTAGGACTTTATAGATATGAAAATATTTTTTAAATTATCTAATGAAATGTGTGTGTGTGGGGGAGGTGGTGGTGTTATTTATATCATTTATAGCAAATAACAGCTCAAATATTCTTTCTTGTGATTTTGCTTCTGAATAATTTCTTTGGTTGATAGAGACATGGCTTTTCCAGCAAATCACATGATGGCAACAATATGATAGATAATTTATAGATAATTCTGTAGAGAGGTATTCATGGGAAGGAGCAGAAGGAGGAAAAGAAGTACAATTAATAATAAATGAAAAAGAAATTATTTTAATGCAGAAACAGGCATATCTTACACTAAAAAAAAAAAAAAAAAAAAAAAAAAAATCCC
>VWZN01017368.1:479555-497204 GCA_013396955.1 Regulus satrapa | reverse complement strand
AAAAAAAAAAAAATTCCTCTGCATTTCCGGCCCCTTCTGGGAATAAGCATTTATTCCTTGAACAACTGAACAAAAACATTGAATAACTAGGGCACAATTTTTAGTGTTTTGAACAAGTTAAATCTCTACATTCCATTGCTTTCTGTACAAGAAATGACCAAAATAAGGGAAATCAGTTGGATTTTAGGATTTCAGTGTGCTAATTAGACTCAGAAACATTAGGACCTGGATACTAGGGTGAAGCTGCAATTAGCTGAGATTTAATGAGCTGTGTAATGATAAGTGACAGGGCTATGTAACTTTACAGCCATAATTTCCTGATTAGATGAACTCTTAAACACTACAATCCTGTGTCCTACCCCAAGGCATGTTGACCCTTCTAGCTGGCCAGAGGAGAAAAAAAATTTTGCCTGCAAAGCTTTTAGGACCTACGCAGTATTTTAGCAACAGGAAATTCCTATAGTTTCAGGGCAATTTCTCACTCTGATCAGAGCAAGCATCGTTTGCCATGCTAGTCTAAACATTTTTTTTCCTGCTCCTTTTAATCTAGTTTATGTGGCTAGAAGTGTTTGTCTGATGAGAAGAGGATCCTCTGAAGTAGCCACAGTCGGATAGGATATCAAGGGCATCCAGTATCTGCAGCCACATCAAACAGTTTGGGTGATGGAGAGGATGCACAAAGAAAGTCTATAATAAAACACCTCATAAAAGAGGGCCAGAAATGCAATCCCAGAAAGAAAGCAAATCCCAACTTTAGAAAAACTCTGTTTTGTAATATTAATGAACATCAAGGGGAAGTCTGCTAGATAAAACATGGGTTTGAGAATCAAATGACTTGCAAGCATTAATTGCTTCTGACTGTCTTTGACTTTTGACAAGTCAAATTCCTGCTGACAATCTTAACATGGGGAATATTACAGAAAAAATAAATATTTGAAGATGAGGAAGTCCTAAGATTCCCTATGGGAGACACTAACATATTGCTCATGCTTTCAAAAGCCAATAAAGGCAAGATTTTTCTTCTAAATCCTAAACTTTCTAGGATAGACAGACTGTTACATGTGCCATACCTGTATAATCACTTACACTTTTTTCCTTCATTCCTTTGCCCCCTTCAGCACAGGGCACACACTGGCTATGGCTGATAAGCACTCTGCGAATTTGGCCTGAATTTTATCACTTTTTTTTCAGCCATCACCCCTTGTGCTATCCTTTCATTTTAACAGAATTTATAGTGAACAAGACTGAGAGATAATGCAATCAAAGAACACCTAGAAAGGTTCAAAATGCCTATATCTTATCTATAGTGAGATTTCATCTGAACTTAAATATCTGGATCTATAAGAATTATAAAAATCTCTTTCTCCTGCAAGACATTTCTGTGAAGGCACACAAGATCTTGCTAGACTGACACTGCCAGCCTGTACCTGCAGCAAGAGGCTGGCCTGACCAGTGAGTTTCCACTCATGTTTGAGCATGGTCCAGAAATCCTGCATAGGTCGTGGAGATATTGAACTGCTGGAATTAGCAGAAAGCAAATCATCATGGTCACATCCTTGGAAAACATGCACTAACCATGTATACATACAATTAATGGCACTACTTGGCACTTCAAAAACAGCTTTTGAATGGGGGTGACAAGGCAGGGAATCGTGAAGAAAACAGATTAAACATGGTACTCCCCAAATGCCACACCTGCTATCTTCTCTGTCATGTATTTGTTACGGTGGGTGTATAAAGCCAGCAGTATGATACCAAGCACTTTTCAAAAGTCCCAAGGAGATAATAACTGTTCTGATAGGTAGCTCAGAGCTTCTGGGACTGTGAAATGTGTGATGGCATGGAATTCCTCAGCAGTGTTACCAGCTGTGATATCCCTCTGCCTTGCTCCACTGTCTGCCACTCCTTGCATCCTCAGTGTCTTGACATGCAGTATAATTATATTGTTCTGGGTCTGACAGGAAAATAAACTTTTTTTACTTAGCTTTTTTGTCTTACCTTGTTCCTCAAGCCAGTACCCAGCCTGGCTGACAGGTAGTCACACTCATGCAGCAGAGAAGGCACAGCTGCTGTGACAAGGGAGTAGGAGTACATTAAGCCAATTTTTCTACAAGAAGAGTAATGTGTAATGAGATTGTGTGAGAACCATGACCTTAACTAGCTTTGAAAGAAGTCAAATACAATTGTAACTCAGTTAACATCCTTAGGAAATAACTGCCAACTACCATTTGTGCTGGAAAGTTGGCTTAGCCCTGGACAAATATTACCATGCTTCATTTACACTATCACCAACACCTACATCTATTCAAAATTGCCACACAATCTCCACTATTTAAATAATTAGGCAAGGAGGAACATGATTAAGTTAGGCAAATTTTGTATTCAAAGATTGTGAGTTCTTTGCTGTGGAATTTTCCTGTAATGAACTTGGTCCTCTTTTATCCTACCTGATGGGACAGGAGGTGGGGAGGCTGCAGGCAGGGTCAGAACACAGCTCCCTTGTGCTAACCTTTTTCCTGGGACATGCCTGTCACTATCTTTTAACCTGAAACAGGCAAAGACAAGTAGCAGCAGTGAAGAAGGACATGGGTTTAGTGGCAGTCTTAGGGGCCATGATGAAGAAAAACATCCAGTACTGGGAATTGTCTCTGGGGGAAAGGCAGAGCCATGATCCGTCTGTCTTCAGAGAACTCCAACTCAGGACAGACTTTGTAAAGGGGAATCCTGTCCAGCAGCACTCTGGATTGTGCTCTGAGGGAGGGCAAGAGAGGGATAAGGAAGCAAAAGGCTGAGACATTTGATTACTACTACCTTTGACCCTGGCATGGCCAGCTGCCTTCTCCATATGCAATTTTGTGGGGAGGCTGTATCTTCATAAAAATCAGAGTTAACAGAGCTGCTGGCCTTAGTTCTCTTCATTTCCTTGTTCATCTTGCTTGCACACTTCTCAGGCTCTGCAAAAAAGGCTTCCAGAGATGGGTGGATAATATCCAACTATGACAAAACCTTTCAACAGTCATCTAATGTTCCAAATGAGTAACTCAATGTGGAACACAAAGACCATAGAATGAAGTGCCAGTAATGATTGTATCCAACCTTTCCCAAATAATTGCCACAACATGCACAATTTATGCTTTGCCAAGTAACCTGAGAGTGAAAAGTGATGTACCACCAGTCTTCAGGAGATAAGCGGAAGAGTCACACAATTCACACAGGCATGCCACAGACCAGAAAATCATCACATGTTCCTAACAGTATTTGGATTTTGTGCCACTCTTACACACCGGTGGCATAGCAGGATCATTGGTGAGTGGATAGCGAGTTTGCTATGTTAATGTAATTTTATGAAACCTGTTTCTAAGCCAGTCATGGAGATTTGAAGAAAAAGTATTCACCTTTTTTCTTTTTCCAATTAAAATAGCAGCAGCCAAACACTTAATGCAAGAAGATTAAATGCATGTGAATTATTTCCTGAGGTCCTTTTCTCATTTCATTATGAACAATGCCTCCAAAGTTGTGGGAGAGCCTGGAAAAATGGCCAATTTGCTCATGTGCCATACTTTAATCACTGCCTAAACCTGTTGGAATAATATTTCCTTGAAAGTGGCAGCATAAAGCATATTCTAGAAAAGCTTGATAAAAATATGTAAGCAATTCAATTAAATACTTCAATGCCTGCAAGAGAGAAAGGTACCAAACTATTTTTTTTGCTTTAAAGTCAGCTTGATACATCATATGCCCAAGTAACAGAGAAAAATCCCACTACCTAATGTCCAAACAATATCACAGAAAAAAATACACCAAGGAAGAAACACCATGTCCTATGCTCAAGCAGGAAATGTTTTCATAAGATTTTTCACATTTTATCTTTAGTAAAATAATATGAATTAGTTAAAATCCCTTCTGAAACAATCTGGATTATAACATGATTTGAGAGGAGGAAGCAGCAGGAGTTTTTGATCCCTCCAGAGGACTAAGTCTAATACAGTCATCTGTTTTAAAAGGCTTTCCAGCCAGAAGTTCCTCTAATGCAGCAACTGCCTCATAACTGTCATTCATCAAAAAGATAAACTGGTGGAAATTGTCCATTCCCTGTTCCAGCATGAGCAGTGCATGATGAAGAGTAAGTCATCATTTGGAAACAATCACCTTCCCTCTGTTCCCTGCAGTTTCATCCAGCAATTCCAGTAGTCCTCTTAAAATAAGATTTATATCAGAAAATGGTTTCCCAGGAACTCTTTAGCTTAGGAATGCTATTGCATGTAGTAAAGAACTACATTTATTGATAATGCCCCACCAACACAATCTCTGGCATCTAATTTTCAAAACCAGCTTCTGGCAACTAATCACAGAAGCAGCTTTCATAATAAATCCACCTGCTTTAGCTGCCACAGTAAATATGCTGCTATGATCAGGGCAACATGGAGCTTTAATCCCAGCTAGTGTCTTGGTTTGACAGCATTTTTCACCTATGTTCTACAAGGCAATGCAAAAGTTGTTCAACTGTGTAGTTCTGTATCTGTTTAATTTTCCTTAAAGCTTAATCTTAGTCTGGATTTCCTGAGAATCCGATGCTTATTCTTGTGACAATTATCTTAAATAACTGATTTATACACAAATTCAATTGTGGTTTAATACTGTCTCTAAACAAGAGGACTTCTTCAGGGTTGGGGGGGTGTGTTTGTTTTTTTCTTTGGTTTTTGTTTTGTTTTTATTTGTTTGTTTTTTCTTTGCGTTTTTTGTTGGTTTGGTTTTGGTTTTGTTTTGTTGTTGTTTGTTTGGGGTTTTTTTCTTGTTAATGAATGAATTTATGTGCAAAATCTAAATTCAAAAAGTCAAAGACAGAAATGTTGGTACAATAGTTGTTTGAGGTTATGTACCATGAGAACACATTTGCTCCTGTAAAGTGGTGAAATGGGGACTCTAGCTCTTTCTGCTCTTTGATGGTCTAGAGCAGCAAGAAGCAGTGAGTACCAAGCCAGTGGAGCTGGGGTGATTTCCAGCATTGCCTGGCCAGGTGGGGAAAAGTATTGAGGCTCATGGGCCTGGAAATGGTGAAAGCAACAAATTTGAAAAGCTGCAGGAGCCTCAGCAGTGAATTTTGGGCAAGCAGATGGTGAAGAAATTGCAGACAGTTGTAGCAAACAAAAATTGCAGTGAGGACCAAAATCACCAACTCTGGGACATTCAGAAGAGTGAATAAAATTCAAACATCCAGCAATGAGATGTGACTGAGAGATGAGGCTGGGAGAAGATTCCTTCCTTCCTTCCTTCCTTCCTTCCTTCCTTCCTTCCTTCCTTCCCTCCCTCCCTCCCTCCATCCTTTCTTTCACTGATTTTTAACAAAAAGAGATGTTTAAAGGTCTATGTTCTATTCATAGCATTTTTAGTAAAAGAACATTACACTTCATCAAAAAGGTTTATTTATTCTTATTTAAGTTTATGCCAAGTAATTAAATCTAGTCATATTCCAAATTTTGCCCTTTACATTTACAGTAAGTGTGTAATGTCATTTGTACTTAAAAAAACCACTTGAAAGCAAAATTTGATTCATACATGAGGAAGTGACTCATCTAAGAACTGGAGAGAAAAGTGACTGAATTATTTGTTAGTGAAAAATTTGCTTGGAGAGAAAGAAACTCACACCAACCAGCCATAAAGCATGACAATGGCTGGAAATTAATTCAGGCATGTAGAAAACTAAAGCATATTGCACAGGGCTTGAGCTAATTGTAATCACTAAGTTTAAGCTCCTTCTGGCTTTTGAACGAGCCTGAACCAGTTGCTTTACTTTGTATTTGCATTCTGCACAGATAAGCTGAGTGATACCTGCCCCAGCATGTGTTCAGTCAGGATGTGTGCGCTTGTTCAGTCCTCACTTCCAGCCTGCAGCATGCAAGATATATTCTATGACAAGAATTGTGCTCCATTTTGGAGGACAAAACATGTATCGCTCATCAGCACAGAAGTTGTGCAGCTAAGAAGCTTTGTAATTAAGAACCCTCACAATTGCATCCCATAATTTATTCATAGTATCAATTACAGAATTCCTGGTAGAGGAAGTCAAACTAATTATATTTTTTAAAATTTAAATTAGTTTCTTCTGTTCAATTAAGAGAAGCCAGAAACTCTTCAGGGTACCCATACTGCCAGTGGCAAAGTGTAATAGCTTTGCAGTGAGACAGTCAGCTGGAGCAGCTGCTAAAGAACACTCTGCAAAACAAAAAGCACCAGTAAAACAATGTTAGCCAGCTTCGTCCTGGAGAGTGTTGGCTCAGCCTGCCGAGTACTCGAGTGCTACTGGCTTTATATATGGTTGTAATTCTGCAACTTTAAAAACAGAGACAATGAGCAACATATTCAAGAACTGCAGTCTGCCTTTCAGGATGAAGAATAACACATCTGTGGCCAGAAGAATAAGTGCAGATGATTTCTCGTGAGGTGTGTGTTAGGGACACACTCATTCTAGACCCAAATCTCCTCCTGGGTCTTCCTCATCACCTAACGATGAGCAGAGAACCACAATTCCCTAGGGCAAAGCCCTCAGACAGATGAACTGAGGGGATAGTTTTGGCCCTGCAATCCAAGAGTGAGTTGTGTGTTTATGCCATCCTAATATGATGTGGGTCCTGTCACACCCTCCACGCTGGCACTCGTGGTTCAGAGGCTGAGTTCAGCAGAATTCTCCACCCTGGACTGCATCACTGCCTCCCCCATCCTCATTTCACTGAGGCAAGGACATCACTGCAGCTTTTTTGTGGCGTTAGAGGAAGAAGGGAACCTTCAGTTTTCACATAAAATGAAAGCTGCTTTAATTTATATTAGATCCTCTAAAAAACCCACAATTGCTTGCAAGGAGAGTGATAACAACAAGCAGCATTTCTGGGAATGCTGTGGGCATTTTCTGACATACTTTCAAGTACCAAATAAAAAAGCTCTGGGCATGTATTTCATCTGCAACTGCTTATGCCCTGATAACAGAGCAGAGGGCCCCAGGACCCATCACAGCAGTTATTACAGGACATTCCTTCACATATCCCACACAGTGAGTTACAGCAAGCTGTATTATAAATCCAGCTGTATTTTTAGGTGCATTAGTGGTCGCTTGACTACAGCTGAGTCTGGTCAGAGTTCAGATGCTTGGTGGAGGTTTTTTTTTATTGCCCACTTTCCTCCTAAGAGCTAGGATATTTTGCTCAAAAACCTCTGCCCTGCAACTTCCATCTACTGATTGGAACAAGGGGAGTGTGTCTGTGTGGGTGTGTGTGGGTGTGTGTTTCTTTCAGGAAAAAAATTCCAGAAAAAAATTATAAACTACCAAGTTGTTTATTGTGTTTTCTAATTACAGAGACAGCAGGTTACTAGATTAAGCAAAACCAACACCTTATATTGGATCAATTCCTCATGATGCAACAGTAACTTTAGGTTAAAAACTCCTCAGTGTCTGGATGAGTGATTTATGCATGGCTAGGACATGGGATACAGGCAGTATGTAACTGGCAGGGAAACTTATTTCTGTGCAGAAAGAAGACCAGAGACTATGTGGTTAGAAGTTCTTGTATGCTGCATTAAAATGCAGCTAACAAGGCTTTATTGTCTTCAACATACTTTCAGTTAAAAACTATGGAACTACAGTCCTGTTGTGCAAATTGCAGTTTCTTACATGGGTGAAGTTATTCAATCTGGCAGCAATGAAAAGTTTCCGAAATCACTCAAATCTTCAGACTTTTGTTCTATGGGAAGGTTTCTGTGAACAGAATAAAAAGTACCTCAAGCAACACAATCAGCACCTATTTCCAACATCACGATTATCACATAAATAAAGAAAAGCCTCTCCTGATTTTTGAAATTTCTCTTAGCACTTCAAAATTCTACATAATTTGATGCACTTCATCGTATTTATTTTCAGAAGAAAGAAAACAACAACAGAAAAGTAACCCAAATACCTCTCGTGACCCAGAGAATTACATGTTTTCTAACAGAAGAGAAGGTGAAAGATTTTCTTTGCAAAACAGTCACGCTTCAGTTACCACGTCTACAATCCCACTTTCTCACAAGAGAAAATGCCACAGGGAAGCAAAGGTGATACACATTGTCTTTCCTCCCAATCCGTGAGAAAGGGATTGAGCAGCTATTTAAATTTACATTTTATGCATGCCAGGCAATGAATTGAAGTTAATTGTATCAAACCTGCCCCCCAGCAGTATTTTGGCATATTCCCGGTCATTTGAACTCCATGCTCACAAGGTCTTTGCTTCTGGACTATATCACAGGATGCAAAAATGTAGCTTATAGAAAAGGGCTGGATCACTCGAACTTTGAATTAAAATGTTAGTCTTCTAAATATCTCTTTCTAGCAAAAGATCCAAACTTTGAGGTGAGTTTGTGTCTACCATCACTCAGTTATGTAATAACCTGCTTTCCACCCCTGTCATGCTCCTTTCAGATGCAACACTTTCAGATTGGAGTCTTTTAAGAATTGGTTTTCCCCTTTTTGGATAATTCCATAGAGAGGATAAACATCCTCTGACAGACCAAAATAAACCGGCAATCAACAAATGATACCTTTTAATCAGGTAATATAACTTTCCAGCTAAGAATTCTCTAAAAAAGCAGATTTATATGGGGACCCAAATGTGCAGTTATGACATTCTCATATAAAAAAAAATTGGCTCATTATTGTGAAAATTCAGAATGATCCTGTCTCTAGAAGGGATTACACCAGTTATGGGGCGTGTAATCAGACACCTCATTTCAGTCTCTAATTTCATAGCCAAATGCCAAAAAACCAGGAGCAGTAGTTTTCAACGCTTTGACTTCAGGCATCAAACAGACCATAATCTTTATCATTTTTGCTGGTCATAGCAGTTCTGAGTGAGTCCACTGGAATCCTCAAATAACCCTACTATAAAGGGAAATGCCTTCAAAGAGACTGATGTGGAGGAGAAGTAAGACCATGACCATGCAATAAAGGTGTTTCCAATGTGCATGGAAAGGAATTCCTCTCCAGACAGTGACTAAGTGCTAGTAAAAAAAAAATCAGTTGATTTGGATAACAAAACTATTAAAAAACTCAATAATGTAAAAAAATGTCCTTACTAATAGTGTCTGATAATCTAAGCTTATGCATAAATGTGTAAGTCAAGTATTGCTTGAGTATCCTCTTTGAAATCAGTGCAATCCTTTGAAATCAGGGCATCCTCCTCCTCTTGGATCAACATACACTGAAATGCATGACCACATGGCAAGGATAAACCAAATTTTACTCTAGCTGCATTTAGGCCATTTCCTAGTGCTGGTATAAAAATATTTATTTACATTAAAACATGGCTTTTTGCTTGTACACCAACTGCGTGGCATAGAAAGATCATTTGTTTGAATCATACTGAGACCTTGCCTGGCAAAAAAAGACAATACGAACAGAAGTTAATATGTTCTTTAATGTTCTAAGAGAGGGAAGGAAGATGGTTTGTATTATTATATAGCCAACCTGATAATATCTGGAGAAACAATCAGTGTAAACCAAGATGGATGGGCATATTTAAAATACAACCCTTAAAATCAAAAATTTTATTCTACACAAGTTTGTTTTCTAGGTCACATCCTGGTAAGTTTAAATTTTAATCTCCTTCCAAGTATTAGTATTAAATGACTGTTTACATTTTTTATATCAAATACACAGTGACAGAAGAGAACACTTTCATATCACTAGTTCAATAATATGGCACAAACTGTTCTCTCACACCTGGATAGAATTGAATTACTTTTTAATTTAAGCAGTTTCATATTTGCAGCCTAAGTCTAGTATAGGGAGGAGTCAAAGGTTATCTATTCTCCATGGAAACTAATTTAGGACTATTTATACAGTGTAGGACAGGTCTGTTAAGATTTTTAATTACTTATATTTACTGTCAGTCATCAAACACTCCTTTCTGTCTTTCATTTTCTATAGTGGACTAAGGTCCACACCTCAGAGAAAATTCACTCTGAACTGAATTATTCTGCTCTCCCACAAATAACGGAGTTTCCCTTTCTTCCCCATTTCCTCCCCTGTATGTCCACTTCCCACTTCCTTAACACTAGGTTCTGTCTGCTTTAGTTTCTGGGTACAATTCAATTTGAAATATTTAGATGTCGATGAATTCACTACATTTTTAAGCCTGCATTCAACAATACTTGAATTTGTGCCCAGTTCAAGGTGTTCTCAGAGAAGCTTTCCAGTTTGGATTTAAATCCAAAAGACTTGAAACAAATGTTTTTCAAAGGGATATCTGCTTTGTTTCCAGCCTTAAAAATAGGGCTAAGGGATATACATGCTTAGGAGTAAAAAGACCCTGCAAAGCTGAAGTGGACTATATTTATCTCTGTTATGATTGTAGTAAAAAATACTCATTAGAAGACAAATTCCATTATTGCAGGCACAACGCAAATACATAGAGCAAAACTAATTTCCAGATAATTTACAACTTCAAGAATATATTTATAGATAGTTTCAATTATTATTTTATAATTACACTATAAGAAAATTTCAATTATATTGAGTGTTAGCTAGTTATCACAAAACTTCTCATTCAAACCAATGGTAATGCAATTTATTTTCCTCTACAGCCACCAATAAATGTTGAACTGTCATTTGTGCCCAGCTTCTATCTACCATAAAAAAGCAGCAGTCCCCAAGTTTAAACTTGTCTTATAAAATGGCTTAGCATAAATGGCTGTGAAGTCTTTTACCTTGTTTAAATTTAGTAGAAATTTAAGGTGAGTGATAGCATGAAGTATTTCACTGTTTTAACAGAGGTCTTATCAGATATATTAAACCTCTTTTCTCCGTTTTTCACCTTGGCACCCTATTTCCCCCAGACCTTCCATTTCTAAACACTGAAGCTTGTGGTCACATGAAAAGCATTGAGTTGGGTTTAGAATTAGTCTGGAACATCTTGTATTGCTCTATGACATTTCTGTCAAAGTTAGTCCTTTAAGACGACAGCCTGAAACAGTAGGCTCAGAAAAAAACAGATTAATGATACCTTCGCAGTCACACTGAACTTCTGAACAAATATCCCTTTTCCACCATACTATGATAGCTTTTATTACTCACACCACTGTAATATGTGAAAGAATCTCTTGAATATACTACATCAGAGATGAAATAGCTTCCTTTTAAGGATTCGCACATTACTTCATTTCTACTGACACAAAGATTAATGGATCAGATAGTGCAAATCAGCTATGTAGTCTTTTTTATTATTATTGCAAGATTATGAAAGAGACCTTTAAACATTAGTTTTCTTTCTATTTGACACCGTGTTATTCAAAACATTTATTTTCCATGTGTATTGTGACATTTAGAGAAAGAAAGAGCAGCCCTGCAGAAAGGGATCGGGAGGTACTGGTCAACAGTGTGCTCATCCTGGGGGAATCAGTTCCAGCAGCTGGAACACAGACAGGAAAGGTTTGTTGGGAAAGGTAAAATCCTTTATTCGGTAAATTTGGAACTGGTTTCTGTAAGTAAAGATACAAACAGATAAAACTATAGGCCTTTGGAGAATGTCACACTTCTAAAACTGGATATCCCAAAATTTAGCCCCCCAAGCAGGAGACAAACTTTTTTCAGACATACAAATATCTCCTCATTGCGGGATGGACAATGGCAGATATAATTTTTGAAGAAATTACAAGCTGCATATACGTAGATATAGATATACAGGTGTTTATCTGATCTCATTCCTACAGTGTCTGAACACTGAATTGTCTTTAAAGAATTTGTCTTTGTAGCATTCCTATGAGATGAAAAACACATCTTTGCCTACTTTACAGAGGGGGACACGAGCACCTGGGGCCTTATGGCCTCAATGCAGGCCTTTAAAGGCACCGAGGTAATTAGAAACAGACAGCATTGGGTCTAAGAGGGAATTTGTGCCATGTGCATCTATGCCTTGCCTAACTGAGAGGTTTTACAAGTTTTGAGAAATGGGAATATTACAGCAGTTTATTATTTGCACATATGCAGCCTTATCAGCAAAATGTGGGCCTTGTGTGATGGATTTCCCCAAAGCCAAAAAAGGACACATCAATATGTGCTGTCAGAAGCTTCTAGATCATATGTAATTTTACCAGGCTATTTTCTTCACCTCCTAACTGAGTGGCAGAGGTATATCAACATCTCATTGTCCCTGACAGAGCTGTCCCAGAGTTATGGACAGGTTGCTCCAGGGCTGGCTGTGTAGTGGGACAATGGCCTGCCTTGGCTGCTGAGAGAGCTGGCACTGTGCTGCCGGGCCTGGGAGAAAGGAATTTTGATAGCAAGTGCCTACTTTTCTGAAGTCTCACTCTGAGCTCAGCCTTCATGTTTTGGCCCAAATCAAGCATGAGGTTTCCAAGGACTTTGAAGGCAGGTGTCCAGATTTCAGTACTCATGCCAATCAAAACGTTTCACTGTGGTGGATATGTTTCATGCTCCAGCCTTATCAAACTGACTAATTGTTCCTTTCCAAAAGTAGTGAGTAGTGTACTGCCAGACCTCTTGGAAGGCTAAAAATAATGTTGCCTTTTGTTTTTGGGTTTTGGTTGTTTTTTGGTTTTTTTGTTTGTTTTTTTTTTTAATTGTAGCACTTATCTTCATTTTTTGCTGTCTTTTGCTAATGTTAATGAGGGACAGATTTCTGTATATTAGAAGCCCAGATACAAGGGATGAGCAACAGTTATAAATATGATGTGAAAATATTTATTGAAAAGCAAAGTTACACAGTAGGCATACAAATGATAGGATTGCATAAGTAAGAGCTGGCTTAACTTATTTGCAGTATATTACTTTGTGCTTAGAAAATGTCCGTGCCATAAGCTCTAACGGCTACAACCTGGTGTCCATCAGAGAGCTCAATGCTTCCTCGAGATCTCTGCTCAGCAGTGCCTTAAAACTGCTTCTGAATGTGAAACTCATAAAGCATGCGGTCAAGCCCACATCAGCTCTCCTCAGACTGCATATCGTCTGATTTCCACGGGATAAGTCAAACCTTCAGGGCTCACAGAACCTTAGTTAAAGAAATTAAAACAGCTCTTGAAAGACAGGATTGTATAAACAGATTCTGAAGGAGTTCTGTTTGAAATTAGGCCAAAGCAAACACTGAGGCCAGCTCTTCCTTTCCCTTTGGTTGCCTCTCTGCCCTTGGCGCCGCTGCAAGGGACACCTTTTCCAGACGGCTCCTGACCTCCCTCACGCCCCTTTCTGACCCCCAGCCTCTCAGATGGTTTTAATTGCAGCAGGCCAACTCAAGGTCCTTCAGCATGTACTTCAGTGGCATCTCTCAGTTTCTTCTCCTGGATATTTTCAAAGGCTTGCTCAGCCAGCTGCTGGACGTGCCTCTCCGCCTCTTGTCCCCGTGAGTCTGTCACTGAGGGGACTCTGCAACCTACATCTTTCAGACAGACATGCAAAATCCAGTACAGGTTCCTGGAGAAGGGATATTTTATTTCTAAAAGATAATTTTTGTTTGCTTTTGGTAACTAAGAAAGACCTAAATATGTTAGAACACATTCTGTATTCTATATAAGTTAAGAAAGCAGAGACTCGATTTGGTGATGTCTGAATTTTTTTTTTTTTTTTGGACAGCTACTAGAAGTATAAATCTATCAGAAAACAATTTGGAAAATGGCTTTTATCAAAGTAAGATAAATTAGTCTACTTAATTGCAAAGAGAATAGAGATACAAAGAAAAGGTAAAGTTCATGCCACCCACATCCATAAGCAATTTCTTTGAAGCTGATCATAATCTGGGAGGTAAGATTATAGGTGTGAATTTAGCACCAAATAGTAGGTGCAGATTTCCCATCCTGAGATTGAAGGATTGGAGGGAGCACTAGGGTGATTGAGTCAATGTGACTTCTTAAAATGAGATCACATTGTCTGTTTTGGGTTAGGGTTGAAGGATTTCTCTGTTAGACTGCCTCACAATATTTTTAAATTCAGCTTTCATAAGGTAACTATACATTTCTGGTCTTTTTTGTTTCTATTTTCTTGCAGTATTTGCCTAATTTATTTCTAATGAGCAGAAATTATACTTAATGTCATAACCAAAGGGATTTCAGGTTCTATGGGCAAAACTATCTAATCATTTGGAGGATTTAAATAAAAACTTCTCATTACGTACAATGGAACTTGAGCAGTCCGCACTGAAATCTGATCCTTTAAAAGTCTTTATTCCAGAATGATTATCAAGGAACACAGAAGCATGACATACCAGCTTTGTTTTCAAGCTCCTAATTCACCATGCAAAACATTAGGTCTATTAACCAGTGTCTAAAATGGTTGGGGCTGCAAAGAAAAAGGCCAATGTCTGAGCAGAACAGGTGCAGAGCACCTGGAACAGCAGCATTCAGATCAATGAACTGCCCTATTCATCCCAATGAGCCCAAGGTGTAGCTTTATGATACAACTAAGCCACTGTGCAAACTGCTCACAAACAGGCCTTGCTCTCCTCCTCCACCATTTCCTTTGAGCCAGCTCTGGCATTGCCTTGAGAACAGAGCGAAGCAGATCAGAATAATTACACAGAAGAAAAGTTTCTTTCTAACACATCTCTATGCCCTAAAAGAGGGAAGGAACACAGAAAAGTCTCTTTTCCATGAACTGAGAGGAAGAAATGGCTTTGAAATCTGTGAATCTGGCAACTTATTCCTTTCTTCAGATGAGGTTAAATATATGATTTAGACCCTTCTGTTTACGTTGCTAAAGACCTGTGAGCAAGCGCTCTGATGGTGCTGACATGCCCGTGCACGGGGACAGGTCTTCAGCCACAGCAGCACTGTGCTGCTATGCAAGCAGCCATGGATGGAAGGGAAGGGGGATTCAGCCACCAGCAGGACCTCACTGATGTGGCACCTCACTTGGGACTTTGGGCTGGCATGGAGGTCACTGCAGCTCCCTGAGGAGCTTAAACCTGTAATCTCCTCCACAGCCAATGCCCAGCACTCTCCTGGAAGAACACTTGTGCTCAATTCCCATATTCACCTATCAGGAGGGGAATGATCCTGGGGAAAAGACAGAACTGTCTGGGTTAGATGGCCCTTTTGGGTATCATTATACAGGCATAATTCCATGAGAATTTTCTTATGTATGCGAGTGGTGATTCATGGCATAACTATGCCAGCAAAACTTTCTAGACTGGCCTGTTCTGTTTCCCTTTCAATGTGGTGGCCTACATGGCCATTATTTAGGAGACTGATTGCTTGCCTCTCTTTGCTTAACAGCCAGGTCCAGTGGACCAACAGTCTCTGGACAAGAGTCCTATGAGCACAGGGTGTGCTCAAATTCCATGCATGTAATTTCAGAGTCTTATATGAGCTGCAAGTGGTAGAGGTCCACTATTTCCCTCCTCATGTGCCCTTTGGGCTCTCTGCTTGGAAAGTTTTGCTGTTAAGGTCAGTTATAATCAAAATCAATGATCCACCAAATAACAGAGCAAAACTTACTTGTCTTTTTTCTAAATTTCCTGTTTCATACCAGTGACTTGGTATCTTCAGGAAATCAAATGCTGAATGAGAAGCAGCTGGCACAAACTGAATCTGGCAGGAATACAGTAATTCTGGTCAAATTGGAAAAAGAGAAATTCTTCAAAAAGTATGTGGTACGTAAACATTACTTTTGCTTGCCTCTATATCTGCTCATGTCAGTATACGGGTCCTAAATCATGCTAATCTCATCATCAAGTTAGAAAACCCTTAGAGGATCAGCAAAATATACCTATGACTTCCCTTGCAAGAAAAGGTCTGATACTAAACTGCTTCATTGCTCTTGATGCTAGAAAAGTGGGAGCAGTGGTGAAGAGTCTCATTCTGGCAGGAAAATGCAGTCTACCTGTGCTGACAGCTGCAGATGTCCCTGCTTGTTCAGCCATCTCTTTGTCTTCCCAACACTGCTGGTCTAATTTCAAAATTTAATCCTCACATTTCACCAGCACCTCCAAATCCATGTATCTGATTTCCAAGATTAATTATACAAGGCCAAAAGAAAGTATTTTTTCTTATCAAAAGGAGTTTAGTTCTCGCAAGCTGAGACTGTGGAGTAAAGTTTTAGTGGTTAAAATGGATTTAATCCACCCTTATAGCATTCCTTATAATTTCTTCTAGGACAAAGATTTTCCCCTTTTTTTACTATCTGCATGTTTTTATTACCATAACTCCACTTATGGCCAAGGCAGGAAGAGAAGAAATTTCCTGAAACACAAACAAACAAGGAAAAAAAAATCTTCATCTTTTTCAGGACGAGGACAGTACTTTACAGGAACATGAGACCAGGTTTCTCTTTCAGGATATGGGAGACCAATATTACTCTAATTTTTATACAAGCTATGTTGGTAGGTACTCAGAATGGTTATGGCAGCATACTCTGAGTCCTTTTTAAAGAGTAGTGTCTGTTTTACTGCTTTTCAAAAAGAAGCAGCATTACTAGTTTATATGTCTTTTCTGGCCTATGCTGTATGGATTAACCAATTTATGTGAAAACAGGCTGAGTTATATTCCAGAAATGCAAAGCATAATAAAAGGAACCTGTCTCAGGAATTAGTGTTAGACACTGTTTAACCCATGCTAACATTTTTAAACAAAACCAACCATTGTCAGAGTGTTTTCATACTTTCTGTTGTTCATTACTACTGAAGCAGTGGCTTTCCTAATGAAGAAATCAAACTGGAATCTGACACTTCAGAGTCCGAGTAGCTGCAGAGAACAGAACTATAATGAAAACAATATCCTGGGACCAGAGTTTCACATGTGGTAGCAGTTACTCTCGCCGCCTCTCCTCTCCCAGCGCTGCCTATCTGCATAATCACGGGCTGCAGAGCAAGTTCAAAAGGCTTTTCCGCAGAGGAACCCCACACTGCCTTGGCTGCAGCACAGCATGCCCCTGTATGGATGCCCAGCAGTTCAAAGCTGAAGACAACACTTTGGATTGCTTCTGTCTTACAGAACAGCAAAGATTGGCTAGAGTACACTGAAAGATAGACCAACTCTCTTCTGTCCGCCTAATTATCTAATTGTTTTGTCAAACCTGTGTTAAATACTCCAACTAACTCAAGAATTCTCTCATGGATCATGGGCTGAGCTGACTATAGATCTGGTACAATACAATTATTACTATATTTGCATGTTACTACAACCCTGTTTAGAGCAAGGATCAACACTTGGCTCTGATCCTGTAAATTATTCTTTGCCATTAGCTTCAGGTGGTCAAGGACTTCATCTCAGACTTTTAAAATCAAAGTGTCTACTTGGTTTCAATTAAGTAGATTTATATATATTCTAGACCAGTATGTTAAATAAAGGAGCAGCTCAGCCGTGTCCCTCTCACTCTGAACCCCTCCAAAAAATTAATCACTTCTGACTCCCTTAAAAATTAATTCTGACCTAAACTACTGCACAAGAGAAGGATCCTCAGATGCTTCACTAGAAAATTAAGTGAAGCAGACTTAATAATTACCACACTGTTTCTTCTAGAAGTTCTTAAGTCCATTGTGCCACTCCTGAAAAACCGGTGCCTTGTGCTCCCTCAGCTGGTTAATTCATGCACGTTTCTATGCTGTTACTGATGCCTGAATTTCCCACAGCTTGCTAATGTCTTGACATGTGCAAAGCTATTTGTCTCAAAAAAAAAAA
>VWZN01017368.1:459991-479527 GCA_013396955.1 Regulus satrapa | reverse complement strand
AAAAAAAAAAAAAAAAGAGCTTACAGCAGTGATAACAGTCCAGTGTGGAGGAGCAAAATGACCCACAGTTAGGGGACTGCCTATGATCCTGAGTCGTCTGACAGCAATATCGAAAGATAACAAATTAAAGCAAACATTGACTCTTCCCTCTCATCTCCACACACTTCATTAGACTTTACCCTGACAAAACCCTATTCTTTAAATGAGCAACATTAACCCGTAATTCGGTGATCTCATGCAGCACTTCACGTGGTATTGTAATTAATTCAGGAAAATAGTGTTTTCTACTATGGAATTCCCTAAAGCATTTTTTTTACTGCTATTCTCAATGCATTTTTATTATTTAAACACTGGTCTCTCAGTGAAAAGCACGCAGGACTGACCACAAGCTCTCAAATATGCAGCCTGTGGAATCCATTCACTGCAATAACCCAGCATAGGCTGAAGTAAAAAAGTAGCAAATTTCTCATTCACTCAGCTGTGGTTTGTTTGAGGTTTTCCTTGGGATAGCAGGAAATTCCATTTTGTTTGTGTACCATTTTATCACCAAGCAAAATTATTTGCCATTATCTTTTATTCAATTATTTCTTATACTTATTTTTCTCTCTTCTTTGCCTTCCCTTCTAGGCAAATCTAATTGAAATTTGGTAGGCCTACTTTCTTTTTATTAAGTTCCTGTAAAAATAAAACACAGCTTCAGTATGGTTAATGAAAATATGCAATTAAGTGTCACCAAAGTAAATTAAATAACTCTGTTTAATTTACACCTTTGTGTAGATTAAAGCATTATATGCTTTCAGTGTAAGTGGAGACTTCCTTTAGATGCCAAAAGGAAAACGAAGAAAAAGTAGGGCTTCGAGGAACTGAATTCTCCAGTGAGCATGTCTTCAATTTTTTGTGTTTTTCATAAATAGCCATGTATATGACAGTCGTCTTGGATTCTTTGGATGTTTTATGGTATAGTCCTGATATTTGCTTTTACTGAACAAGTAAGCTGAAATAAGGTCATAGGAATCTAGCTATTATTTTGTCATACAAAACTGTCACTAAATAGGGCTTTTACAAAAGCAGCATGGGAAAAGTAAGCTTTTTTTTTTTTTTTTTCCATATCTGAGACACAGGTAATAGTCTACAGAAATAACAGATTTTGTAAGCAATTTGGTGCAGAATTAAAAAAATTTTGCAGGTACAGTTGAAATCAGAGGAATGTAGCTATCTGCCAGAGACCCCTATGCAGACTGATTCCTGATTCTACTTAATTCCAATGTCGTCTTTATATTAATGAACAAAGAACTGCACAGTCTTCAGAAAGGACTCCAATTCTTTTCAGAGTTTCTTGCAAGGAGAAGGCCAATTTGGCACAAGAGAATAATAAAATGTCAAAGTGAATTGAGAACAAGTTGACAAAGAAGACAAAGTAGAAGCCCTGGCAAATGAAGAACGTGTTTTTCCCTGGGTAGGGCAAGGCAGTGAGGAATACCAGACCATGGTCAAACAGTTTTAACCTGGTTAAACCTGATTTTAACGGTTTTAAAAGTTAAAATACCTTTTGATTGAAGGTCCTTAAGGATTTCAGCATGAGAGATCATTTTCCAGCCAGTCCTGAAATATGAGCCAAGGTGGTGCTCAGGATCCAAATCATGTGGTGAAGGCCACAAAAAGAGCTGGTCTGCAGCTCTTCACCTGCATTTCTGAATAATTTTTAAGATCATATGGTTAGATAAAATATCTGTACAGCTCTGGATCATCCTTGTAGATAGGTACATCATATTCTCTAATCAGGGAACAGAAAACCAGCAAAAGTCTCATAGAATACCACTTCCCTATGGAGTGAATGATGGAAAAGAAAAACTGATACAAAAAAAATTGCAGAAAATTATTTCAAAACACAATGTCTAGCAGGACCTTCTAGAGAGCTTCCAGATAACTCCAGGACTCAGTTACAAGTGAATTTGCTAATTAACAAATACAGTGGGGGTCTAGCTTTACAAATCCAGGCTTGCTTAACAGTAGAAACTGTTGCATGTTCTACCAAAATGAGAATCCAGTGAAAATCCAATAATACTGTAAAAGCTACAACAACAACTTCATGGACTTATTGTAATAATGCATCCCATAAAAGAGCTAAGATGAAAAAGAATCTATTCCAGGCAAGTCTGTAATCTTAAAATATAAATCCAGAGTGTAACAGAACAGTAAAGCAAGTTTAATCTAAAATTTATCTCTAATAAATCCGGGAAATTTGGTTAATAATTTGTCATATACAGTTTAAAAGCAATGGTAGCAACCCCTGATAGACTTCTGGTCTGAAATAATTTTCTGAAAGAAATGGGGAGGAATGTGCAGAAATTGAAAGATGTATGTGACTACTCTCTCTGTGAGATATAGAGAGAATTTAGATCCACCTTTTTGTCAGGTGATATGCTAATCTGGTTACAAAGTGAAATATGCCAATAGAGACCTTAAGAACCTGGCTCTGATGCAGAGAATTAGATTGTTCTTGAAATGCTTCATATTCGCCTAAGACAAGGAATACAGGATTTACAACAGAAAAATGTTCCTGTCCCTCTTTACCGTATGAGGATCCTAAATTTTCCCTTTCATCATTCTGCTCACTGGTGTCTGTCAGAGAGTAAAGCAATGAAGATTTATTTCTTGAGCTCCCAAGTAGTTATAAAGTAAGATAGTTTCCAGGGACTGGGGGCTATTTTATCTGAAGTAATTTCTCCAGTAACATAGAAATAATTATTCTGGTAACACAGAAATCCCTGGGGGAAAAAAAATAGGTAGATGTACTGGACTATAAATAAAAATACAAATCAGGCTTCTAGAGGAAATATTCTCCCAATTCAAGCAACACATTTAAAGTACATATACTTGAAATACACAGCGGAGTTTCATATAGTTTGGGTTGTTTGGATTGGTAGTCTTATTATTAGAAAACTAATTTTGCTATGTTTATGGCACTTTAAAAGATATAAGTGTCTCATAACTTGGTGATGAAAATATAACTCCAGCCTGAGCAGTCATCTCATAGAATTCACATAGTTTGTGGGAAATGCAGTCAATACTAAAGGACATCACAGGCCACAGAATTTCTAAACTGACCTTTGGAGACAGTGATTTTAAAATTGTTTTTTAGGTTTTTTTTTTAATTGAGATGATATTTAGAATTTCCTGGCTCATTTGAAGGAAATTTGCATGGTGTTTATGCAAACATTAAAGCTGAACTAAGTTCTGTTTTCTTAATTCTGTAGCCAGTGAATAGATACCTCTGAGGCTTAGTGGAAATGGGATATGACAGTTTTCATCTGGTGAAGTTATAAACAGTATTGTTGGAGGAAACAGATCTCTCCTTTCAAGAAGACAAAGAGAGGGAAATGTAGCTGGCTTTGGCTTAAGCCCCAGCCATTAAGAGGGCTGTTTTCTCTGAAGTGCTGTACCTAGCCCCCTGGTTACAAGCAAGCAATAAACATGTTTAAGGTTGGAGAAAAGTTTGTTAGCCAACAAGGCAACCATCAGTAATGACTGAGTATTTAAGTGAAAGGATGGAGGGTATAAAAACAGTCCACCAGCCCTTCATTTCCTATAGCTAGGCATGCCTTTCTGGAAATTTTAAACTTGCTTTTGCTTTCTTCTCAGTTCTAGCGAAGGGGACTACATTAGAGAGGGGGGGATACGCCTGTAAAAAAAATGTGAAACCTATGAAGAGACAGCTGAAATCAGTTTTCTGCACTAGCCTTTGATTAGCTGTTCCCCAGCTTTAAACCCCTGAAGCTAAAGGAACTAAAAAACCCAGCCATAAACAATGAATGCTTTGAATTAGCTTCTCTTCATATGTCATGCAAAAGGAGAGGAGTGACATGCCCGCAGTGAATAGCCACAGAGAAGGTCAGCCTGAATCTGCAACAAAATCCAAGGGTGGAAACTAACAGCAAAAAAGCATCTTGGGGACAATTAAGGAAAGCTGCACAAAAGTCAAGATGTCTGTTAATTAAGCAAGTAAAACACTTGTTAATGCAGGAGAATTGCCGCAGTGCAAACCCACCTGAACTTGTGGTGGTGGTGGCGGCTCTGAACTCTGCCCCTGTGCAGCCCAACACTTCTGCCCCACTTCCCTCAATGCTCAGCCTCCCCCAAGCTGAGCCTTGTTCCTCAGGGATGAGAGGAGACAACAGATCTAGAGGAAAGTAAATATATCTAATACAACGAATTCAATTCATCCACCAGGAGATTTTGTTCCTCAAAACACCAGGAAAGCCTCGAAACACCAGGAGAATATCTTCTTCAACTAGGAATGAGAAAAAGACCAAAAAAGAACTGATTAGTTCATCATATACTATCCATTATGAAGAATCCATTAACACTGAAATCATTGTCTTCTTCTGACAGATAGTCAAACAGGCCTGTAAATATCCAAGTGGATTTTTCACTGAGAGTGTTTATTTAAACAGAAAGATCCGGTCAGAGGCTTGCAAGAGAGCCATCGGAGGCTTCTTTTTTAAAGAAAAAAAGGAAACATCTACATCATGATGGTAGGAGAAAAGTTTAAAGACATAAACCAGACAAATTTCAAGAAAAATTAATTTATTTTATTCCCACTTGTTCATGGGAACTGGGTATTATGATTGAATTTTTATAAGGATGAATTACAAGGCAAGTGATTTTTCTTTTACCATTTTGAATCATTACTTTCCCCTTATTTTTCCCTGAAGTTTTTTATTTCTGATTTTACACCAGTTAATAATTTATTTTACAGGTATTACAGACAATTTGGTGCCCCAGAGAGATTTCTTAACACCAGTGATTATCACTAAAAGCAGTAACTTCTACAGGGCCCCTTTTAACATAAATTTCTTTAAACTATAAAGGAGGCAAGTATGAAATGGAGAGATTTTAGAAGAGATTTGCCCAGGAGATGTTGGCAGTATGAAATTCTGGGAAAGCAGAGGACAAGGGTTTAAGAACCAGCAAAAATATACCCTAGGAAGCAGTATTTACCTGTGCAAAAAGCTTCACACAACATCTTCATTTACTAAACATCCCATAACATTAGCATAACTAAAGCTAATCTCAACCTAACAATAAAGAAAAAGCTAGGGCACAAAAAAAGAAAAGCCTGCTCTTAGTTCTTCATAACTAAACCAGCTTGTAGGGTTTTGCTCATTTTACCTTTTACCATCTAGAAACTAATATCATGTTGCTTCTTGATATTAAAATGAATAAATTATACTTAGAGCCTCTAAATTTTATGGAGAAAAGACTCTCCTGCATTTTTTTCTCCTCATATTAGAAGCCCAAGAAGATGGGAATCTCTACTTAAATTCATCAACCCCATTTTAAAAATCAGAAAGAAAACCCCAAATTACTTTGAATTTTCTGTCTCCTCCTTAGTCCTTATGCTCTCACCACATTCCAGGCACAAAGAGTCTTCTACAGGCTGTACACTTGCATAGATCAGGATAAACTTTTTTTTTTTTAAATATAATTTTTCAAGCAAGAACAAAAATGTATGTGAAATTGACGTTGCTCATTTAGGCAGAGATTCTTATAAAATGTTTAGACAGCTAAAAATAGATGTGTACTTTAATAGATCATAGAATCATCAAAGAATCATAGAATGGTTTGGGTTGGAAGGGACCTTAATGATCATCTCATTCCAGCCCTCTGCCTTCTGCACCTCCCACTAGATCAGAGCCCCATCCAACCTGGTCTTGAACACTTCCAGGAATGGGGCATCCTAAGCTCCTCTGGGCAACCTGTGCCAGTGCCTCAACACCCTCACAGTAAAGAATTCTTTCCTAGTATCTAATCTAAACCTGCCCTCTTGTATTTTAAAGCCATTCACCCTTGTTCTGTCACTACATGCCCTTGTGAAATGTCCAAGAAGTTGCAAAAGCCTTTTGTGCAGCTGCCCTTCTCCCTGTGCATGCACATGGTTTAGAAACTTGTCTCCAATGGTTTCTTTGTTTCTTAAGAGCTTGTTGCTAAAGGGATGTTGGCAAGCATAGACCATTTACCTTCAGGTATGAAGGAGGAAATAAGTATTCAGTGTTTGCACTTACAAGGTTGTCAAGATGTACAAGGAAACTCGTTTATTCACTGATAGCAGATGTTTTTTGTCAGCCCTGTCTCTTATTGAATGATGGAATTTTTCTATTAAACAAATCAACCAAACAAACTACTACAGAACAATATAGTAGATGTTTCCCCATTTTCTTCTACATGTCGCTGATTTCAGTGCCACATGTAAGAAATAACTATAATGCCAGCCTTATTAATATGGTCATGGAAAATGTGCATAAGAGACACAGTAGCTACTGTATTTTCTGCATTAATATGTTCTGCATTAATTAATGTTATTTCTGCATTAATTAAGGTTCTGCATTATCAGTGTTGAAGGAGTTATAAATCCTGGTTTGAGTTACCCATTTCAGCTAACGTCAGTTAAGTTCATATTTTTCAGTCTGGAGTTTTGGCCCATGACAATTTAGGGGAGAATGCTTTCTGGTTTAGTTTTTCAATGATTTTCAGGAGTTACCTTAAAACATCCTGGTGATTTTCCCTTTAACAGCTCCTATGTTTCTGGCTTTGACACCATACTTTGGCAGGATGATTACTCTGCCCATGATGCACCAGATGAAATAAGCTGATCTGGAGAGCAGTGAAGATGGGATG
Source organism: Regulus satrapa (assembly GCA_013396955.1). Lineage (NCBI taxonomy): Eukaryota > Metazoa > Chordata > Aves > Passeriformes > Regulidae > Regulus > Regulus satrapa. The sequence continues at coordinate 472,849 of VWZN01017368.1, read as the reverse complement.
GCGGATGGGGAATGGAAAAAGAATGCACGGGTAGTTGGCATAAGGATGATGGAAGTGGTACTTTCCCCTCTAAGGCTGAATATCAAAGTATGTTAGAATAGAGAGCATTTAAACTGGAGGAGAAACTGCAGGAGGAAAAGTTTGGGAAGGAGGTAGCAAGGGGAAAAGGGTAAAAAACAGAAAAGGAATGATGCTCTGGGGGAAGGTGAAGGTGGCAGAACAAAACAAGTGTGAGCAGCTGAGGACCCCACAGAACAGGCTGATATGAGACTGGGAGCACTAGGGAGAAAATTTAGATGTCAGGCCTGGAAGGACTGGATGGGTAAGAAAAATTACACTGGAAGCTGGAAAAAATGGGGAGGAAGATACAGAACCAGAGCAGAGAGTGGCTTGGCACAGAAACATATGGACAGAAAAAGATAAGGCACAAGGTCAGACCTGGGGCTGGAAAGAAATCTCAGAAGAGTCTATGCCTCATTGGAAAAACAATAAATAGCTGCCTTGTTAAAGAAAGATTTTTTCAAGTGAAGAGTTCAAAAGATAGATGTTTCAGATAAAGGCTGCCTGTGTAACCCTAGCTCAATCTTATTTGGGGTATTTTTATCACAAATCTCACTCAGATTAGCAACTGCTTGCTTTTCATGGCCCCTCATCATTACAATTACATAAAATTATTAGCCTTGCATAACAAAGAAAACACAAAGAAGAGATAATGTTGGTGAAAACATTTTTTCAAAGTGTAAAAGTAACAGAGAAAAAGGGATGAGAGTTCATTGCAAAATGAAAATGCTGCAGTGTACTCTGGATAAGTGTAAGTCATTAATAACCTCATGATCTTTTGAAAATTATGTGTAATATAATATAATAACTAAGAAACAAATCGTATCACAGCAAATAAACAAGCAGCACACTGGAAGGCAGGAAGAAGCTTAATGCAGGTGCATCTATTTAAGTGCAAAATGTAACTGTGATTTATGTTGGATATAGGAAAAACAAAGATATTGCAGAGCTAGGAAAGTTAACAGACTACAGACAAGTAGAGAAAAATATTTAAGAACAGTTTGAATATTTTAGATTTGCACCAATAGCCAATATACTTGGATCAGAATTCAGGCCCACTGTACAAGCTGAATTTAAAATCTAGTTGGGAGATCCCAATATGAAACAGAAAGGCCAAAAGTTTTGGGGAATACTAACAGTGAACCTTCAGCAGAAGGTGTATTTTAAGTTTTCTACTATTGTTCCCAGTCAAGTTCGCTATATTTGTACTCACAGGGCAGCAAAGAAATACGGATGCTACCAACAGTGCTATTTATTCTTATAAATGCAACAAAACCCTTCAACTAGGATGCAGCCCAGATAATAATGCTGGAAGGGAGCCTATTCCAAGACAAAGAAAACAGTAATTTCTGAAATAGCCTGCCCTATTTCTCAGAAACTTTTAAAACCTTCTAAATCCTATTGTCAATGGTGACTGAAGTTCCCTCGCCGATGGCATTCTCTCAAAGTCTCTGCTGATAGCAAGACTTTGGAAAATGAATGGGGTTTAAAACCCAGTCTAGCCTTATCAAGTAGCCAGAAATAAAAACCGAAAAACCAACAAAACAGAAAAGATTTAGTGAAATGTCATCCTCTGTTTTAATCAAGTGCTTTTTCACCTTCTCTGATTTAATGGCAAAATGCTCCATTTAAGGGTCGTTATTGTTAAAGAGTTACAGTCAGAAAACAATGTTTGGTGTCCATTGAATTCTTTTGATGCCCCCTGCAGGCCATGCTGGATAGGAAGCCTGAATCCTCCTTGCAGAAATCCTGGATGTAGTATCAAAATACCTATTTTATTAAGAAATACAGCTGCTACCAGTTTAGCTTGCCTCATGAACTTACTGACACGCAGTCCTTCCTGTTGCAACACGCACCAGCAAAATGTAACACAGTTCTAGATTCCTTCCCGCTGACCTAATTAGGCAGAGTAACGAAGGCTGGTGGAGCAGTGTGGCACAGAGATGTGCAAGGCCAAATATGGGGGTAAAATTGGAGACGCCCGTGGTACGTGAGACTTGGAGGAGTCTGCCCCATTCCCTGTGGGGACTTGCAGCTTCGCTGGTTTCCATCCTAAAGATAAGAATCACTTGTCAAGGGCTTTCGTCTCCCAGTGATAGTGACTCCTAGGGACAAATAAACTTCTGGAATTAGTCAATAGCAGAGATAATGTGGAGTCAGTCAGCTTCAAGAAGCTGAGGGTTTCCCATTAGGGTGGCTTCTCTGTACTAAACACATTCCAAGACTTCACAGTACCTGCCTGAGAGTTTGGCTAGGTAGGCTCTCTTCTCCAACTTGGTGCAGATTCACGACCCTAGGAGACAAATGTGATAAAACAGCACTATCTGGTTATTTTTCATTCCTTTTTAACCTTGGAGACTACATATTTATACGTTTCTCATAAGGGATCTGTTCTGCTAGCAGTTTGGATGAAATATGCAACTTCGGTACTCAGGAGGAGAGAAAAACTGTAATCACACATCATTAAATGAATCACCTCACTACCTTAGCAGCATGTAACAGGATACAGTGTGCCATGAAAACCTGCTTTTAAAAGTTAAAATGACACTTTTTTAAAAAATCAGGATCAATCACATGTCTTTTTTTTCTTTTTTTTCCCCACTGAGAAAAGATACATAAGATGTGGAAGGCATGAGGCAAACATGGTGGCAAAATTCTCAGATAAAAAAATATTAAGGGTATGGATTAAAGGAGAAATGGAAGACAAAAATTTCTACAGGATGTTTGTGAAATAACTTGCATGGAAGTGAATAATACTGAGAATAAATAATTAGCAATGGGAAATTAGTACAAAAGAATGTAAGGTTCTCATAACCTTTTGTTCCTGCTGTCATCTGTTTTTCAGGGGGAAGAAAAGCCCTCTGAGACAGGCAGTTGAAGTTTGATGGATGCACGCAAGCTGATCTAGGATCATTCTGGACTTCTTAAATCAACCTGCAGCAGTTTGGAGCCAACATGCAGCCAGTGTGAATAATATGGGTAGGAAAGAAAGGACACAAGGTGCAAGCAGGGCTCTCCAGAGGAATCGCTGCTATTTTCTGTTTTTCATTACACAGATGTTAACTGCGAGCTACTCGGTGTGCTTGTTTGATAGCTAGTGTCTAAGGTATAGTGCTTTTCTTCTGAAATGTCATCTTCCTATTGTGCACAGTTAAATAACAGCCATGCTGATGTTTTGGGGGTGGGTTGTTTGTTTTGTGGGATTTATCTCTGCCAGCCTCTTGCAGGATAACTCTGCCTTGGCAGAGAGCACACAGAAGAGATTGCTGCTTCAAGTCTTGCTCAGTTCAGGGAAACTACAATAACTTTTCACTTTTATTCCTTGGAGGCAACCAACCAAACTTAATTTCCTTCCCAAAGAATGAGAGGAAATTAAAACAAGTGTTTGAAAAGCGTGGAGTATATGCTTAAAACATTTGTGAGAGAGTCAGTTTTAGTTAAGGCAGTCAGTTTTAGTTAGGGCATGCACACACACACACACACACACACACACACACAGAGCTATTGTGGTAAAGCTTTCAAGGCATCACCTATTTGACTCGTATGCTGAAAATTCAATATATTTACAATTTAAAGTACTTCTTTGTACACAACATTATTCACCTTAAGATTTGTTCTGATTTATTCTGCTAACAGAGGTGGCTGTGCTGATTCAGACCACAAAAGAAGTGGCTGGGTGAGAAAAAGCCCTGGCTTGGGCAGACAGTAGTGGGTAGTTGTTCAGCTGGACAGGGTGTCAATGGGAAGACACAGGCCATTAGGTTTAGTGAGTATGTCATTACAAGGCATAAACTGAAGGACGGAGATTTTTACACATGATGAATGGAAAGAGAAGAATAAGAAGGGTATAGGCCAACATTGTGTATCCTATTCCCTGAGCAAATATTACCATCTGGGCATCCACAACTCTGGAAGCTGATCCTTTCTTTACAGGCTGTTAAAGAAATGGAGAATAGGGAAATATGGAAATATCCACACAATCAGCACCTTAATTTAGGGTGAGTGGCACAAAGGCTTTGGTTCCTTCTCCTGACTGTGGGATATCCAGCCCGTGGTGCAGTGCAAATTGCCCAGTGGGCCCTTTGGGCAGTGAAGAGGAAAAGTCATTCAGCTTACTAATAGTCTTGTTTCTTCTGGCATCAGGAATTTCATTGGAATTCATTTTTTAGGATCCTGGCTTCTGCTAAATATTTAGAAGTAATTTGGAAAATGTAAGCTCCTTTTAATTTATTGTGAGAGAGATTAAAACCAAAAACCTAACAAAAATTGTAAATCTCATTATTTTGTTTTCCAAATTTTCAGAAAATTTTCAGAGCAGAGTCTCATGTTTCCAAGAATTCCTTTAAAAATTAGTTATTTAACAGCACATTTAGTAAGATTTTAATTAGCTAAAATTAACTTAACTATTTCAGTTAATTAAAATTAACTGTTTAAAACAGTCAATGAACTCTGCTGCCGTATGAGCAGTACATTAGGCTATGTCATTGCAGTCTCATTTAATCTCTTGCTTTGATTCTTAAACTCTTGCAGCTTCAGAAATCAGCAGTGACAGGGAGCTCCAGCTCCTTGGTGAAGGTTAGACAAGGAGTCTATAAAAGAGTTTTAGTGGTGCTGCCATTTTCAAAAGAAAGGGTAAGCAAGAGCAGCTGCTCTGGGCATCCTCTGGGTGGGTTGCAGTCCTTTATCTCTCTGAGCAAAGACTGCTGCTGACTCCTAAGGTTCCATGTAAGCTCAGCAAAGCCAGGAGAGCTGTTGTTTTAGACACTGTCATTTAATCATCCGAGGTATGAAAATGCATCACAGGTCTGAGACAAGAATCTGCTGCTGTGCTTACTTTGCTCTGCCTAATGGGCTATCATGTCATTCTATTTTATCTGCATCTCAAGATGGCATGAGGAATCCTCTAGGCACCCTTTATCTAATACCTCCTGCAGCACAAATTGCTTTCACTTTTTTAAGTTGTTCTCACTTTCACAGTGATACAGAAAAGGAAAAGAAAGTTTCTGATGATTTACAGCAAGTAGGTAGTGTGCCCTCCTGGCAACACTGAAGGAGAAGCAGAAAATTTTCATAAACACCTTTCTAAACTGAAGATCAGAAACAGCACACTGCAGCTTCAGAAAAGCCCCTGCTACAGGCTTTGCATTTATGTCCACAACCTCTTGCAATTTGGGACTGTTCAGCTCCCAGGTAGAGATCTAAGGCTGCTTTTCCAAGATAACACAAGCTTATTCTGAATTTTAGAAAGAGCACTTCCAAAAGGTTTTATGTGTTGATGCCACAGTTCACAAAAAATGGGAAATGAGAAGAAAAAAAAAAAAATAGCAAGGACTCGGAAGGGTAGAGCAGCTGGAAAGTTGCCTGCTGGAAAAGGATCTGGGTGTGCTGATTGGCAGCACCTGAACATGAGTCACTGAGTGCCAGGTGGCCAAGAAGGCAAATGGCATCCTGGTTTGTGTCAGAAGCAGTGTGGCCAGCAGGACCTGGGGAGGAATTGTCCCCCTGTACTCGGCACTGGTGAGGCTGCAGCACAAATCCTGTGTACAGTTTTGGGCCCCTCACTAGTAGAAAGGCATTGAGGGGCTGGAAAATGTCCAGAGAAAGGAAATGGATCTGGAGAAAGGTCTGAATGACAGGCCTTATAGGGAGCAGCTGAGGGAACTGGGGTGTGTTAAGCTGGAGAAAAGATGGCTTGGGGGGATCTTCTCACTCTCTACATCTACTGGAAAGGAGGCTGTAGCAAGGTGGGGTTTGGTCTTTTCTCCCAGGTGACAAATGACAGGAAAAGAGAAAATGGCCCTAAATTGCATTGGGTGAGGTTTAGATAGGTTAATAGGGAAAATTTCTTCATGGAATGGGTTGTCTAGCATTGCAGCAGGCTGCCCAGGGAAGTGGTGGTGTCAGCATACCTGGAGGTATTTAAAAGATGCGTAGATATAGCTCTTTGGGACATGGTCTAGTGGTGAACTTGGTAGCGCTGGGTTAATTGTTGGACTCAATGATCTTAAAGATCTTTTCCAACCTAAATGATTCTTTTCTTCAATGACTCAAGCTATTTAGGTCAGAGGAGTTTTTCTTCTGTGTATACAATGCCCTACAAAGCTCTGCTCAGGAGCTTGAGACTGTGGGAAGAATACTGAAGGAAGATTTTAACTAGATAAAATCTCCCAGGAAAAGCCTCCTGGACTTGGTAACAAAAACATTTTTCAAATGCCCACTGGTTTCAAAGGAATATTCATCTAGTACAGGAAAATAGGCTCCATCATTTAAACTCTATAGAAGTAAAAGAAAAAAAAAACTAATTCTAAACACAATTTCATCTAAATCCAGGACAGTTTTTTGACTGTTCAAGAACTTTCAGCAAATGAAAGAAAACATGTATTTTCTTGACTTTGGCTTCAGATTTTATTCCAAAAAAGAATAGATAGTAAATCTTCCTTGATGTCTTCTGACATGAGATTTTGAAAATTTTTAAAAGGCAGGATTTTTAAAAGTTCATTTATATTTCTATAAGGACTAAAATAGAACCATATAACAAAAGACCCTGTAGAAGATTCAGCATTTTCACAGCTCAGCGTTTAGGAAAAGGTAGTCCACAGATGGATGGAGTTCCACAACACCACATGCTCCTATCTGGCAATAAAAACCAAAAACCTGCTGTTCATTTGAAGACAGGATCTGTGGCGAGGTACAGCTGTTTATTTGAGCTACAGTGCTGCAAAATAAACCAGTTAACCAACAGCATAAGTTTGCACCCACATCCTAAACATGTCCATTCAAGGCTTTAATTGCATTTATAACACAGATGAGAAAATAGGCTACAGGAGGGCTGAAACAAAAAACAGCTTCTGTGACTGAGAAAACAGACATGTGGGCTAATTCAAACAGCCAAGAAAACTGTGTGAGGCTGGAAAAAATGGGAGGAAAGGTAGCCTGAAAACAGCCTGAGAATAACATTAATATGGCTCTGTGAATAACTGATAGTCTTCTGAAGATTGTCTGAGTCCTAGGGAGAGATACAAGGAAAAGGTGTTTTTAATTGCTGAAATGAAAATCTGAAAGAACTTTTCAGTGAGCAAGATCACTTGGTAGTTTTGAACACCAGATAGTCCATTCAGCCTCAGCCCTTTTGGAAATGAGTCAAGAGAAACAATCTAAAGAAAGGGTTGGAGTCAGAAAGCTGCTTGGGCTGTTTAAATGACTCATTAGCTAGAACTCAGCCAGCAGAAGAGATTGCCAGATTTTATTGATTCTAACACTTTCAGAGGCTGAAACTAGTATCTCCTGTTCCCCGGGAGAGATCTGTTCTGGTTTTCCTCTCTGTGTGAAAGGACTGCATCAGGCAGCTCCATGTTCTAAAATAGTTTACCAGACAGTATTGGAGTGAGAAAACAGAAGTTAAAGTGTTCTCCCTCATGTGCATGGAACAAAGAGACGCCCCAAGGAAAACAAAGAATGAGAAAAGCTCCCACACTCATCTATAACTCCAGTTTACTGAAAATCTTCGCACATTTACAAGATATTGTAGATGGACACTCATACAAAAGCTGAACTGTATTACAAGTAAAGCTGTTTCCTTCATGTTGCCCTTTATAGATTATGGTACAGGCCTAAACAGGTTCAACAGGGGCCTTGGTTAATGAGTGGATTAATTTGGGTTCAGCAATTATGTTGGAAGAGAGATATGTTTCATAAGCTATTGCAGTATTCATTTGGACAATAAAGGCTGTATCAGAAATAAGCTGGTGATTACACCTACAGATATTTCTCAGTCATAAAAGAAGTATAAGCTTAGCATGATTCCCTTGATCTGCCCTTACATTTTTTGCCTTAAAGAAAACATTGCAGGAAAAAGCAGTCTAATTGCAACATCCCTAAAATGTGAGAAAAGGCTGCAGTTTGGTTCTGTATCTGGATTAGTGGAAGTGGTTCATTTGAAGATGATAGTATCTGTTCAGTAAGCATTGTTCACTCCCTGATTTCTTTACAAGGCAGGAATCAGTGCTCCATTCACCAGGTACAAAACATTGCAATTTAACTTGTGAGCATATTCTGATTTCCTGACATCACTGCTCCACAGACTTCTCTGAAAAGTTACTTCATGCAAATCAGTCCAGTTTTTGCCACTGGATTAATGCTAATTGCACAGGCCATGAGAAGAAAACACTTAAGAGCAAATCCTTGTGCTAGCACTTCTTGCAGCACATCAGCAAGAAAGTAAGGCTAGGAATCATTTTCCTGGAATTTCAGACACACACAAAACCTTAAAGAAATACCCATTTTCTCAATAAGGGTCTCAAACGAATTGGGTCAAAGCTGACCCACTGTTCTTGCAAAAGCCTGCTTCTGAAAATTAATGCCCATTCGAAAATTAACTGATATTAAAGGAATTTGACAGCAATAGCAACCTGCTGTCTTCCTCTTGACCACAGTCCAAAGATACACCCTCTGGTTAGTGTGATCAGTGACATACCATTATCTCACAGCTATACTGCAGAATCATTAGTCTACATTGTTACCTCTCTCCTGGAGTAGCTGCAGGTGATATGGATAAATACTATCAGTTGATATCAGTTATTAGATCTCATTAAAAAATCATACATGGAAGGTTGGGTGTTGGGAATTTTTAAATCAATCACTTACTTCCATGTTATGGTAGAGTGATAAAGTCACAATTTTATTGCAAAAATAGGTGCTAAAATTCCTAGGAAATTAATCTCTTTTCAGACGCTGAAGAAAGTGCAAGTGAGCAATAAAAAGACTGTTTATTTTCCTTCTGATAAATCCATATTAGAACACACTGCATGATGGAGCTATGTATTTAGTATTCTAGGCCAGACTCCTCAAATCAGAGCAGCTACTTGCTACTCTGCTGCCTGGGTAATCTATTAAGCAGTCTTAATCTGACAAATGAAGGACAACGGCCTTTTAGCAATGGTCTTCCTACTTGCTCGGGAGGCCCGCAAAGGGGCTCTGAGCATTGCTACTCTCATCGGGGCCCAGAGGAAGGCACGGAGCTCTCCCTCACCGGGCTGGCTGCAGCTGGGGCGTGCAGGATGAACAGCAGGTGCAGCAGAGCTGTGCCTCCCGTGAGCCGGGGCGCGTGCCGGGAGCAGCGCGACGCATCGCCGGGCTGCACACCCGCATCCAGCTGTGGCTCTTCACTGAGGCTTGGCTCGCAGAAGCACCGAACTGGCAGCGTGGCTTTCTTGCACCAGCGAAGCTAAGATTCATTTATCCTGCTGATTTAGGGTGTCAGTCACCCTGCCAGGACCGTTGCCAACCCTCAGGCATTCTCCTGTATGATTTCCCTCAAGGCTGACTTTTACACCGTGCGTATGCTGGTGCAGTGCTTATTTTTGTTCCTCTAAGCATTTTAAAAATTCCTCCCGAGCTCAGCATGGTGATACCTGATGAAAAGCAGGTAGTCGGGAGGCTATTTAAAGGCCCCTTGCCCAGCTGGGCTGTGCTGCTATAATACTTCTGCAAGTAAAGGAGATGGATCAGAAAATAATACAGACACTTTTGCAGCAGTATGAGAAGCATATTAGTTCCACTCCTACAAAATCAATCAATTTTCAGCAAACAGACCACCCATCACTGTGAATTTTTCAATGGATTTCAAGAAGGGAACAGTTAGCAGGAAGGCTCCAGTCTTGAAAACACAAATTAGAGATTAGACAATCAGGGTGACCCAAGGCCACTTCTGGTATAAAATACCAATAAGTCACGTCTTGAATATTCTTGATTTAATCCTCATCCTGCTGTTTCAATCATCAGTCTGCATTTTCCTGGGTGCAATGATCTGAAAACCCTGGGATATTTTTCATGGCCTTTGCTTTTTTTGGAGGCAGGGGTGGATGGGAAGCTTTCATATCCACACCTGTGGAAGAACTAGTTGAAAACACAGGAGCACACAGCAACATGAATGAATGCACCAACCAGAGATCAGGTGCAGTACCTTGTTGGATCAACGCAAGTTATACAGGTCCTTCCTTTTAATCCATTTGATCCCTGCTACAACCTTTGGACTTAAAAAAAAAAAAAAAAAAAAGAGTTTAAGCAAGGTGTTTCTGCTGAAGATGTTATTTTTTTATAAAGTTAAGTCCCTAATGCAAAGTTAGGGAAACAAGTGGAATTCACATCAAAATGGGAGTCTTTGATTCAGAATTCTGCCTAAAGACAGGCACTCTGACATGGGTAAAATGTGTGTCTAATATGTCAGCTAGATATTTTCCGTGATGTTCATGCGTTGCCTGTGTTTTAACCATCTGGTGAGCACAACAATTCCTTCAGAGAAGGGAGGGACAGCAGCAGGGGCGGCAGAGATTTGCGCAGTTTATGTTATGGCTTTACACCCAACCGTGAGGTCGCAGCACCACGGCCCGGAGCAGAGTTTGGCAGCAACCACCAGCACGTCAGAGGAGACCAGACACAGCCCTTGCACTTGCAGGGACCACATTTCTTCCTCTCTTGGCAATTGACACAGATCTCTGAGAGCACAAACATGAGAAAATAACCCTGAGCAGACTGTCTGTAGGAGGTGCCATCAAGGCTCTTGGAAGTGCTACCACAGCACACCACGATTGAACCAGTCTGGTTCAATCACTATTTTCACAACATAGCAGGAGCAAGACACAGGAAATTGTGTGAAAGGAGTAACAGCATGGAGAGGACACTACAACCTACTCTAACACCAGCTAGGGAAAACTAACACAAATAAAAACTGGCAGGCTGTAACCAGCAGGGTGGAAGATCTGCTTTCAGAAAACAGGCAGGAAAGGTGTGAGGGAACATAACTTCCTTTTATAATTGTTGGTTCTCCTACCTTGGCACAAAAAGAAAGCACACAGATTTTATCCTCTGACTGACTCCAGGTCACTGGAACAAAACACTTCCTTTAATTTTAAGCACAACTGCTAAACAAAATGTTTCTGCTTCTACGAGAGGTGATGGTGGGCAAACTTGTCAGCTCTGAGGTGTTCTCAGAGGAATGTATCAGTTTGTGTGGCTGGGAATGATGCAATCTCAGTCTCCTTTTGGCAATGGATATTTCTGTCCTCCTTTGATAATTTAATTTGAAGCTTTGAGTGAGGCAGAATGGTCAGTCCCCTAGATACTGCCCTCCACGTTTCCCCATTCTCTTCCACTCTTGCATCTTAGAATGTTTAACAGGTTGAGTCAGTTCAGGTATAAAGGAAAGTGTATCTAAAATCCTTCACTGTGGTTTGTCATTACTTAAGGCAATTTTTGCTTTTCACAGTGTCATAATTAAGCTGTCAGAAATTTGACTCCATTTCATTTAAAGCAGCCAAGGTTTTTTTTATAAAGTGCATTGAAATGACTAAAGTAATAGTATCCAGGATTCCACATCTCAAAGTGCACATGAGTATCGTAGAAGGATCAATTAAGTGACTTCTTCATTCAGGGGGAAAAAAAAACTAGAAAAAAAAAAGTGGGTCATTCCTATTGCCATCAAGTAACATGGATATGCTCTGAAGTTTCACTTGGTGCCAAGTTACAGTACTGAATAAAAGGATAAAATTCCTCCAGCAGAAATCTTCCAGATGAGTGCAAACCAAAATATTGCTAAAATAGCAGGGGACAGACATTGAGCATAGACTCTATGCACAAGCCTTTGTATTTTCAAAGCTTTATACTTAAAGCTGGTTATTTTCACAGTTGGTTTTGTGATTATACAGAGGGGATAGGAAGACAACCTTGAGTGCTACATTTCATGAGCACTTCTGCAAAGGTGAAAAGGGTAAGAAAGAACTTGGCATCCAAAACTGTTCTAAATTTACAGCAAATCTCAAGATAAGGACAAGCCATGACACTTTTGTCAAAGTTGTTCCTCGGGAAGTAAATAAAAGCAGAGATCTTGCAAGAAGTTGGTTTAAGGAACTTGAGATTTTTCTGTATCTTTTACCTACAAATAACCATCTCACTGAGGAGTCCTTGGTTTTTCACATGAATGACAGACTATTAACTTTTAAAATGAAAGTTCTGTCTAGAGTGGATGTGGCACTGAAAAATGGGAAGGCATGCTGCATTGCCATCAATTCACAACTCTGACATAAATGCTATTTTATTCACTTCCATCCACAACCCTAAATAATACAAAGGATACAGCTTACAGAAACTAAATTTCTATTTAATTAAATCCACAACCATGGAATCTGATAGTGTACTCAAAAGCAATTTATTTCATATATTTTTCTGGGAAAAAGCAGAGTATGAAATTTCATCATACATGTTTGTTCCTGCAAAAGTTACTATTATAATTAAAGAAGGATCTTGTGGTTAGGATGTGACTAAAAGACAGCAGTGACAGAGGCTGTGTACAGCTGCTCTACAGTTTACAGAGGTTCTGGTTTGAATCTGCAGAATGAAGATAATTTAGTCATAACATAAAGTAGACAGGATAATGTGCATTAAAATCCACGTGCAGAAATAATTCATAATTGTGCATTATACCAAATGCAAACTCAGAGTATATTTTAGTAGCCATATTCTATTTTCTTGAAAATGCATTTTACACATTTTAATGATTACTGAAAGCATTAAGAAGTTAAAGGCACTGCGTTGGGACTTGATCTAGGAGGTGTTATGTTTCTTTCCTATAGTGTAAACTAGAAAAGTTTATAGTACCACTGATAGATAACTAATACATTTAGATTGTTGAACCTTCATGTTTCAATATATGCTCAATAATCAGAAGGCAAACATAATCTCTGAACACATTCCAACTGCACTTAGTGCAATTAATTGGGCTTTAGGAGAACAGAATTGTAAATC
>VWZN01017368.1:446500-459944 GCA_013396955.1 Regulus satrapa | reverse complement strand
CAAGCATACCTAGTAGACAGAAAGTATGGATTAACCTCAGTTCGGGGGGGGAAGAAAGTTATAATTCTTTCCTGTATAATATATTTTTCATATAGTCCTCTTATTTTAACAGCTTTAACCAGAGTAACTCCATGTTACTCACATGCACATCAACTGTAGTGAATCAAGACTTACAAATTAGAATTTCATTAGCCATAGCAAAATTAACAAATAATCTTTCAGTTTAATACTTCAGTGTCATTTACTCTTCCGTTTTGTCTGAGAGAGGCTCTTGATACCCTCACGAAAGATGGAAATTATGCACCCTTAGTGGTAACTATCTATACATGCGGCCAATTGGTCTTGAATGAAGAAGTCACAGCAGCAAAAAATCATTCACAGACACAACAATACAGCTTTGCATCCCCGTCAGAAATCTGAAAGCCTTAAATATTAAATTACTGTAGATTTCTGCAGCAAAATCTCCTGACTAGTTCGAAACTAAAGCCGCAATAACCAAAAATTTCCCCCCTCAAAGACAACTGATGATATTTGCTCTCATGTGTTAATCTGTTTGAAAAAAATAGTCTGCATTTAAAAGTGCATTGAGTGCAGCTTCTAGGGGCTGGAGCTACATGTGTGATATTTGTTATCAGCTTGTGAAACATAACAAGATGATAGTGAGAGTTCCAGAGAAAATAGCTAAGCAATAATTAAATCAATATGCTTTCAAGATGCCAATACAGTTGTGTGTTTCCAGTGCACAGATAAGCCTTTGACTCCTGTGCAAAGCTCTAAATTTCTACTTTGAGCTTGTGCCCACTTTTCTTTACTTGAGAAGTCATTCTGGACAGTGGAGGCTCTTTAACAGGAAAGAGTTTATCAGCCCACAGTTATTTTAGAACGATTCATTTTCTACAAAGTAGCTGGATTTCTCTCTGAAAAGTATTTTGAGACAGTCATCTTAATGGAGAGACTCCTTGTTAGCAATAACTTAGCTGGTGTGCTGGCTTCCAGACTGGCTCCAATATATCTTTATGGTAAACTCATATGCACAATGGTTTTTGTCAAGACAGACTAAGAGGCAACATGCTCCCCTTGAGCTTGTAATAGATTTGCATTCTGGGATTTATTAGAAAAGCTTATTCAACCGTAACTTTGGTTGGAAAGATTTGTTTGGCTTCTATTTTATTTTGACTGCTAAAAAAGGGTAGAATTTTTCTCTTAAGGGAAGCTCAAGATTCACTAATTCATTCTTCTATTTCAGTGGTATGAAGAAAAGCAACAGGGAGATGGGCTCCAGCGATGGTGTGATCGTAATTCAAGTGGAGAGAAGGAAGTACCTTCTCTTACCACACATACCCAGGCCTTGGAACTTTTTGAGCCAGGGAGATACAGAAAACCTAGGGAGCACCTGAGAAAGTCCAAAACATTTTCTGTTTCAATAGCACTGAACTGGCCAAAACTTTTTAGTTTCCTCAGCTCCAAATGTCTCAGCCACTTCAGGAGGATCCTGTTTCACTGTACATGGCACATACTCCTGAAAAACCCAATTTAAATAGGTTAAGAATATTCTCAATCATTAAAAAGGCTCAAATAGAGAAGATAAGGCTGTATTTAACACCTCTTCCCTGTGTGATTACTGACACCATCACAGGGCAATTGCCTCAAACAAAATGAAGTAGAAAATAGATCAGCCAAGTAAAATGAACCCCTCATTCTAATCAAATGGACTAAAACTTGTAAATCAGATCTTATTCTCTGTTCTTTGTAAGCTTAATAAGATGCAAGATTCAGAACATCCAATTTTTTCAAACTCTATGGGAGAGTTTCATCTGCTGATGGGATTCAGTTGCAGCAGAGAAGAATCAACTTCTCTCTCTAAAAGAGATACCTATTACATGAATGGCAGCCAAAAGGCTCTTTTAGATCCACAGATGACACTGAAAAAATTCTGACTTACTATAATGGAACTTAAGTCACTAAGACATCTAGGTGCCTAAATTTAGGTGTCCTCGTATTGTGGATCCCACTCACTACGGGGGGACTTGAATGATTCCTAGCAAGCCTTCTTGAGCCACAATTTCACAAAGAGTATCCTAGGACCTAGAAGGTATTCCAAACCCCACTTAAGCCTGATAAAAACAAATATCATAAACCATAGTTTTTACTTTCCACCATATTTTGAGATCTATTATTGTAATTGGAAAAAATACTGAGAAAAAAATCTGAAAAGTGCAACTAGACATCAAAAGATTGCATCTTGTTTCAAGGTCATAAAGATATTCTGTGGCATAGTGGGCTTATAATACCAAAAGCAAAATCCCAAAGTTTAGAAGAATTCTAATATAGATCAGAATCTATTTCTTATGCAATTTAATCTCTGCTGATTTCATGATCAGTTTTTATCTGATAATACTGGTTTGATTGCTGGATAAAGTAACTTCAAAGAGTCCAGTTTCTTGACTTCGTCGATGGCTTTGTTACAGGCTCTTTTGACTTCTTCACTTTTTTAAACTGCGGCTTAAATCTGAGGTCACACAGGTTTTATTCAGTATAGTTCTGCCAAATTATTTTCCAAGAGTGTATCTACGACAAGAGGTTCATAATTCTATGGGATCCCTCAGTCTCTCAAGTTGCAGACACTCCCCCACCTCACAGCACTTCTGGGACACTTAGGCAGGCACTACTGACACACTATTCCTCTTCTATTTGCAACTGCATCTCCACTGCTGCCCTAGGAAGTTGTAAAGCTTAATCATTCTCTGCTACTGAAAGATCTATTGGGGATGCAGCTTCTTAGAAACTGGTCCAATTTATTTGATGTCATTATCCCTCAGGGAATGGCGTTTACGACTGAGTTGAATGCTAATGATTGACATTCCATGTTCTAAAAATGGCAAAAGGTCTATGGAATGGTCTCTGTAACTATGTCTTGGATGCAATATCAAGGATAAATATTAATAGGTCTTCTATAAATATAATAATTTGCCCTGCAAAAGAACCACTTCAAAGAGTATAAATTCCTTCCCAGTATCTTACATGTAGCAAATCATGCAATCATACAAAGATTCCCTGTATAATGATGGCATTAAATTGTATCTCAAGTTCATGTCAGTGAAAATTCATTTAGCATTTTACACTTACAGGCATCAAAGGAAAATGAGTTGAGACAATCCCGCTACTGGCTGTGACAGAAACATTTGTCATCCAATATCTGTAAATAAGAAAAAAGGAAATAAGAATTGATTGATAAAAACTTGACTGGAAAAGGGGTTAGCCATTTATTAATATGAAGAAACTACTATCACAAATCTATTCTGAATAACACACCATATTGGGAGAGAAGGGTTTCCATACAGCCCAAGAATGAAATCAATAGTCACAAAACTCAAGTTCTGACTGAAGCTTTTGATAACTACTTTCTAATTCTAAAAGGAGTAGGATAAGGTCTTTTTTTAAGAGGCAAAATATTGTAAGATTCAACTAGCTCTCTATTTCCAATGCCCAGAGAACAACAGTACGTTAGTTAATTTTAACATGTGGAAAGAACATTTAATTTTATCAGAAGGAAACAATGAAGAATCTAATTTATTCTCCACATGTGTGCATAACCCCCATTGATATTAATAAGAGTTAAGCAGCCTATGGAGAGGAAAATAGGCCTCCAGATGTGGAAAAATGTTTTTAAGAAAATTATATGCGGCTTTCTAATGACCACAAAAATTATTTCTTTTTCTATATCAGCGTAGAGAGAAAAAATGCTTCATATTCAGCCAGTCATGAAATGTTTCTGGCTTTCCCAAGGCTATGTGTGTATGAGCAGTGGTAGACACATGGACACACATAGACACACAAATGTGTATATGGATGGTGTCTGACAGACACACAAGCACAGCCTTCTCAGTTTGTTGCCTTTTTCTAACTAGGGCGATCCATGGCACAGGGTTATTTGAAATTCCACTGCTCTTCCTACTGGCTGCTCTTCCCAGCCAGGGGTAAAGGAAANAAATAAAGGCTGATGAAAAACCTTCTTTGCCATATGCTACGTTTGATTGTAATTCTACAAACTTTGGTGATTGTGGAGGGTTAATCTTGCTTAACCATGGGCGAATTTCCTCAGTTTTCCATTGGCACTCCTGGAGTGGGATGTGCTTTGACTTAATCCTTAATATTTGTACCGGTCACTTCCATTTTCTTTTCAGGATAAACTGTGACATAAGAGGTTTGTCTTTAGCAAATAATTCCACCTAATTATTCATTCTTCTGAGGCATTTCCTTCTGAAGACATAAAAATACTTTGCTGTTTCTATGGTAGAGCTCTTTCTCTTAATTTTCTGAACTTTATGAGAACACAGTGATCCTTATGCTCTTGTCCAAACCAGCCCCTGCTAAATGGAACCTCTGCAGACCCTGAAAGGGTTGTCTTTTTATTGATGTTCACAGCAGAATTTTAACTGAATGTCATTCAACTTTCTTTTCACAGCATTCCCTGGGGAACTGCCTGAGCCTTGAAATCCTGCACTGCATGTTCTCTGTAGCCAAGAACTTGCAAACGTGAACCAAGTCATCCTCAATACTTTTACAGCCCCCATTCTTGCCCTGCTAAGCTTATGACCCATAAATGTTATTTGCACACAGACACTTATTTATGACTCTTTTACACAGCTTTCATCCAATTTTATCTTTAATTTATTGTGCAACTTTAGAATCATATCATTTGCAGCACTTGCCTCTGATAAAATTCCCTAGAATTTGCATTTCACATAATGTTTCTGCATGCTTTAAAATGTCAGAATAATAATGAGAGCAGGACTTCCAAGGTTTTGTTCCCTTTTTACATCTATGGAATGAAAGACAGGTTGGATATAGGCATCTCTGTTTACTTTCCTTTTGAATCATAGACAATAGGATCTTCAGTCAGTGATAAAAGCTCATTTTCACCCTGAATATTTTCCTGTCCACTTAAGCTGATTTTATATAACATTCAAAATGACTATTCAGTATTCAGTTAATTATGCACCAAATGGAGTAAGCCAAATAATTAGCTTAATCAAGCCTTCTTTTTTCCTTAGGAAAAAAAACCAAAAACCAAACAAACCAATCCAACCAGGAAAAAACCCCAAAAACCAGATAAGGGCTATGAGAGGTATTGCAGACAGGCTCCTAGTTTGACTATCAGGAGACATTCATTCCCTTCCTGGTGGGCTGTTTGCCTCTGATGGTGGTTTTAAACTGGAGATTTTATTTTGCCTTCACTTACTTTGTCAGCTTTTTCCATTGTCAGTCTTAGATAGTTGCTTAGCAAATTTCTACTTACGGTGCACGCTATATATACATGTATTTATGGTATACACTTTTACAAGCTTTTGATTAAAAGGTTTCCTCAGTTGTGCTTTTATCTTTGTAGGTACAGATCATATATAAATATATATATTTATAGCAAACTACTTATGGAATAGAAATATTCTTTATTACCTACTCATCAAAATGTTTCCTCTGCTGAGTTTTCTTTGAAGCCCAAATATGTGCCAGCCCACCACCCCCCTCAGATCACAAATAACAGGAATAGAAACACAGAAATACTGCACTGGGACCAAGACTGGCCTTCCCTTCAAACTCAGAGCTGTCACACACTTCCATGGACTTGAATTAGGAAATTAAAAGGGGCCAACACCTAAAATTGTTATAGTTCCTGTCCCTATTGCTCATTGTCTCTACTTATCTAGAGTCCTCTATAGTCTGCATACAAAATAACTTTGTCTGGTTCTGAATGAAAGACAACCTGATCCTCTTTTTCTTATATATATGGTCTGGATGCTTAAAACTACAGCAAAGCATCTCAAGCAGAAGATAAATGATTGGGAAAAGTTAACTAAAGAAGCAAGGTAATCCATGATGCCATATCTTAAAATGAAGCTGAACTTACTGAAAACTAGGTTTCACCAGGGTAATGGTTCAACACCTAAGATCTGCAGAACATGTTGGATATTTACACTTTTCTCACAAATCCCTTAGAGCTCAAAATCCCATTTCTAACCTCCTTTGTGACTGGGAAATTATAAAAAGAGATTTGTTGGTAAACCCGTGGTTACCTTGTGACTGCCCTTGGTGGAATGATGCTAAGCAGGTGCGGGGGGGTTATTGCTTGAAAGGATGTATTTTCATTTATAAATGAAAAAAAAAAATCACCTCATTTTTTGACTAGGAACATTTGTCTCTCCTGGTTTATTTCCTCCTCCCTCTACTGCATAGAAATACATATTGACACTACCTTGTGGCATTACGATTTTTACGGTGGTGCACTATAGTTTTCAAAGCACAGTAATTTTTATGATATGTGGTAGCTTAAAGGGAAAAGCAGTATCCAGCAGGGAAATGAAGGGTGAAACACTGGCCTCTTTGAAGTCAATGAGAAAAACTATTACTGCCTTCAGTAGAGGCTGAGGTTTCAGTCCAAGCATTCAGGGAGAAATGTGGAGCTGTGTATTGATTTTACCTCTTAGGCAAAACTGTAGAGAAGAGAAGAGAAATGCGTTCATCTGGAATCTAGGATGGTTAATGTCAGTAGGCCTCTAGGAAATTGTGTTACATAGATGAATGGTATGTTGTTCCAATCAAACATCCAAAATCTCTACATTTGACCTCCAAGTCTCTAAACAAAGAATAAAGAACCCAACTGCAAAACCCATTATAGTCTGTAAGATTTGTTTGTGTATGGAATACAGAGCATTCAAATCTGGACATATTTAAGAACAAAAAAAAAAAACCAAGTTGGAGGCTTCCCCAGCCTATATTAATAAATTGCAAAATATAAGCAATTACATTTAGACAGTATTTTGTAAAGGAGCAGTAAACATCTACAAATAAACCCATATTAATATGGGAATTCTCTTCTAGTAGCTGCCCCTCTCTAATTCAAGATATTTGTAGCTAATTAAGGGAATATGGTATCACAGTTAAACAGGGGAATTATTGAAATAAATAATTCATGAACATCTGAAGTAAATAACTTCTAAATAGATACTTTGACTAATTTATTTTTGACAAATAAATGAGCAAAGCTTAGTTTTTGCTCTAGTCTGATGAATACAATTTTCAGTTCTGTAGCTGAAATAGAAGTTATTTTGGACAACTGTTGGTTTAATTTCTAAAGATTCATAACACACAACCCAGGTAACAAAACCTCCAGCCCCACCACTATTTGTGAATGTATAGTATATGAATACATTTTTGTGTTGAACAGCTCTCAAATACATCAGCAAAAATTTATCAGTGCCAAGAAATAGTGAGAATGCTGAAATAACAAATAGATTCATTAATTAAATCTTAATAGGTTTGCATATAATTCACATACAAGGAAAAGATGACAGGAGAGTTGAAGTAGCTCTGCTCTGAACTCCACTCTTTCTTGCTTCTTAATGAAAGAGTAAATCTGAGGCTTTGATATCACTGCTTTGTCATGGTAATTGGGAAGCTGTGAATTCAACATGATGACTTTACTGCAGGTTGAAGAAAGATGTTGAACTATGAGGAAAATAATTCATTTAAATGTCAGTCTAGATAAAAGGCCAAAGGTTAATAAAAGCTATGCATTGTACATAATGGAGTTTCTTTTTAAGTGTGATATACTTGAAACAATTCTATATGAAAATCTTAGTTTATGCCTATTAGGCTCATATTTCATATTGAGTTCATTAGTAAATGGTAACATACGAATTAGAATACTCAGAAATGGAGACGGATTACTGTTAAGTTCATCAAAATTGTTTCTATTCTTGTTTTTTCACTTCTTTACCTACCTCATCAAAGAGGAGCTGAAAGTAGCTCCTATACAAACATGACCTTCACAGTAAATAGGGATCCATTCTGTTTAGAGAAAAGCAGTACAGAAACATGGAGAACTCTTTTCCTATATGTGTAGGACTTGTTTGATACTAGTTGCCTGGACCAACAAAAGATTTCACTGTCCAAAATTATTAGTGCTTATGGTTCAGTTAAAAGATTAGATATATGTTCAATATTTAGTAGCTTTGTGTTGCACCTCTGGAAAAATTTAAACTAAACAGTCTCAGGCTCCAAAGCAAAAGCATAATTATGATGTAAAAGAGAACTATTACTGCAAATAATCAGGACTTTCAAATTGTGTTCTCTAAGGCAAACTATTTGAAACTTGCTGATTGTTATTAAACAATGTTAAAAACACACTGAAGTTCAATTTCACCTGAACTGATTCTGTACAATTTATCTTCTATAATAAAGTCTAATGGCAGTTACATAGTTGACTGGTAATTTCAAAATCTTTATCAGTTTCCAATTACAGCTTGGAGCTCCACAATAATAATCTTTGAAAACAACATAACAAGGAAATTCTCTACCCCAGCAAACTCTCTGTCTGAGGTTTAATTAAAATAGGATGCATGAGACAGGAAGAAAGAGGAAAGGACAAATAGGATGGATGTTCATAAATTAGTCATAGCAGCAGCTATAGCACTCACAAATGATGACCAGGCCATTTGCTGGGGGTTTTTTTGTTGTTGTTTGTTTTTGTTGGTTTTTTGTCTTTCTTTTTTTTTTTTTTTCTTTTTTGCAGAGCTAATAAAATTCAATAGATGCCTCTAGTTTGTTCACCAATTGAAGGTGCAGAGCTAAAAATTGCACCAGGCATTAGGGGTCTCAAGCCTTCCTCTTTGGAGTATGAGGAAAAAAGCGAGAAATCACAGAGAGTCTTGAACTACACCACCACCTGCTGTTGCAATCATTATGACTCACATAATTTATTCATACCCAAATACAGCGTGCATCTGCTATTTATTGATATTTTGGTTTATTTTTCTTATTATAGCTTCTGCTTATATTGAATAAAGTTTCCAAGTACTGTGGAGAGTATATAAATATGGATTATATACTGCTTATAAAGGCCTTTCCCTTTCACAGCATCAAAGAATGAAAAATGCATTTCCTCCCTTTCCAGCTAAGCAATATAAACATCAAAGGAAGGATTAGCATTTTAGGTCTTTGCACTCTAAATCTTTGTGTCATATGTCTTGCTGTCTCACACAGAACATTTATATTTCTATACCTATTACATAATCAGAGCAATGGGCCAAGCATCTTTACTTTCCTCTTATTTGCACAATTAATTAAATTCCAACATTTTCGCCAAGCTATCTACCCTCACACTGAAATAACAACTGCCACTTTTCAAGCTGAACTGAATTCATTATGTAGGATTCAAACTGCTGTTCTCCCTGCCAGGTGAAAGTTTATGGCACACAGTCAGCCCCTGCTCCACTGCTATAATAACCCAGCCGTCAGATATCGCGGATTATGGCATATTCCATGAACATAATCCCAGATGCTGTGACTGCAAAACCAGAAGAGCCTTGAGGATTGTGCTGCAGCCACCTACAGGGGCTTGGCTGCCAGAAGGCAACAGAAACCTTGGCTGTTGTGTGGGATAAAGAGGGCTTGAGGCTGATGAGACTCACGATGTGCTGATTTCGAGCCAGATTTTCGTAGGAGGGTTCTTATGAAATGGCTCCTGTATAATGGATGCTTCAACAGTTATTAATGATTGCCATATAAATGATTGTCTGCCTCGGATTAATTTCTTTCAGATGAAGTAATCCAGGCTGATACAGAGATTCATCTTACTGGAGGCCAAATCTGCAGTGACCCCTTTTCTTTCTCATCTATACTTGTGTTTTAAATCTCTTTTTCTGCAGCAGGAAGCATTCTGCCAAGTTAGTAAAATGAAAAAAAATTCTCTGCAGAGGTCTTTGCCTCCACTGAATGTATGAAAGTGCCTACTACGTCTAAAGTTGAATGAGAGGAAACCAGGATGTTAAATAGTTAGCTATGCAATAAGCCATTTGGTCAATAGGGAAAAATCTGTCTCCTTGAAGGAAAGCAGCCCAGCACTGTCTGCTTTCCTTTATTTGTTATTTCTAGGTTTTCAATCCACTATGAGAAGGGTGACTTTCTCCTTGCTTTTATCACATGGGAACATTAACAACTACTTGTCAGCTAGGATTTGTCTTCACAAAGTCACTGCAAGCTAGCTGTGACTTCGATAACCATGCAGAAGGCAGGTGGTCTTTCTCATCTGCAGAGCCTTTGTTTTGAAATCAGGACACAAACCAGCAGATACCAGTTGGCTGGGGAACCAAGGCCACTCCGGAGGCCACTCCATGGCACAAAAGCAGCACAGACATGCCCTCAGCTGTCAAAGTCACAAGGCTTTGCACTGATGCCTCTCCAAATGCATGTCCTCACCCCGCTTATGCTTACAACTTTACCAAAATACATTCTTCCACCAGAGTTTGCATGACAGTGAAATTATGCATGCACCCACACACCAACAGGTTTGAAAATACACTGTGAAAGAAAGTTACTTTCATATGTTATTTTACTTATTTTTGTGTTTGGTTCAACAGTTCTTGGGCTGCAAGACTTATTATTTGCTGTAATTTCATGGTGTTCACTCATTTTTGGTTTTTGGAGAACAAAACATGTGTGAGCTCTAGCTTGGAGAGGACTTGCACCATGCCAAAGTATGAGAGTAGATAATTAGGGTACAGAAATAATCTGATACATTGAAAATTTGAAGAAACCTTTTAGATATTTTCTGAGATTTTTTTTTTCTTTTTAAAGAATCAAGCAGCAATGGGCTTGAGTTCCTTTAATATTCCAGCTATTACTTTGAGCTTCCCATATCTAATAGTTTTTGGAATACAATAGCCTCTTCCACAGTGAGTCCAATGTTATTTCAAATGTCACATTTCTAGCTGAGCTTTAGCATCAGGCAGGCACTCATTTCTTTGGAATTTTGCTATAGAGTGAGGACTGATTTGTTAAAACTTTGTTCTTCTACAAACTCTTCAGTCTTTTAATTTAAAAAGAAAGAAAGAAAAAAAAACCCAAAGAAACAGCCCCAAAAAAACAAACACTTAAACTCTGTCAGTCAAAACTACATTGAATCCATCTAGAAGCAAGGAAATCATCAAGGAATCTTCCCCAGGAATGAAAACCAGAAAAGCTTTCAGATCTTTCTTATGCTTAATGCAAAGCATACAATTCAGTATTTTTTGTTTGCAACACACTGTTTATGTCTAATGCAGTGTCTTAAGGTCACAATAAATAGGGAAATGGGATTTTTCTGTGTTCCTCAAAACTTTTGGAAGCTGTGACTTCTCATCAAAGTGCAGAAATTATGAACTAAATCTAGTTCTATAGGGAGGGTAAAGTAGAAGATTTTTATCAGAGTTATATGAAGCATACACTTACGGAAAGCCCAGGAATAGTTTACATCAGATTTTATAATTTTAAATTTATTCTTGACACTAAGTATTTATATCATTAGTAATGGATATATCTGAGCTCTGCCAAATTAGACCAGGGCAGAACCTTTTCACAGTTGCTGTAAAACAGAACTGAGATTTGATGGAATTGTCTTTTACTTTGCACTTTTTACATGTAATAATTCTACTTTTCTGTCATTTCAATTTGCTTCCCCTTTGATGTAGTAAGTTCCCCTCTAGTTTCATGGAATTTATGTTTTTTGCTTGTTACAAGAAAAAGGGCATCCGGTCTTGAAATGTGAGTTTCTTTTTATCTATGGTGGATTTCACTTAACTTTATTAATTTATCTTTCAGTGTTGTAGAAACTGAGATTGCACAATCTCATACCTGCTGTTTCCACAAAAACTACCAACAGTTGCCTGTTGATAATTTCAAAGCTACACACACAACCAGACATGTTCATACTCACTGGTTTTGGATAGAAAATACTCCATTTTCAATTACTGGAATATCTGGAGTAATCATTCTTTGAAGAAATTGCTCTCTTGATTTATCCAGATATATAGGTGGAAAGATAATTTAAAATTAGTTAAGGAAATTCTTTTCTGTGTGCCAAGTCTCAGCAGAATGAGGGGGTGTTTCTCTTTTCAGGTTATTTGCTCCTATCCTTGCAGATTCTGACAGTGTTGTTACCACTACCATATTTCACCAATCATGTGAGGCACAATTCCAAGAGTTTCTGGAAAGACATGAGGGCAAGAGAGTGCTAGATTATGGAGGAGGAAAAAGAAGACATACCAGACTACAAGGAGGCAAACACTGAAAAGAGATATAGCAGAAGGAGCAGAAAAAACGACCACGTAGGATACAAGTGAATCCCATTTGATTATTTGAAACATCACACTGCAAGTAACAATTCACTAGGGCGGTCCTGGTGCTTACTGTATTATTACAGTATTTTCCTACACCCCAGGTATCAGCCTGCTCTTATGACCTATCTGCCTTTCCCATTTTGTCCTTAACATCCGGTCTTCAAAACGCGCGACACTAAAAATTTGGCCGAAGACCAAAAGACAGTGACACGCCTGTCCTTGTTTTATGTCCGTACGCGGCAATTTAGAGATCAACGGGAGTTAGTGCTGCTTTACAGCTCGTTCCTTCTGGCACGGAGCGAGCCGTCACGACGAGACAAAACGCGGGGAATCCAGCTGGGCTCGCCCCGAGGAGCCCCGCGGGGGCAGCCCCGGGACCCGGCAGCCGCGGCGGCCCGCACCGCTGCCGCCGCTAGAGGGGACTCGGGACCTGCTTTCCCGAGGAAAATAAAATAAAATAAAATAAAACCAAAACGGGAACCGGCTGCAGGTTCTAGGGAGCCCGGGCTGCATTTTGGCTCCGCCAGAAAAGGGAAGCGGCTGGGCGCGGGTTACAGAGCGGGCAGGCGGTTTTTGCACGCTGGTTTGGGACGCGGAGTTAGCTGGGCGGGTAAGGCTTAGATTGCCAAAGAAACTTTAATGCGCTTCCTCGCTCCCAAAGTAACTTCGTGTTAGAGACTCCCTGTTACGAAACATGGAAGGCTTTCATAAATCAGCGTCATGGCAAATAGGTTTTAAGCTTCTTACAGATCCCGTGCCAGCAAGACTGTGTGCCATGCCACTCGGGTGCTCACCTTCCTGTAGCCTTCCCACCCTCGTTTCATAAAGTGAGATGGAAGCTTTGGCTGGCGATAAAACACTGGAGAAAGGAGACGAGAAGGGCAGTCAACAGGAGGAAGCCTCCAAGTGATGCTTTCTCGGCCCTTCTTCTTTCCTACTTGCACACTAAGACACAGGGCTGCGGAACCCCCGGTCGGCCAGAGCATCCATGTCCCCTCTGGATTCTGGCCGCCGCCCCCCGTGCACCCCAGAGCCCCCGGGCCGGGAGCGCTGCGGGGAGAGGTGGGAATGCGAGCCCAAACTGCGGCCAGGCCGGGGCCGCGCACTCTCTGTGCACCTGGCATGACAAAACCCCCTGTTGGTGTAGGTCTGTTTTTTGGGGTTTTTGTTAAGAAAAAACGGATGTCAGAAGAGAATAAAATAAAAAGAAGGAGAAGGTGAGAGATTGCCTGGAGGCAGGGAGAGCCCCGCGGGAACGGAGGGCAACCCGCGGGGGGCAGGAGACAGAC
>VWZN01017368.1:411068-445609 GCA_013396955.1 Regulus satrapa | reverse complement strand
AGCATCCTCTGCCCTGGTTCCCGCGGTACGGGACCGGCTCCGTATCGCGCCCCGGCGCGCCGTGGCGCTCTGGGGCGGGCGGGGGTTGCCGGGCGTGCCAGTTGGTGGGTGCTGTGGCACACCTCGCGTTTTCAGTACTTCTGCAGGACTGGGAACAATTACATTCCCGATCCAGAATTAAAAATGCTCCAGGTGACGGACTGCCCCAGGGTTTCGGGCTGAGGCAGTGAGGAGCTTGTGCGTGCCGGGGGTTTTGGGGGTGCTGGGCGGGAAGGCGGTGCGGTGCGGCGCTCTGCCCCGCTCACGGTGGGGGGCTGGCTGCGCTGCAGACCCGCAGGGAGGCGGAAAAGTTACGGTGCGTTTTGAAGCGAGGCAGCCTGAAATTTAAAGCAATGATACAAGAGTACCACTGCCTGCTGTTTAGCTCACGGGCAGTTAATGTAACGTTTAAGTTGTGAGAAATTGGCTGAGAGTAACATCCTGGCATTTCAGTGGGCTGAAGGAGTAAATAGAAACATGAACAACTTAGGGGTTCAAGGGATTTGTGACTCAGTGTTTTATTTAAGGTGCCAGACTGAGATTTTTAAGAGCATTTTTTAAACATAGCAATATGTGCTGTGAACAGCAGACAAGCTCCTCTGACTACAAATACAATTCTAGCAAAATATAAATAAATGTAAAGGCCAATGAGCAACTACGTTTTTTTAAACGACAATATATGTAACTTACATAGCATATTCTATGCCACTGTTCCAGTGTTCAACACTTAGAAATAGATCCGAAGAAGGAACTAGGTCCTAAACGCTTTTTTTTTATACAGTTTTAACAAAAATCACAAACATTGCGAGCCCTTATTGCCTCAACTTGAAAGCACCTGAAAGAAGTAGGCATGAGAAATTCTGTCTCATATTCACATTCACGATGCAAGAGTTGCAAGACCGGAATGAAAATAGGCAAGAATCCAGCCAACTTTACGGCTTATTAGTGAAGGTACTCATTTTGGCAATGTGGTTTTATTTTACGTATCATTTGTATATTTTTACATCTAAGTTATGTGATAAAACCAGAAACAACTTTAAAAGCCCAGACTGCAACCTGTGACTGTCTTCCTTGGTGCTTTAACCATTAAGCTGCACATCCCCAGCTTGCAGAAAGTGTGTAGCTCCCTTGCTCCATGAGTCTTGTGGTATTTCTTGCATACCACTCTAGTGTCTGCAGAAGGAAACTGAACACATACCACTGAATCACCTCTGGCTTTACTAAATCTGGGCTTCAGGATCCATCTTGTAAATTGAGAGATGTGCATCTCCTCCAGTGTTGGTTCAAATACCTGAAATGCAGTGAAGAGTGGGAGTTCAGGTACATCCTTGGTGTGAGCAGTTGATGTCATCCAACTCCAGGCAGCCTCCTGCTCACCAGGTAAATCCAGCACCAAAAGTAACAACCAACCAAGGAACTGAGATCTTGGCTTTAGCTCTACATCATTAGAAGAGGTACATCAGGAGTTGACACTTGACAGTACCCTGCTTTGTATGAATGAAGCCCTTAGCTATGGCCTACAACTGTTGGTGGTTTATCTTTTGTTTTGTGTTTTTGCAAGCGTGAGCACAGCTGAGCCTTGGTCCATGCCTGGGGCTCTTCGGTGCCACAGTAGTACAACAAATACTGTCAAGTACTCTATAAGGCAACTGAGTGCTCTTCACTTTCATAACTTATGACCTTGGAATGGTTTTTGGTTTTGTTCCAGTTTATTCAATCTATATTTCTTCTATGTGTATACCAACCAGCAGCTAAATTTGCTGCAGCATGATAAAGTTGCCAATATTAGCAGACACACCATATCTGACTATGTGCAGCTGTATTCTGGTTGTCTGTGGTTTAAGTTCTCAGAACTCAGCAAGTCTTACAGCATTTTGTTTACATGGTCTAAACAAACAGTCTTACCTTCACCTTAAATTTGGTAGAACTTATATATATGCTTAACATGCCAATATGAAGATTTCCAAAGAATATAATTATTTCTATTCCATGGAAGAAAGGAGGTTATACTACCACTGTACATTCTACTAATAGAAAAAGGAAGTGAAGTTTTAGATTGATAGCAGCATACCACGCTGCAGAACTCAGCTCTGCCACTGCTTATAAATGCTGCCAAAGCTCAAGAATGTGTTTCTACAAGTGACCATGTGTGATGTAGCATTTCTGCTTCAGTTCCTGCCAATTCGTGTCAACGAGAAAGTTAAACAGTTGAAATATATTTATTGTAAGTTGCCCGAGAATTTTACGGTGTAGATATTCTGCCTGCCCACTTTTATTTCTATAGGTGTACAAGTGGAGTTTCTAGTCTTCACTTGAACTTGTGTCTGTGTTAAAGGTCAGGATTTGGTTCTGTTCTGGAGTGGTTATTTATAAGCACTACCTGTCCAGTGTTATGGCAGGTGGTGAGCTGTAGCTATTTTACATATGGGGAGCTAAGATGCATGGAGAGCTTTAATTTCAGCTATCCACTGATGGTAAAGCAAATATTCATACTTAGGAATTGCTCCTTTGGTTTCACAGCTGGAGGACCAGTCCCTCCCTCAGATCTTGTGTCTGTGGTCTGTGTACTCATCTCAAGAGCCACTGTGAGGCTGGCTAATTGTAGGTTCGGTAATATTAGGTACTTATTACACACCCCATCTGACAGAAGCCTATGAAGGACTTTTTTTCAGTAAGCTGGCACTGACTGGTAACAAAATCTACAGGGGAGCCATGGGTATTTGTATTGCATTTCTTCAAGCTCTCTGCTTTTGGTAACAGAACTTAAGCTGTCCTGACTACCAGCTGTTGTGTTTGAAGTGGCTGGGGGAGAAAGAAGGGTAATATGAAGGGGGCATGGTAAGCAATTACATTAAGTATTCTTCTTTGGACCTTGGATAAATCTGCACACGGTATAAAAAGCTGAAATTATAATTACTTCCACTGGGAATTCCACTTTACTTTCCTGTAATCTCTTCTTTAACACATACCCAGGTGATCTATTAGCTGTATTCAGTGCAGACCCCTAAATTTTGTTCTTCTCCCTAGGTGAAGTGCTGATTTAACCCCAAGAAGCATCTTTTCTTTCTCTTCTATTTTCTAAAGCAAATTGCATGTTTTAATCCTTTCCTTCATGCTGCGGTCTCCTTAAAGTAGACATTTCCTTGCCAGTGCCCATCTTAGTATTGACCCTTATTCTCACTCATTATAATCTTCCTTCTGAAAAACTTTTTTGCTGTTACTGAAACTTCTTGGCTTTTTCCTGGCAAACAGTCTACCTCTTCCACTTTGTCACTAGCTGCCTCCAGTTTCCTCCACCCAGTAGCCAAATACTGATTATACTGAACTGATGAACTTGAGACTTGACTTTCTGGAATGTAAATAGAAGCTTGAGTGAAGAGACCTTTGTGGCTGTGCCTGCTTTGCTTCTCGAAGAAGCAACAAATGCAGCATGTTTTCCACCTAGGCTCAGTGCAGTGGTATTTCTAGGCACTCTACTTCTTCGTGCAGTTGTGCCATCCAAAGTTAGTACAAAGTGGCTATAAATGCCAGCTGGCTTTTAAATCTGCCATTCTGCTTGAGAATTCTTATGCCAGATACCCTCCCTGTGGCAGGTGGGATATCGGGAAGTCTATCAGGTAAGGGTCCATACCAAAGGTAAATGCAAATACAAGCCTGATAAATGATAATATGTACTCAGGCTGCAGGACTCAGTCTGTGGTGACACTGCAAGGATTGGGGTGAGAACCCAAAGCAAATATGTGAATGTATGTGCCAGTGTAGCCAGTATTTTGTTTCTTCTTTGAGCTCCAAAGAGAAGTTTGCAGGTGTTAGGCTGAAGGGATAGCTCAGCACCTTTCTGCTTCCCATCTGAATTGGTGCTTCTTCATGGGCTGTAACCATTTTGAGTAATACCTGTCAGTAGAGCAGGTGATGGAATTTAAACACTTATAGGCAAGCTTTCTGCACCAGGCTGAAAAGGGCTTGTGTGTTTGTCAGGGCATTTTTACTTTTCAGCTGGGTTCACTACTTTAATGAAAGATAGCTGCTTCTCCCCCCAACTCCCTCTTCTTTGCAAACTCAGGTACTGTATAGAAGACTGTTAAAAAGCAAAGTCACTGATTATTGATTTTTTTTTTAAACTTGAAAAGCAAACATTTTTTCTGCCTCAAAGCTCTGAGAAAAAGGCCTTTAAGTATCATTTAAGAAATTATCCTTATTTAATTAATAATTAAGTTTATGGTTCATAAACTAATACTTGCAATAAATTGAAAGGCAGCAAATTGTTGGGGTTTTTTTAAATAAATGAGCATGAATTGCTTAAAGGAAGCATAGTTCTCAACTATGGGTTTTTACACACCCTCTACATTTTGAGAAGGATTAAAAAATGCTTATCGAGGGAAGAAGAGAAATCTTTGATGGTTCCGGTAACTTAACAAGGTCAAAATAAAATATTAAAGGCTCATGACTCTCTGGGGGTCATGAAGGTGCTATGATGTGAAATAGGCGGATATATTATAAAAATGAAAGTCAACATGGACCGATTTTAATTAAGATGCAAGCAAGGGGGAAGAAATGAAATTACTATTGTACAGAGATTCAGAGAGATTCTAATTGGGAAAAAGATTAGTAAATGAAAATAGATGTTTATTCTTAATGATTTATTAGAAATAGTGTGAAACTGGCACATGAAAGCTGTTGAAATCATGCTGTCATTATGCTGATAAGGTGCTGCTTTTGATTTTTAAAAGGGCAATAAGAGTTGGGTTTTTTAAATTTCTGTTCCTCATGCCAAGCTTCTTCTGGCCAAGGTGTTCTTGCTCTAAATTAAAGCTAAAGTATTTTATATCTGATGATTACAAAGAACTCACAATTCTTATTAAAAATAATAAAAATTGAAAAGGGAAAAATGCCATAATACTCCATTCTGATGTAGTGATTGATTCAACAGTTAGCGAACATGTAGGCTGCGATTATTGAGAATAAAGTAGCCTGGTACAATGCATGTCTGTTCCACAGTTTAGCTTGTAAGCACTCATGTTCTGTAAAGCAAAGGTCTTGTTCTTCTTAAGGATTCTGCTTGTCCCACAGACATATGTGGAGGATCAGGTGAACAGTCTTTCATGCTGTCATGCTGATGACCTTTTTGGATAACCATTCTGTTGGAGTTTTTGCCTCCTGTTTGATGGTTCTTAGGAAGCTTACATATGCCAAATGCTCAGTGGTTGTAGGCAGGAGTATTTTTCATTGATGAGTGTTATAATGAAGCATCTTGTATCCCCATGATGTTTTACATGTGTGAAATTATAATAATTGGGCTACTGCGGTACATAGGTAAGTCTTAATCTTGGTGATTTAGACAAAAAAAAAAATACATTTCAAAGTTGATTTGTTTATATACATGCCTTTGGCTAAAGGGCAGCACTGGCTGGATTGGCCTCGCTTACAACATTGGCAAAAGCTGTTCCCATGCTGGGGAGCCAGTCTGTTGTCACTTGTTCCTCTCCTACCAAAGGCAGAGATACTGAGGAGATTAAATATTTGTAGAACTCTGTGTTAGGGAATGGCACATTAATACTGCATGAAAAAGCTTTTGTTGCAGGGAAATGTAGCAGGATTTATAAAAGAAGTTATAAATCTGTAATTCTACCAATATCACATTTTTTGCAGGTGTAGTCACACTTTGTCTAAGAATTATACAGTATCTAGTGTAAATATATAGTTTTGACTGCTATGAATAATGACTCGTTCTTGCTGTCTTTTTCTGACCTTTGATTATGAGAATGTAAAATTGAATGCTGCATTTGGAGGTGACTATTACAAACTATGAATCATGCAGAATTCAGCAATAGTTTTATTCAGCAATAGTCCAAATCCCAGGGCTGGAGGGTGACTGTATCCCTGCAGAAGGAAACTGATGTTGCAATAGTGTTCTCATAACATTAACACACTTCAAAGTTTGCCAGTGAAACTTGACAGTGCAGGCTGATGTATTTGGTAAGGTAAGGAGAGGTTAAAAGGTTTTTAAAATTCAGAATATACAAGTATCACATGCCTTGCTTCTGATATTATTGATCAAGGTCATCACAAAAGAATCAGTTCAGTAAATAAGACATCTGTTCTGAGGATATCTTTATCAGGCAGTCCAATTCCACAGAGACAAGGTGTTTCCAGTGTGCTGCTGTTACTGACAGTGCAGAAAGTACTAGGTGGGCACTTTCTTATCATCAGTAAATCATGTGTCACCTGCTGTGACCTGTGTGTCAAGTCACATTTCTCAGTTTCTTCTTACAAGCTTGTCATGTAGATTTCATCTCCTTCCTTCTCATTTTCTTGTTGGCTGCTTAAACATCACTTAGAGCTTTTAGATAAAGTGAAGAGTGTTTGTGATGTTACACTTTTTATTTCATCATGGGAAAAAAATGGATGTTAAAAGAGATGGAGACCTCCGTTTGTAAATGTGGCTTGGTTGTTGAGCAGATGTTTAATTGCTGAAACATTGTCTTATCTTGACAGATCAATTGATTCAGTGTTTGGCTTTGTGTCTGGCAAGGAAGAAAAATTACAAGTACACATCATGTAAAGGTACATGGGGCACAGCCTTTGCAAAGGCAGGCAGAAGTTCCCTGGAGAAATAGTTCTCCTCTAGCAGTGTGCTGTGTGCCAGAGGATGTGTGCTGTGGTCAAAAGCAAAAGAAGCCTGAGAGCACTTTCAGCTTTAAGTTTGCCATTACAAGCCATGGATATCTGCTGTCATATTTTTCTGCTATGTAAAGCTGCACTGATTCCACCTTCATTCCCCAATAAATTAAATCAGATCGACCCAAAGGAAAGAGGAAAGAATGGGGGGAGATCATGGGATACCCAGACTCTCAATTTCATGAGAGACATATAAAATTCCCTTTTTTCAGCTTCTCCAACGCATTGATATGGTTGCTGTTAAATCCAGTTGTGTGGCCCTTTTTGTGTGGCTGAACCCCACCTTTCTGTGCATGTAGCACTGTAATATTTTGGCACATTCCACACTGCTGTGGCCACACCGACAGTGCCAGCCCTTGTGCATCCCATTTTTAAGCATTTACAGTGTGTGTAAGCATGGATAACTTAATAGCAAACCATATCCTCTCCTGTCCAGGTATTAAGGGTTTGGCACTTCCTAGAACAGAGACATACATTAACTATGGACCTCTTTGGCATGAAAAACTAGAGATTCTGGTGGCTGACCTGGGCTGTTAGCACATTTAGATAACTTTGCAGGAGAAAAATCCATCTACTGCTGTTAGCACAGTGACACCAGCTCTGCCTGAAGTCCCTGAGCTGTATGTAAGCTGGGAAGCTGGTGAAATATGTACGCTATAAAGCTGCTGTATTCTTTAACTCTTCCTTATGTATCCACTGATAGTCACTGTGGGAGATAATCTACTGATCTGACCTGTCGTTGCCGCTCTTATCTGTCGGGCTGGTAGAGTTACTGCTGCTGATTCAGCACACCTTTACTTCTAGGTCCTGAATTCTAAAGCCAAGGGCTCTTAAAGAGAGGGAAAAATTGGGGGTGAGTTTAAAATAGAGTGCTGACTTTATGTCTTGCAGGTTAAAAACAAAACCAAAACCTGCACCTGTGTTACAAGGAGACCTGATAGGAAAATCTTACTAATCATGTGCTGTATTGAAAAGTATATAAATTGGTCTCAAGCTCCCTTTCTTCTTTTGATTGAAAGGCTTTTTCCCTCTTCTCCTTTGCTTTGTGAATACATGAACCAGCTGGATTTATGATTCAGCTACGGCTGGATCACATTTCATTCTTTCTGATTCCAGTATTAAGGCTAGCAATTAATGAAGTTTCAAGAGCTAGAACAGAATTTTTCATATAAGGTTCCTCAAAGCTCCAAGATTTAGGGCTTTGCAAAAAACCTGAATGTTGCAATCAAATTTTTGTATTGCACAGAGGTGTAATAAAGCTAAATTAGTTATTTGTGGAAGATTTGGTTTGTTAATGAAAAACCCTTTATGAAGACAAGGTGTTAAGTCCTGACCCTTCAAGCTGCTTGATCCTTTCTGTTCCTACTTCATAGAGTTAGTAAATCAGCAGCTACTGGATGGGGGTAGCTGCTTTACTGAACATTTTTATGCAGTTTCCATTAAAGTAGCATCTGCTGTTATGATGGGACAAATAAGCTATGTGGTAAAACTCCCCTCATCCAAGTACATAACTTATTTGATATTCAATTGATTTATATCATATATATGGATATAACATGCCAGTTCATTGGTGATGAATTTCCAAGGATTATGTACAAGATTTAAACTGTATGTAATTTCTATAAATATCTGCTTCTTGAGGGAGTATATTCTCCATAACTCCTGATCTTTTGCCAGGCAAACCAAGGTGATTGACAGTTTTTAGTGTCATGATGTGATAGCTCTCTCCTTGTTTTATTTTGCAGTCTGAAGCATGTACTTAGAATGTTTCAGGTTGAGAAATTTATTTACTGAAAGTATATTGAACCCTTTGATGTCTTAATAAAAAGTGGATAGGCAAATTTCAGTTCTAAGCTCCCTCATGCGCCTTCATCTCTAATGTATTGGTGCATGCTGGAAATTTTGCTTAAATTTAGAGATAACTATAAATAATGAAATAGAACTGACTGTCATGGATGAAATTTAAGGCTGGAAGATATATTAAGCCATGAAAATAGTGACTGACAGGCATGCTTTTTTCTCTTGTTCTATTATAACACTAAAAACAGAACTAAATCAGTAAGCCATTGAGAAACAAAGTTAGCTGGAGGATGGAGTTAAGTAGATGCTAGATCGGTGAGTATTCAAAAAGTTATGTGGACAAAAAAAGAATAGATGTTTTTATTTTATTTGTACAGAGAGAAGAATCAGGATGCTGAACTCTCTTTACAAAGCAGGTTGGTGCTCATCATCAGCCCATGTTATTTACCAGGGTGGGAATGTATATATTTTTAATGTAGAATTGCTGGTCATTTTGGTAGTAGATGAGTGCACCTAAGCATGGGAGAGAGGAAGCCTGATACAAAATGTTGAATGCTGGGTTCAGGCCTTAGCTGGTGTTTCTGAGCGAGCGCAGAAACAGATGAGCTCTAAGGCGTCTAAGTCCTTGTCCACAAAAGTTCAGGTTGCTGCCCCTTTTCCTCCAACTGAACTGACAGGTGACTGTCAAAGTGAAGAATTATCCTGTGCTGCAGTAGCACATTAGGTACACATGTGATGCAATAGCATTTCTATGATGCCAAGTTTCAGGATTTTATGGAACCCTCCTAGAGCTTCATTTCCATCCACATGGTGCCTGGAGTGATCACTGCGGTGGCTTTCCCTATAGCAGTTAGAGTGATTTCCCCTGTAATTTGAAGACGTATTGTGAATTCATGAGGTTTTCTGGGCGTGCTGTTGGGTAGCATGGCTGGCTAGTGCTTTTGAACACTGCTAAAAAGTTGTTTTATTTCCTTTCAAAATTGATGGATTAGTTCCTTCAGTAAGCTCCCAGAAAGAAAGGCCGTGAAACTCTCCTCCCAAATCCATTAAATAGCCTTATACCATTGATTTTAAAAATAAACTTGAAGAAATCAAGTATAAGTACAAAACCAGAGTGAAATGCATTATTTTTAATGATTAATGTAACAGTAAAACTTTAAGCCCTGGAAACTTAAGAAATCAACACATAGTGTGTGATTTCCTCTAGCACTACAAAATATGGCAAATGTGTACAGGTTATATATGGCCTTGTTTGCACATGAAAGCTATTTCAAAAATAAAAGTTGTAAGAGCTATAGTGGAAAAAAATATATTTTCTGACATGGAAATATTATGGGAGTAGTTATTCTGGTACAGGTATTCCTGAACATTGTTCAGTTATGTTATAGTAATGTAGATTGTTCACTTAAAAGATGTAGAAATACAGCTTTAATTATACTCATTTGTTGATAAACACTAAGCTTCTCATCTTTCATTTCCCTTTGTGCTGGATATATGGTTGGAAACTCATTGCTCCCTTTTTTTCAGAGACAGAGTGCATTTCTGGCATCAAAAATTTAAAATGGAACGTGCCATTTTCAAGGATTTTTTTTTCTTCTTTTATTTAGTTTTTGTTGTTTAGCCCTGGAGCTGATCGCATGATGGTTTAACCATAAAAGGATGAAGCAGAGATAAAGATGATTAATTTCAGAGCAAAACCTTGCTAAACAAAACAGGTTATTATTAGTTAGAAGTGTTCATAGGCATGTGAGAGGTGCAGTCAGGGCTGGAGGTCTACTTTGCTGAGTGCTGTCGAACAGGATATTATAATTACTACTGTATCATTTATGCTGACAAAACATTTATATAGAAATCAAGTGAAAAAGCCACAGAGAAGTTGGGAGCTGCATAAATATAGAATAAATGCCTGTGGGGAGAACAAAAATCTTCTAACTTGAAAAAAATGCTAGGAGCATGAGGGTAGTGTGTGTAAACTACAGTCAAAATGGGGAAGAACTTGACACCCTTTTGCTAATGACATGTATCAAAATGTATGTATATGTTTGAGAAACTAAAAAGAATGAGAATGTTTAGGAAAATAGCAGGAGTTTGCTCCCTATCCCCTACGAGCCATTTCTCTAATTATGTTAACTGAGAAGAAGGAGTTGTCTTTAATTTAAAGAGTCACTGCAGAGAACTTTGGCTTGTGGAAGACCTTTTCTGTCTTGTGTTTGTTTTAGATCCTTTGATCTCTTTTGGTTTGATGAGTGTGTGTCATCACTTGGTATTACAATTGCTTCCTCTTGCTCAGATGTGACAGTAATAAATACATTCACTGAAAAGTGTAATTTAAAATTTATATTATTCACAGTTATTGGCAAGTACTGTAGGCCTAAGTGATGAAAATGAGAGAGTCTGGTTCAGGTTAATTTTTTTTAAAAATACTTTATTTGACTTATCAATATGCATAATAAGCTTATGAAAATAGACTTTTCAAGAATTAAGTAAGAAAAAACTCAATACAAAATGATTGTAAATATAATTGAGTAGTGTAATTTACTTTCACTTTACAGGAAAAGGCTTTCAGCTCCACCTCTTAAGCAGCTTTAGAAAATGGCACACTGACTCCTGGCAGTAGTGTATTGATTGAAAACGTCCAAAGCATCTAGAAAGCCTAAGTGTACATAAATTTGTCTGAAAGGGATGTGTTTTATAAAAGGAAACTGCATCACTGTCTAGGGTTTGTAAGAAGTACTTTAACTTCAAAAGTACTGGAAATACTATAATATATAATTAAAAGCTTGGTAACAGCAGGATTTCTTTAAATAGTCTTTTTTTCATCACCCTGTAAATACTTAACTAATCTTCACAGCACCTGTTTCACAACTGGGAAGAAATTAGGCAGAAAAATTGAACCACTGAGCTACTAGAATGAATAACATTAAAGTCTAAATAGAATAAAAATAGAAGATTCAGGAAATGTTCTTTGTTCATCAGCGGATGAATTGTGGTCCCTCCTTGGACCTCATTGGGGAGCTTTACCTCATATAAAGAATGTATTATTTTTTCCCCCATTCGTATAGTTATTTTGGTTTTGTAAAATAGTGTGTCCTAATTTGTCTTATACATTTTTTGGTTCTTTTTATTACATCAGTTTACAAAATACTTTGTGTCAGTAAAATTTAGATAGATTTGTTTNCGTCCAAAGCATCTAGAAAGCCTAAGTGTACATAAATTTGTCTGAAAGGGATGTGTTTTATAAAAGGAAACTGCATCACTGTCTAGGGTTTGTAAGAAGTACTTTAACTTCAAAAGTACTGGAAATACTATAATATATAATTAAAAGCTTGGTAACAGCAGGATTTCTTTAAATAGTCTTTTTTTCATCACCCTGTAAATACTTAACTAATCTTCACAGCACCTGTTTCACAACTGGGAAGAAATTAGGCAGAAAAATTGAACCACTGAGCTACTAGAATGAATAACATTAAAGTCTAAATAGAATAAAAATAGAAGATTCATCAGGAAATGTTCTTTGTTCATCAGTGGATGAATTGTGGTCCCTCCTTGGACCTCATTGGGGAGCTTTACCTCATATAAAGAATGTATTATTTTTTTCCCCCATTCGTATAGTTATTTTGGTTTTGTAAAATAGTGAGTCCTAATTTGTCTTATACATTTTTGGTTCTTTTTATTACATCAGTTTACAAAATACTTTGTGTCAGTAAAATTTAGATAGATTTGTTTTTGTTTATTCTCATATGTACTGTCTTCCTCCAGATGTAAAGCTTTTCCATGCTTAGGCTTGGGGTTAGATAGACTTGTACTTAAACCAATTAAGTAACTGCAAGAAATATCAATGTCATGAACAGTGTTTCCCTGGGTTTATGTTGTAACAGTTACTTAGTCTGATGCTGACTTCCCGCACCCTTGATGATCAGGCTGTTCCAGAGTAAACATTTCAGAACAGATTTATTCAGTGCTACGTACTTAGAAGAAGTTGGTGCTGTTCATTTCTGGGGCTGTGGAGCACCATTTGGAATAGCAGCTGCTGAGGTAACGATTTGGACGTGTCCCCTACCATCCTTGAAAGGAGAAACATCGTGGGCGCACAAAACCTTTCCAAAATATCAACGATATGCAAGCCTGAAAGCATTTGCATATTTTATTTTAACAGATTTTTTTTTCCCCACCATGAATATGTTTATCTTGCTTGCAGATACCGAGTCTGATTGTGCGATGTCAGGCAGGAATGACTTCAGGGCTTTTTGTGTATCTAGGTCTCCCATAAGCTTTGGAGCAAGGGCATTTTCTTTCTGATTACCTGCCAGGTTGTGACAAACTTAAAGAAATATGATCTTATGTGTAAGACTTAGTAGTCAGCTCAGTTTACTGTATCCTTTGATTCATTGGAGCCTGCAGTCCATGTAATGGGAGATGCCAGCTCTCATTTGAGGGTACTCTAGGAAAGAATGAGAAACTCACCTTCAGGCCTGGACAAAATATCTGAAATGCTGAGAAAAAGATTTTTGTAGTGAGGTTATTACTTGAAACCAAACCAAATTTTAAGCCAGCCTGTCTTCATCCCACTGCTCCTCCAAAACCAGTCAGACCTCCACCCTTCTGCCCAGTAAACACGCCAGTGTTTGTAATCCGTAATCCTAAGGGACCAAACCCCAACTTGGGGACAATCAGCTGGGTCCTTCCATCAGAGAGTCTTCCTGCAAGTGTTCTATGAGAAGTAAAGTTCTAGTAGTTGACCTGTCAAAGCAGCGTTCAGTTCCTGGCAGTGCAAAAGGGAGTCTGACCTGGTCTGCTGCTAAGTATCTGAATCTGTAATGCTGCTATGGGGTTTATATTGTCAGGGATATATTTCCAGGGGACTGGCTTCATAAGAGGAATATAAAAATCAGCCTTACAGTGGTACAAATATGAGTAGACTGTCTCCAACCCTTTGCAGAACTTCATTAAAATGTCTTGCTCATGCTGGTCCTTGCTCTCCCTACCTTTGGAAATAGTAGAATAAAGGTACAAGGTGTGCCAAAAAGTATGAAGGGGGATGAACAAAATCCCTGTAAGATGACCTTATCTCTGTTCTGTTTTCCCTGTTCTGGGTCCCTTTGCAGGATACTGGGCCATCCTGGGCAGCTGGCTGTAGCACAGCAGCCAGAACAGCCACTAGGGCTTGTTTTTGTAGGAAGAGCTGCAGCAGTGGCCACAGGCTCAGCTACAGGCCCATGTCCTCCTTCCAGCTGTGCCCACCAGCCAGTGTTGCATAAGGATAGGAAAAATGCGTGGAGTAAACTCCAGCAGAATATTCCTCTGGCATCCAGAAATCTCTGCCTTGGGAGCTTCTTGACACGAAAAGCTGGGCTCTGAAGTTTAATATACATTTTTTATTCTTGTATTTGATGTCATGAATTTGGGTAAGTTGTTATGTGGACCTGTGTAAACTTTGAATATCCTGTGAGGGAGAGCTCTGAACTTTGAATGTGTTATCCAAAATGATGCTTTTTTCAGTTATTTTTTAACTCGTATGGCTAATTTTATTTCTTACACCGTACTGTTTTTTATTTGAATAAACAGTGAAAATCTATTTTTATACATGTGTGGAATCTGAAGCAGCATAAAGCCCTTTATCATTATGCCACGGTCCACTCTTTTCCAGCCTAAAGAGTCAGAGGGTTCCTGACCAATCCTTGTTTGGAATAGCCTACCTGTCTGGCTATTCCCATGTATTACTCTTTTCCTGTTCTTAGGTAATCTTATAAAAATGGACCAGAAATTAAAACAATCATCATGCTATGGATGCATTTTATATTTATTCCACAGAAGTTAGAATGTGTTCTTGGTTCCTTAGTATTTGTTTTCCTTTTTCATTTGAGGTATTTTTGTGCTTTTATGGCAGTTGTGTTGACTTGCCTAATACAATATATTACTGTGTCTGCCAGTACTGTTCTTTTCAATAGTTTCTATCAATTTGAGACTATCTGGGTGTTTTTTTGGCTTTCTCTGGGTGCCCTTTGTATAATGGTCACGGTGTAAGCCATTTTGCAGTCTTTTGATTCTGAGGCAGTTTTATAAGAGGCAGTTACTCATAGTGATGTTTCATCCGTGAGTTCCTTAAGAATGCTATCACAGTATCTTCTGATCTGTGCAAATTGTTATTATTCATATGTTTGTTCTTTAGCCTTTTCCACTGAAATCTCCATTTAAAATGGATGATCTGACCAGTTCCACATAAAGGAATGTTCTGATATGTCAACTTCTCTTGATTTTGGGTACTTTACTGTATGCTGAGCTCAAAATACTTTTTTTGCTCTAAATGTTGCTTTTATCCCTTGATCATCTATTAAATAGACTGACAGGTTTTGCATTCAGATGTGAAAAAGGGGCTGTGGTTATTTCTCAGTTAGAGACTTCTCATAGTCATTTCACAAGCTGCCTTTTGGCGTACCCAATTGTGGTTTAAGTTTGCTCTCATTTGGGTTGATTTTTTAAACTTATTTAGCTAGCAATAGGTCATATGTCTTCCTGCTTCCTTCATTTGGACATGAGTCTGGCTTTCAGAAGGACTTTTGTTTGTTTCTTACAGCCTCTCATGCCCTGTTGTTCAGCTACACTGGCTTGCTTTACCACTTCCCCAAATCTTTTTGTGCTGTGTGGCATGTATTTGCATTCAGCCTCCAGCATGGTGTCCCTGTTTACCATATTACCTGGGAAGGTTTAATTCTCTTAGCTTCCCCATTTAGCTAGTTTCCTTTTAACAAGATTTAATGTGTTCTCCAGGGTGACTTAAAAATCAGATTTTGAAGGTTTTATCAGTCCTGTCAAAATTTTCTGGTATGTGTATCAACACTACCTACAGTTACAAACCTATTAAAGAAGTCCAGACTGTAAGAACTGAGTGTGGCTGTGTAAGCACATGTGTCTGTTCATCATAGATAGGGAGCAGATAATAGTTCTTGACAAGATGCATAGTTCTAAGTGTAGAATCTAGGCAAAGCTGGGTTTTGTTTGTTTTTATCAGTCTCTAAACCAGCAGAAACTGTCTCTTCAGATGTGATGCTGCCGGCTCCAGCACCTGTGGCTGCCTGAGGGTCAGCCAAGCTGCCTTTGTACCCAGAGAAGGGTACAAAGGAAGGGAGATCTCAGTTTTGAGCTGCTGCAGTTTAGAATTTGGATGGAGATGGTTTAGCAAGACTGCTTGTACAATTAGACATACATTTTTTGGAACTGAAGTGGGAAAACTATTCCAGGAATAATCTGGAGCACTCCCCTAAAACTGCATGTCTTTGTCACATCTGACTGTGATAAATCCAGCTGAGGAGTCAGTAAGTGTTAGTGAAGAGCCTTAGTAAGTGTAGACGGATGTGGTCCACACAAGTTTAGTAAATTGCTGACATTTAGCTGTGGTGTTGTTTTTGATGAAAAAGCTTTTTAGAGAGTCAGAAGCGTAGGGGTAATTGGATTGCATCATAAGACATCACTGACACTGCTACTTGAAGGGAAGAGAAACTAAGATGGATTAGTGATTTACAAATATTGTAAAAGAAGAAGGTAAAAGAATTTCAGAAAAGGTGAAACAGTGAGCAGACATTCTTCTTTAAACCAGAATGATGTAGGTTGCTTAAATTTAATAGTAGACTACAGAAACATTTACATGTACTCAGAAGCTGTCACATTATCCAGCCATTAATCTTGATCTGACCCATTCTAGGCAGGAAGTGCTTGCTCTGTGAACTTTCTTCTTCAAACTTCAAATGTGAGCTCTCTTTATGATAATATAATTTTTTCCATGCTGACTTTCTGAACCTCCCTCTCTGTGTTTGAAATTTACAACATTGAGCTTCATCTGAAAGCAAAAGTTATTTTTAGACCTTGCAAGAGAATAGTTCAGCTCTGTGAGTAATGTGCAGAGAGTGAGCAGCCTGGAAATTTCCCTCTCTGAGAAGCACCTCTTCTTGCCTGGTCACAATACCTTTCAGTTTCCCTGTGACAAAAGATGTATAGGGTGTGTGGTAGATGTCTTATATGTGGTTTATTAATTTTTTTAATATGATTGTAAGGGGTGGGGCTCTGTGTTAATTAAGAAAAGCTGACACTGAAATGTATTCCTGTGAATGGCCAGGGAGGTCTATTCCAGAAGCAGCAGAAATAACTCCCCAGAGGCTTCCATCTGACTGGCATGGTGTGTCCTCACCTCTCCCTTTCCTGATGCCTCTCTTCGGGGAATATGTTCCCCCTGAATGCACCTGCCATGCTCTGTGTGGCTCCCCTCCATCTTGGCCCTGGCTCCCTATTTTCACCTTGATTATGGCAATCCTTTTTGCCTTGCTCAGAGGAGTAATCCCTAGGCCCGGAGAAGACGTGTGGAGTCGGGTCGCAGTGCGAAGGCCCCGGAGGCAGCTTGAGCAGGCTGAACATCTTGGTGGTTGGTGCCAGAGAGAGGTGGTGGCCCAGCCTGCTGCCTGCTCCTGGTCTCTGCTCTTCCTGCTGCCGTGCGTTCGCGGCGCTGGCACTCCTCTTGTCCTTCTGTGAGCTGGCAGCCGGCACCGCTTGAGAGGCAGGGCTGACAGTGAAAAGCAGAAATCTCATTACGTCCTCTCCTTAGCACTGGTCTCCTCTCCTTAAAATATGCCTTTCCTTTCTCTTCATGCACTTAACATGGTTATGTTGATAATCTCTTACAGATTTGCTTGCAGAGGCTTTCCAAAATGCCCAGGTCTTTCTCCAGTTCCTCATCTTCCCCCCACCCTTCCTCCCCACATTCAGAACTGTAAAACCTTTTGGTGCCCGTATCACTCCTTTCATGTAACAAACAGTATTAACCTTATCAATTGTACATGGATTTTGCTAATTCTGTATTATCTAAGCCATTTTTAGATTTTAGAGCATCTTTGAGTATTTTTTTTTTAAATTTCAGCACAGCTGACCATGCTGGGAGCTTTCTGAGAAAAAACAAACAAAAAACCAAAAACAACCAAACCAATAATATTCTGTATTAAAAACAGTGAAAAAATGGTGCTAAGGAGTGTCTACTACCAAGATGTGATAAACCATAAAATTCCAAAGTTGAGAGTCTAGGTGCACATTTTCATGGGCTACTATCAGCATCAATATAAAATGTAATTATCTACCATATGATGTAATGTTACTTTGCAAAACATAAAATCACACAGTTTGTGCTTAGAATGCTACCCCATCTCTGAAACACAGTCTTTTTTATTAGGTGGGTGAGCTGGAACTCAAGAAAGCTATTTAAATGAAATGTGCTTATTAAACTGAGGTGGCAATTGTCCTATAGCACCAAAGGATTAAATAAAAAAAATACATAAAAAAAAAAGGAGGGAAAAGTGAACTCATGCATGAACATTTTAGAGTTCTGCTTTGCTGTCTGCATGAAAAGACTTGGGTTTTGTTTGGTTTTTGTTTCTCCTAAGGATGCAGTCTTTTTTCTGTATTTTTTCCCTGTTCCTTTGAAACAGTAGACTGGAAACGATGATTTTCTGTGACCTATTGTATTAACTTGGGCTACTGCCAAGAAAACTTTTCTGCCTGGAGAAATAGTACCAATTTTCAGGTTCAATATTTCATACTACCTGGGTGATAAAAATATTGTGAATTTCTGTGCAGCTGACAGATTTTCTTTCCAATTCAATAAAGCTGTTACTAGAAACTGGTTAATTATTAATCATTGCAGCATTGCTTTCTTTTTTTAACCCAAACTGTCTCTTGAGCAGCTTTAGATAAATAACATTTACTGGGGGTATATTTTACCATGAGATTTTTTCAATTGCATCTTTTAAATGCTGACTGAATAACTTCTTTCATATATAAAATATTT
The DNA here is from genome assembly GCA_013396955.1 of Regulus satrapa. Classification (NCBI taxonomy): domain Eukaryota; kingdom Metazoa; phylum Chordata; class Aves; order Passeriformes; family Regulidae; genus Regulus; species Regulus satrapa. Next base: position 427,266 of record VWZN01017368.1, on the reverse strand, counting down.
TGCAACTGAGACTTAGATTACTTTAATAGCAGAGGGATTATCAGACTGTGTCATTTTAGGAAACAGATTTCTCTAACTTGAACACATTCTGTGAACATTTTTTTTCACCTGTCAGTAACTTGTTAAGTTTAAGTTTTCTGATGCATGATGGTCTTAAGTGACATGATAGTAAAATAAGGAATATAAAATCTTTATTCACATGAAACACTTTGGTCCCGTTGAATTCTGAGAAACAACTCATTATAAATCAAATAGCTGTGTTGGGAATTTCAGAGATGACACAGATATTAGCTTAAACTCTGGGAAAAAATAGTTGAAAAATATAAAACTTTTAAATCTTTTCAACAGGGAGTAAATGCCACTTACACTTATGTCTCTAAAATATCTTCAGTGGAGTAGAAATGCTTTGGAGAACAGTAAAGTGGAATTGGCTCCATGGTTCAGAATATTAGATCCCTGCAAATGCTCAATAACAGATAATGAGGATATGTGAGAAATTCAACCAGGAGTGTAAAGAGAGGCTCATTCTTGCAATGAGCTCCATATGGCTACACATTTCTGCTTTGCAGAACATCACTTCTATCAGCAGGTCCCCACACAGTACATGGATCAGCTGTGTAGAGCTGATTGCATCATCAAAATGAAGTGACAGCATGTCTCAGTTGGTCAGCTAAAGGTTGTGTGATATTCTTGATCATGGGGATAAAACCTGTGATTATTTTGTTCCCATTAGCTGTTTCAATGGTGTCTTTCATCCAGTTATTCTTACAGTGCTTGTTTATTGTCTGGGATAGCACATGCCTAGGCTTCGGTTTGGAATGGAACTGTTTAGCCCTAACAGCAATTTCTGGGGAGTTTCTAGTGGACAGTTTGAGGAATGGGGACTAAAATAAGGAATTTCATGAATAGTTGAACATCTTAGCTCTCTTTATGCCAAGTGCTCTAAGCTCACCACTGCCATGACACTGGATCCCAATTAGATGCTGTGTGACACCCCAGCTGTAATGCTCCAGGCATTGTCCCTATCTGCCTGCACCTCACATGTGGTCATATTTTCCCTTCTGTCTATCTCCCTGCAGCCCTCCCTGATTTCTTCCACCTCCTCCTAAATCTGTAAGCTACTTCTTGAAGTACCCTCTGTGTTTTGGGGGTTGGCTGGCCGAATGTCACCCTGTCCTTTTGTTAGTCTCTAGCTGGACGTGCATTTACTCATCAGGAAGTATGTGCAACCCATTGGGGGTTGTCTGTCTGTCTCCAGAATGACCTCCCCAGTGGGGTTCTGCCCCCTAACACTATCAGTGATGTTAAAGTGTTTGAGTTCTCCTTGTCTTTGAGACTCACAGCCACATAAACCTGCAGGAATGTCTTTTCTTTAAGGTTTTTCACTCTCTTCAATACTAATTGGGCAATGAATTACAGTAGGTTTTGTTACCTGTGGGAAAAACGGGGACTGTCATTTTGGAACTAAGTCGAAACTCAGCTTTTTAGAAATGTGGAAGGTGATTTGATGTGTGTGTAAGGGTGACTGAATGTGATCTCTTGCAGTGTGATTAGCTACATACATTAAACAAGGGGGAAAATGTATTTGTTAGAGTTTGAAGCATATCTGCGAATGAAACAATATCAGTATTAGTAAACTTTTTGATTAATTAGAACACTGAGAAACTTCAGATTCCTATAATTTTAAGTCAGAATTTTTCCCTTTCTTTTTGAGACTTACTTTAACAATAGTAACCGATTCTATTTTTAGACACATCTAAATTAAAGTATCCATAATTCAAAATAACATTCAGTTATATCTGTTTCAAAAGTGATTTGTTATTAAATCCATCAATTAATTTCCACAAGAACACAAATTTTGGGGCCAGGTGGGACACTACCAGCTGATTTGATTGATGATGCAGATACCTTATGTTCATGGAAGACATTTAATCAGTCAGGAAATGAAGGCTCTTCACTGCTTCAAATACACTAGAAGAAGAATTTGGGGGTTAAGTGCTGCCACAGCCTTCCAGCACAAGGTCAACAGGTCAATGGTGGAAGTTAGAAAGCATCTTCTGCTGCAAATGAGATGGAAAAGGAGAGAGCTGCAAGAACCCCAAAGGGGAGCTTAGCACTGAGAGGGAAGTCATTGCCACAGCTTGTGTAAAATTAGTCATGAATCGAACAATCCACTCTGCTGGTTTATGGACTTTCTCTAAAAAGGTGACACTGCAGGCAGCGCGTGGAGTTTGTGCAGGAGATCAGCCCAGTGCAAATCAGAAGGACAGCGTCATTGTCACCTTCAAACCGAAGACACAGCCTGGCACTTCTCACTCCAGATGTTTAATGAGCAGCTGTGATTATCATCAAAGTCTATCACACAGAAGCTACATTTTAAGACTTGAAAATGCATGGGCTTAAACAGCAGAGGTAGAATCTGCCACATTTTTCTGTCTAGACATGCTTTTAGCTGCAGCATCTTGAAGTAACAGAACATAAATTTCTAAAAATTGAAATACAGCAGATAGGATCTTGATGTCAGGGTGGGAAGGGACTGCATAACCATTTGATCATGACAGGGACACATGAAAACAGAACTCGGTGGCTTATGCTAATGTGTGAGCTGATGCCTTGTTCCCCCACAGCAAAGCTGTGCTTTTACTTCTTGGTTGAATGATAAATACTGTTACTGAAGTTCCTGGTTATTATTTTAACGTACTTTTCTAAGCCTTTCCTTTATTCTTTGCAAATGTATTGTAAGCATGAAGAATGATTTATAAAATATTAGCCTTTGACCATTGTAAGATCCACATTCAATAAAAATACCATTCAAATTCCAAGATAAAAAGGGTACAAAGGGATGATGGCTTCACTGTGCTATAGAATTTATTTGCACTCCACTGCAGCGACTACTGCAAAGCTGAGGTAGTTCTCTATTTAAGTTTTTCCTGCTTGTAAATGTTAAGAGTAGCATGTCTGATAAGCACAGGTTCAAACTGAGATTCAAACTGGTAATAAGAATTACTTCCAGTCTTGAGGAGAACTTCTGTAATGAACCAGGTTTTCCACACATTTTGGGTGAAACACTTGTCACTTAGGCACTGGAGATGTTAGGTTCAAAATATATTTGGACAGCAGAGAGATCAGTCCTTTTAAGGGAGGAAAGCTGTCTGTCTCTTTTCCCAAGGAACAAGTACTAGGTTGAGAGGAAACTTGGCCTCAAGTTGCGGCAGGGGAAGTTTAGATTCTGTGATAGGAAAAGTTTATTCACTGAAAGGGTTGTCAAGCCTTGGAACAGGCTGTCTGAAGATATGGTGGAATCACAAACCCTTGGAGGTATTTAAACATGTGTAGATGTGGAATTTGGGGTCTGGTTTAGTGGTCACTTTGGCAGTGCTGGGATAGTGGCTGGACTTCTGCCTCAGAGATGTCTTTCAAACTTAACACTTCTGTGATTTCATGTAATATATTCCAGAGAGGTATTATATTTTTAAAAATAATAATTTTGCACGTGTTAGGATCCTTCCTTCCTTCCTTCCTTCCTTCCTTCCTTCCCCCTCCCCCTAGTTTCTGTAAAGAACTCTGGAAGTTTTCACTAACAACTTCTGTCTTCTTAGCTGACATATGGAGAAGCCATGATGTTGGCATGAAGTTATCTCCCAGTTACAGTGCCAGCAGTGTTATTTTGCAGCATTGTTTAGCATAGGAAACTGCTTTGCCTTTTGTCTGTAATTTCAGTTTTTCTGAATGTTTGTTTTTAGATTCATAATGTTAATATTGACAGCTTCTTTTGCATTTTGAAATGTCTAATAAAAAGGATAATGGTAGCAGGAAATATTTTTTGTTGATTTTTAATTTATTTTTTAATTCCCTCTCCTTTATATATTTTTAATGAGCTCTCTGGGGCAGATATTGAATAATAGCTGTTTTAGGAAAAATTGCAACATAGAAATGCTAACTTTTTAAGTCTGAAAACCTTCTATTATTGCTAAAATTAAGGTCTATCTTAGCTGTGTAACAATGAACCGGGTGCTTCTCTGTTAACACAGAAAGCAAAACTGTCAGTTCAGGTCAAATCCTGACTCTTTGCTCACAGCAGCAATAGGCAAGTCACGAAGAAGGGAGTGGAATTTCCACATCCCCATTTGTTTCCTGACCTATGGACTGAGCAATTCTGATTTGTGAAGTAACCAAGATTAAAGGCTTCAAAATCCTTTTAAATAATAACAGCCAACATTTTTGATAGCAAATTGTAGATAAAAATCCTGCCGCTGTTGAAGTCAGCATTAAAACATCCTGCTGGCTTGAACAGGGCCAGGATTTCACATGCAGCGTTGGAAGTACCATCAGGACACTGATTGAGTCTCTGTTGCCACGTCCAAGCGATAGGTAGGTGGGTAGGTATCATTGCCTTTGATTTGCAGAGCAAATCAAGATAGCATGGTGAAATAGCTTCCCTTCCTTCATAGAGACTCAGTGAGTGCTAGGACAGGAATTTGGGGTTCCTTGACCTCAGCAATCAGCTCATGCCCGACATCATCCTTTACAGAACACTCTAGCATGATATACCTGGGTGTCATGTTGATACTCTGTTCTTTGGCCTTGTTTTTACTTGCCCATCTTTTTACTTACCATTTCATCAATTGTGTGCTTCTCTAGCATTTTTTTCCCCCTTCTTAATTTACAGTGGTTCTATTTCTGGCCATTAGATTTCCTCTCTTCCTTTTATGGTTATAACAGAGTACACTTGTAAATCATCCTTTGGACCACATGCACTGGCTGCCTTCTTGCTGCAAAACACAAGCAACTCTACCCTGTCACTATTATGCACTGACATGTAGCAGATGTATTACCATTGTTCCAAAAGTACTATTTTCTTAATATTTTTAAATAGCCTTCTTAATAGTTTTAGCAGGCCTTTTTAACTTTACTGGCCTTCAGTTTCTTTTTGTGAACTTAACAGATAATTATAATATGTGTAAATATTTGTTGAAGTATTTGGATGCAATCTGTACAAGCTTAATTTTTATATTACGTCCAGTTGTAGACTATTCAGTTGGGTGATGTGAAATTCATTTATCTGTCCCCGTTATATATTGTATTCTACACAAAAAACTTAAATTACATTCTTAACAAAGACATCATGTGAACAATGGTGGACATGCCTGCTGTATCCAACATTTTATGCTGTGCTTCTGGGAACAAATAATGTGCTATCTTTTTAAATTTCCTATTCATTTTCCCAGTCCATTCCTTGTTGTACTTGTTCTCAGTTTAAATCTGGCTTCTTTCCTCTATCAAATGAGATCTTTTGGAGTACCTTGGCATGTATTGTGATTTAATAGTCATTAACTGGATTTTCTCCATGGACAAAGAAAGCCTGGCACAGACAGGGCTTGCTGGGTCCCTCCCTCCTTTCTCTTCTCCCTTGGAGCCTTGAGCTCCAGCTTTTTAATAGCTGGGGTCTTATCTGTGTTCCCTGATATTTGACATGAGGGTTCATCACTTGGTAAAAGACAGTACTCATTGCTTTTAAGAGTTGTGTTCAGTGATTTTGTAACAGGGTCAGATGGCTTGGGCTAAGTGAGCTGAATGTGAGTTTGAACACAAATTTTCCATGGTTGGTAGTCCTTATAATTTTGTTTTTCACTTCTACTGCACAGTCATGCTGAAATTTGCAAGTTTAATTCCTTATAACAAAATGTTGAAATGTGGCAGCTTGGTAAGTGAATTGCCACTTGCTACTGCTAAGCATTATAATCATTTTTGGCTCCAAACTGAAACCTTGTTCTCAAGTACTCCAACATTTTGATCTGGGAAAGATCCAAAATCCACAGAGTATTTGTCTCCTGGTTCTGGTTTAGAAGGCACCAGGCTTTGCCAGCAGCAATGATTTTTTACCACATCTCAGTGTAAGAGAGAATTATGTCTTTGGAACAAATAATTCTGTGAGATTTCTACTAATTTGATGTGGCTAATTCTTGGAATTACTGCCTTTCCTTGCACCTTGGGTTGCTCTTGCTGCCAAAGCAGTTGCTTGATCCATGTCTAAACTCTGGTGTAAAAATCACCCAGGTCTGTGCCCACACGAATGCTTCTCAGATATCTTAGCCTGTGTAACCACATCACTATTCATCTATTTCCAAAGTGGAGGGGAGGGAAGGATAGAGGAGGAACCACCATCCGTGTGAGCAGTTTCATTCATTATCTGCTCAGTAATGCATTCTGTGACTATAGCAGGCTATTTATTTTAAATGGCATCATTGCTGTTCATAGAGGCATAGCTGAAATGCTGGCTTGAGCATTAGATCATATATACTTAAATGCTAACCGGTGTGAAAAATAGCGAGCACCTAATAACTGTATAATTTATTACTGAAATGACTACATGGATTGGTACTATTTTCTTGTGTGCTTGAAAAATCCATGAGTTGCTTTGACTCAAAAACTGAAAGGGTTCTGAATTTGCCTAGGGGAATGCCAGTCTTGTCTTTTTTCAGAAATTTTGGAAATCCATCCAGATAGATACAAATTCTAATATTCAATGTTTCTTCAGGTCCCTGAAATATTGACTAAAATGTAACAGAAGATGATAGCAGGGTTCTTTCAAAAATTTTTGAGTATTCATTGACATCTAAGAGTGCTTGATTCTGTGAGTAATTGCTGAAATATAACTGTATTTGCTTTTTTATGGAGGAATTCAGTATTACTGGAAAACCATTTACATCACTGCTCACTCTTCCTGCATTGTGCCTTCATTGTGAACAGGCCAGATGGTGCTTTGCTGCATGTGAGCACAGCAATAATTGCAGTTCTCGAAGTGAATGACTACATTTTGCAGCATGACACCAATTTTAGATGAAAATGAGGCCTGGTGTATTGACAGACACAAGCAGAGTGAAGCCATGGCTCACAGAGGGGGAGTGGACTTGCTTTCTGGCTATTCTCTCCTATTATTCTTTACATACATTTAACAAATGTCTATGTAAAACAGGGCCATTTGAAGAGATGTTTGGGTGGGGTGAAGTTTCAGAAATTATTCTTCTTGCCAAGGCTGTATGTTTCAGGATCCTGACAAATTTCTTACAATATTATTTAAAGATATTAAGGGCAATAGATGTCAGTATGTATTTTGAAAAGGAAATTTTGATTGGTGGAACTGGAGAATATTTTGCTGACAATTACCTGTTATTACCTAGCTGAAAACATTTGGGTTGTAACTCTATTACAACTTGCTTTTAATCTCCAAATAATTTGATCATACACTTTTAGAGTTAAGTGTCTTTTTGCCACCTTATTCTGTCCCAAGTCTTATCACTGGTCTTCTGGTCTGCTCAGAAATTAGTAAGCACCCATTTCTGCCTCCCTTTGCCGCTCTTCTCTTTTCCCTTTACCCCACTTGCCAAGATGCCTTTTCTCCTCTCTCTGTTCTGTGTGAAATCTCAGTGTTCAGCTACCTGAGCCCTCTGCCTCCACTGTCCTCTTCTGAGCTCCCAGACTTGCATTTTTGGATGGGAGGGAAGATGTTGAAGACAAGTTGTCAGCTTCTCAGCTTCAGCAGTTCTTAATAGGAGAGAGAGATGAGGAATTGGGGAGGGGGGGGTGGGGGTGGGCAGGGGTAGGAGAAGGTTGCTAGGGATTAGGTTTCCATCTGCCAGTCTCTCATCTGTCCTTATCCTGGCCCTGAGCTGCCAGTGCTCCCCTCCTTTTCTGCTGTTGAAAAGAAGGAAGAAAGCATGGGCTTTTGTTTGTTTAAAAGCATAAAAGAAAGAGGGAATTAAGCTCATTAGTCCTTCCTTATTAGTCACCATTGAATGTAGAGAGTCAGCTTGAGTAAATGCAGGCTTGCAAAATGATGTAAAATCATTCAATAGCAGCAGTTGAAAGGAAGCTGAAAGTTTTTTTTTTCTCCTGCGAATTTGAAAAATACTGAAAGAAGATGACTTCACATCAGAGTATAAAAAATCAAAATCTGACATATGTACCACCAGTTGCTTCTTTCCCTGATTGTCAAAAGAATCTAAATACTTATGAGGCAAACATTTTAATCCATACTTGGGTTGGCTCTGCAGTACATGCTACAGACTTGGATTGTTTACTGCTGTATGAATTCTAAGAGCAAATTTGTTGCTTTAAATGAGTGCTCTGAGTTAATGTATAAAAATACTTATAGGTGAAGCACATGAAAATTCTCAAATAGTTGTGTTTAGTAGGATATTCTGTGTTCTACTAGGATATATGTTCTACTTGCACGACAAGTTTCTGTTTTCCTGCTCTTGACTTTGTCTTTGATGGATGCTGTGCTAGAAAATAGACCAAATTCTGTTATCTGCTCTGATAAGAACTGTTTTCTTGATTTTAATCATGGAAAGCCAATTCCTGTTGATAAGTTACTGGGTTTACCATAATTAGAAATTGGCCGGGTGCTGAGAGTGCTTAGTTAACCTAATCTTTATGATACTGAATGTCTAAATGCAGAATGTAAGTAATTTGCTGGGATATTTTGAATGTACCAAAAAGGCAGCATTTGATAGTGAAATAGTATAAATTTTCAGAAAAATGGAAAAAAAAAGGTATCAGTAGCTTAACAATTTCCAGGTAAATTACTGATGCCTTTTACTGCTGCTGCTGTGTTGGAGACAGCAGCAACTAGTGCAGACTGAAGATTTTAAGGGGGAAAATTTTCTTGGGAAAGCAGTAATTAGTGCATTCTTAACACATTTACATGTTTGATGAACACAAGGGGTGTAGCAACCAGGGTGATATATTTCCAGGTGCTTGGTGCTATGCCCTCTTCTGCCCTCTGTGTGTGTGTGTGTGTGTGTGTGTGTGTGTGTGTGTGTGTGTGTGTGTTTCTGTGTGTGTCTGTGTGTCTGTCTGTGTGTGTGTCTGTGTGTGTGTGTGTCTGTCTGTGTGTGTGAATCCAATTTGCATCAAAAATTCTCTTGGATTGGAATGGCAGTGGCAGGTGGAGGTGGTCTCATGCAAGTGGCATGTGTAGAAAAGGGAAATGGACACTAAAATTTCACAGGCAGCACTACTGTTTTCCTCTTCCTTTTAAAGATTTCATACAAATGAGGTAGTTGCTCCTGACATTCTTTGAAATTTGAACATGGGTGTGTATCCTTAGTATGTCTCCATTAAGTTTTTTGTATTTTTACATTATTTGCATGCTCTTGAAGGAATCCGTTTCAGTGAAGACAGTTTCTCACAGGGATTTAAGGCAATGAGAGAAACAGGCAATTATTTACAGTACTTGTAACAACACCTTCATTGATATGTCTCATTTTTAGTATCCTTTTATCTACATGTCTAAAATTAAATTAGGTCTCCATTACTAAAATTAGAAGAGTCATTAGATTAGAAGTGCTTTCTTTCTGATCCTTAACTGAATGAAAGGAGCTTCTTTTGATAAAACCATAATAGAATTAAATGCTCCACATCTCATGTCCCAAAACCTTATGGATGGAGTATTAAGTTTATTATATCCATCAGACTAAAAACACCTTAAAAGGTGGGACAGAATTCTCTGAAAGGGGAAATAAGGTTTATGTTAGTAAGAGAGATTAGTCATTCAGCCCCAGTATTACTCTCTCACATACTGGATTTTTGTTTAAGGTAGCCTTTCTACCTTGCATAAACAGAACTCCCATTGTATCCAGCACAAGTTTTGCTTGTTTGAGGCAACATGCTTTTCATAAACTTCTTTGGATTACACTGGTGCTTAATACAAAGTTTGTGCATAAGTATTTTTACTAATTGGGATTCAGCTTCATTGAGCTCTGGCATCTTAAGGACTTCAGGATTAAATCTACTTCTTGGCCCTGTTACTCAATAGATGTGTTTTTGTGGTTAAGTATTTATATATTTCTAAAATGCTTTCTTTTCCACTCCAGAAGTCATCCATAGCTGAACCCCAACCTGGTTCTTTCCTGCTGAAGTTTCTGGCTTAGAGGCACTGAGTGACTCTTGAGTAGAAATGGTTTAGGGAAAGAGCAGCAATCCCAGAAGCATCTATGCCTTTAGCAAGTCTGAGTGCAAGGATTGAACAGAAACATAAGAGAAAAGGATCCAAACTTCACGTTTCTCAGTGAGATACATCCTGTTAGCTGGCCAGCAATTATTTGAGTATTAAAAGCCAGTATCATCTTGCCTAGGTCCACAAAGATGTCTATATTTTTCCATTATTTAAAAGTAGCAAGATCAAACACCTTCAGAGCATTTTAGCAGAGCTTCTCCTTAGAAAGACATGAATCCTTCAAGGTTTTGGGGGATTGTGGATACACCTACTGTGAAGTGGACTCTAGACAAGGTCTTTTTTATGCCTGCTGCCAAGAAGCCCTGGCAGATGACACTGCATGATGAGTGATTGGAAAGTGACATTTTTTGAGTCAAAATCATTTTGATTCAATATCTAATCTATGCCAGTCCCACGCTCTGAGTTTATTGGGTCAGCTGAGATGGTGCAGCAGAATATCAGATGGGAAGGTACGTTCAAAAGGTGCCTGAATTATGCCCAGTTTTTGCAAACAGATTGCTGCCATGGAGTGCCATGTCTCATTTCAAAACTATTCATACAATCTTGCCAAACAGCAAGGACTCAAGTTAAGAGGACTACATTTTTGTGGAGATAAGCTTATTATGTAGTCGTATGTGACAAATTTTGCATGTACCCTAACAATCCAAAATTGAAAGTAAAGAACATAAAAAGCTGTTCCATTGGTGCCATTTCAGTTGTTGAATGTTTGTTGGGGTGTGAAATTTACATGTCTTTGAATTTATCTGTTAACTTGTATTTGAGATACATGAGCATAGTCAGCATTTGGGCATAGGAGGGAAAGCTAATATTTAAATTTCTTTCCTATAATTGGGTCATTTTCCATGAAGAAATTTTCCAACTGCATCTGGGTTATTTTAGCATGATGCAATGTATTCTGTAATGTAAGCAAGTCTCTTTCAAGTTCGATGTGAAACATTTATAAACAGAGCTGTAGAGGAATATCTTTGAAAACTTCTAGGGTGATACTTGCAGTTTTCTAGGGTGATACTTGCAGTTTTTGTGACCTTTTATTAGTGCCTGTTCAAGCTGAGATATCTTCTAACTGAGCAGCCCCCGAGCTTACCTGCTTTGGTCTCCTTTCCTGCCTTCCAGCCTTGAAGTGCAGATCTCAGATGCAAGTTGCGCTGCTCTTCTGAAGTTGAGACATCCATTGAAAATCTGTTTCTGATTGTTTGGATCCCATCTGGTCTTGTGGGCCCACATTCCAGCCTGACATTTTGTACAGTAGTGTTAAAGCTTGGCTGGCCTTGCTGTAAACTGTTGTGACCTGCTGTTGTGTTTGTCACAGCTGGTGACAAATGTGAGATTTATCCAGCAGGAGAACGTCCAGGCCTGCATGAAGATGGCAATTTGTTGCTATTCAGAGAAACAACAGGCAGCTACTAGGGATAATGAGAATCCCAAAGGAAAGGTTCACTGGGAGATGCTGCCTGTGAAATGGTGGAAGAAGCAAGGAGTGGGAGATCTGAAATAAAAGCAGGATAAATGAACCTGTGGTCTGTAGATCTGGAGCAAGTGAGGCTCTAAAAGTCATGCTTCACACAATGGATTCATTCATAAGGATTGGTAAGAACGTACTTGCGGTGGAAAACGTGTTTAACTTGTAAAGCGGACAGACCTAAACATAGAGCAAGCAAGGGTAGCACACAGGTTATGTAGGTGAAGGGTAGTCGTCAAATGAGTCTGTCTAATTCTAATTTTACGTGTGGGTTTAAGGAATAATGTATATTATGAACTTAAATCTTAGGCAAATGGCTGCTTAGAGAAAGCAAACTTGATTCTATTGTTTCTTTTTAGGTTGGAAGGGGCTTGGAGTGGTAAAGGCTAGTCAAGTTCACAGAGGGGCAGGATGTAACTGGAAACATTTCCTTGTGTGCAGTGAAGCACTGCTCTGAAGAGGAAGCGTTTGAAGGGTGGATAAATGCTTCTGGGTATATTTAGCCCAAAACTCTATGACAAAGGGCAGCAGACACTGGAAGGATTGCCAGGACCTTGGTTTGCAGCAGGGGTAGTGGAGAAGTCTGGAACAGGCAGCATCCAACTTTCTGTCCAGGCTGGGTGCTGACAGCAGGGTCTGACCTCACAGAATTTCTCTTAAGTGCCTGGTATCATTTCAACATCAGCACAAATGAACAATTTAAAGAGTATTATTTTTTCACATGTATTTCAGTGAAATTTTAGTGTGAAAACCTTTACCAAAGCAGCATTTTACCTAATTTGCAAAATCTGTGAGGTGTGTGAGCAGTGCAGTGCACGTGCTTTACTGTTTACTGGGGGATAAAAATGTTTTAACATTGTGATTAGTTTTTTGAAGGAGTGTTGAAACTGCAGGAGAAATTAAAAACCCAAATTAAGTTTTGTTAATTTAGGTGTTTAAATAGGTCACTCCAAGGCAAAGGGATTGAAAAAGACTGTGAACTAAAATCGCAGTTTACAAGTAAAATGATCTGTTTATTTTTTATGAAATATATATTTTTAAGAAAACCCTGACTTTGGCATTTTTTTATTTGAGCAGGAAAAAGCCAAGTCTTAACTTCTTAGAAAATGCAGAGTTTTCTGGAATGCTTGGTTCAGCATATATAAAACTATATTTTGAGAAATTTATTCCACTAAACTCCATTAAAAGAAACTTGAGCATCTGGCAGCGTAATAGTAAAGACGGGAGTGTGTTTCTCTTCAAAATGCAGCTGAATGCAATCTTCCCCCTGATAGTTCTGGTGAGTATGTGTTAGCTATATCAGCTATTTCTGCGTTACTTGTTTTGACAGATTAACATTTGGATGGGAATTTTTTGTGGAATTAATTTTTTTGTAAACATGTATTTAATATATTAGAAGTTGACTAAAAGGCAGTGATGACTAAATTATAATGTAGGGAATATTAATATGACAAGAATTCCTGTATCTTAAGAGTGATTCGAGTTTCTGTTCTGTTTGCATATGTTGCTCTTAGCAGCAAGCCAGTCAAGGAACAAATAATCCATCGCCTCAGTATATTTTTGCAAGTTTCCAAAATAATGTCAAGTCAAGAACTGCACAATTTTGTTTTCTAAAAGCAGTTTTGCCCTTCTAGAGGAAAAATGATTGGAAAAAATCTCATTTAATATAATTGGTATATCACAAAAGACAAACTGAAAAGAAAGTTACATCCCTCAGTACTTCTGCTATTTCTTGTATTTGGGTCTTCAGTCCTTTGTTGTCTTTTAAGTATTATTTTCCATTTCTTCTCCTAGAACACCAAGAACATACATATGCTGAAAACAGTATTTGAAACATAAAAATTTATGTAGTGATTAAAATCTTAGGGAATTATATGTTGGACAAGGCTCTTTTCCTGTTAAAACCCTTAGTTGGATTAGCAGAAAAGGTGATGCCATTTGGACAACGTGTATGTTAATTTCTGAACACTCAAAGTTTACTCCTTTTTCCTCCTTGATGTGTCTTCTCAGCTGATGAGCTAAGATAATTTTTAAGCCAGGGCTCAAGGGACTTCCAGGGCATGGAAGAAAATGCAAGGATGACAGGCACATTTACTGGCTTAGCCCACAAAGACGTTGGGCATGTTGTCCTTATTCATCCTGAGTTTGGAGTTCAGTTCAAAGAGATGCTTGTCAATGCATCTCCAAAAGGATGCATCATTTCCATAACGATGCTGGTGGTGACTGCACGCTCAGTAGAAGCTGTGAAGAAACTGGAACTTCCTCCTCATTCTTGTTTTGACATGGGGTATATGGTTTATACAAACTAGGTTATAAGGCATTAAAATTAATGAATAATTGTCCATTGTTTTCTGGCTAGAAGAAAGTTGAAAGCACACTTTTCAAAACACCAAGCTTTGCCCAGACTTTGTCAGCTACATTACCAGAGAGAGAACATGCCCTGATTTGTTGAGTGGATCACCCTCATCCAAATGGACTTTGTAGGGCCACAGCAGGTCAGAATACGCTGAAGAAATGGGGATGCTGAGGAAGCCATTGTAGATGGCATAGGCCCTGTCATGTCTGTCCACTATCCTTCCTGCTCTCCTGTTAAAGAAAGGCAGTGTCTACAAACTCATTGAACAATTGCTCCAAGTAAGCCTCAACTGAGGGACATTTCCAGAGAGGTTCTAGAAAAAAATTAGAAGTGTATGCAAATGCATTGTCAGAGAGAAAAAACAAAACCCTAGAAAATTAATTTTATCCTGCACACCCAAAGAGAAAATATTCTACCTTCATTTCTGTTCTGCTAGCCAGAATGAGGTGTTCTGGTCATCCTGCAGGAGGACATTAAATCTCCTTTTTAAGTGTTGTTGTGGTAAGTGGCAGGATGTGGTGATGCCACCAGAAAGCTTTCAGTACACACTCTTTCAGAAATAGAACACTACTTCAGTTTCTTGGAGGAAACATTCCTTGTCAAACAAGGAATAGATTGAGGAGGAAAAATCCTGATTAAATCCTCACTGTGTTTTTTTAAGGACATTTTAAAAGGTCTGATTCAGCAACTTCTCAGTGGTGATAATATTTACCTGAAGTTTAGCTGTGGGGCCCTAGGTGTTGTCATGGGGTAGAACTGAGCAAGCTTCTATATGCACCTTACTTGACCTGTGTACCATAGGTTATGCTTTAACAGTTTTATTCTACTTGGGAAAAAAATCTTTTAAAGTGAACTTTCTAATGCTTTTTCAAATGTATGAAAATATTTAAATTTTTTTCTCTGTTAAAATCAAGCTCTTTTTAGAGAAATCACCATGACTGTGAAGTCTTTCTTCCAAAGTATTTGAAAATCAGATCAAATTCTGTCTTCTAGTCTTTGTATTTAATACTTTGTATATGTTCCTTATATCTCAGTTCATTTGTTTTGACATCAACTTTTTACTACCTACCACTGAGCCCACAAACATCTGTAACTTCCCTAAAAAAATTAATTTCTTCTATTAATGAGAGACTTTTTTTCCCTATAGAAACACATAATCAAAAATTGATTATACCAAACCAAACAAAAATTTCCATGAGCTTGAATCTGAGGAATTCCCAGTACAGACAATAGAAATGAAGTGCAGCTAGATCAATGTGACTCCTGTTCATAGTTATTTATACAAGTAACAGGAACTAGGCTATGCTAATAAGCAATTCAGCCTTTGAAGTACAAAGAGTATGCAAATGCATTAGCCAAAATTTGGAGGTTGGAATGTAATTAATTGAGCAGAAGAAACACTGAGGATGCAGAAAAAGTTACAGAACTATGGCCCACTTTCCAGGTGGAATTCGCTGAATTTTGGGAAGTTTTTCATCATGTTCCAGGTCTTTTTCATTCTTCTGATTGTAATTTCCTGTGATAACTGATACTGTAAACTGTAGCAGTTCATGGATACTTGTTTTATATGTTAATGTTCATGCGTTCTTCCTGCTGTTTATGCAAGTAAGGAACTTGCACATTTACCTTTGGACCTTAACAAGCGCAGCATTTTTGGGAATGCTCAAACTTCAGTAATTTTGCGCCTTAATTTCTCTTAGCATCTTTCCAGCAGCAGCATTGAGCCAATATACTCACAAGCTCTAAGGGGAATTTAAAAAAAAAAAGTTGGTGCAGACCTGGCGGAATGAAAAGATGAACAGATGAGTCTGAACCTTAGGAAAATGAAAAAAAATTACTCGTGAGTGGATATGACTGTTTGTAGAAGAAAAAGCCAATAGAGAGAGTATAGAAAAGGGAGAAAATAGGCAGGCAAGAAGGGAAATTTTGAACACTTGGATAGTAGCAGAAAAGAGTAAATTAATTGATAGAAGAAACTTATCATAGGTAGGAAGTTGGTGTGTATTTTCAAAGTGTATCAAGCCTATCCTGACCTTTTCTAGAGGTATAGAGGTCTTAAACATCTTACTTTGCCTTTAAAATCTGTGAGTACTTTAGCTGAAAGTTTTATGTGTTTCCTTGTGCCCAGTTCTGATTTTTTTAGGGAACATGCTGCAAGAGAGAGTGGCAGTGTCCCTGCTCTCATGCATAATGAAAGTTAATGAGTGAAGGTAATGTGGGATAGAGCTCATTGTTCACTGTCAGGAAGACAAGAGTTAATCTGGAAAAGCAGTATTTTTAATATGTAAATCCACTAATTGTATTGTTCACATGAGTAGCTGCTGGAGCACTAGGCTGTATACAAGCAAAATCTTAAGGGTTG
>VWZN01017368.1:400184-410430 GCA_013396955.1 Regulus satrapa | reverse complement strand
GTGGGATAGAGCTCATTGTTCACTGTCAGGAAGACAAGAGTTAATCTGGAAAAGCAGTATTTTTAATATGTAAATCCACTAATTGTATTGTTCACATGAGTAGCTGCTGGAGCACTAGGCTGTATACAAGCAAAATCTTAAGGGTTGGGATTGAGGTAGCACTATCAGAGGGGTACCAGATTGGGTCACAGTAGGGCTTCAGAAGCTGAATGACCTCTTTGGATTTCTTTAGTGCAATACNAAAGGCATCTTACCCAAGAGAAAAAAAAGCTACATGGAAAACCTTGGCACTTCCTGGGGTGTTTGCTGTTTCTTTCTTGGTAAAAAACAAAAGCTTTCAAATCAAATTTGAAAGCATAAATTAGAATTTATGCCCCATGTGTACGTCTTCTAATTGTTTAGGAAGACAATATAGTAGCAATATTGCATACAATAGTAATTGTCCAATGCAAATTACAGATTAAATTCTGAAGGGAAAATCCTCCATAATTAAAAGGATCTTCAGAAACATATTCAGTTTACTGAAATTTAATTATCAGATGAAAATCTTTTCTACATCTGGAGGAGCCAAGTGTTCATAATTCATAATTTTTATGAAGACTTGAACAAGTACAGGAATTCTGTAAAACTAGAAATTGCATGTCGTACAAAAGCGTAAATTTTTAGACATCTTGAAGACCCTCACAAAATATTGGAATCTAGGATAAATAGCTTTGCTGTGGGTTTTGTTATTAAAAGTCTGCCTTGAATTCTCTATAGGGGAACACTTCTGAAAGGCATTTCCTATCTCTGATTGTTGATTAGCACGAGTTACAGAAGTAGCTGGTGAAGCCCAACAGGAAATGATCATGTGCAGCCCCGCACGCTTTCACTCCCCTCTTAAACTGTTCATATCCTGTTTTGTAAATGGATAATAATTAAATGTTTCACAGAAAAACAGAACTTGGAAGGTGTGGTATTCTAGCTTTGTTTATAAATATCTTTACATGCATGTCTCTTTTCTTGATTAGCCATGTTCATAGTCTGATGTTTTATTGCCATACTGCCCATCATGTTCAAGCCAGGACTGGGAACCTTGTCCCACAAACCACCATTTACCACTTCAGGGAATCTTACTCAGTCAGTGTCCTATGTAATACAGAATACTTTTGTTGGCAGAAGCGATGGTCAAGATGAAGGATGTTAAAACACCATTTAAAAATATATGCTTTTCATGCAATTTCTGGTTCACATTTGCCTTCTGCTCAGCAAAACCAGCTGGGCATGAACTATAGTGTAGCTTCAGAATCATAATTCTGCAGCTGAGGAAAGAGATTATTTAGCAAATGCTTCAGGCTTTTCAAAAATGAGACTGAAACCAAGAAATATTTTGAGATTTCTCCTCGCATGCACAACCTGTGTATTATTTCCCAATGAAAATATGATTTTGTGTGTTAAGATACTCTTTAGAAGTTGCTCCTGTGTTGCCTGTATTCCAGGAGTGATGGTGAGTGGCAGTAGGAGGTTTAGGAGTGCAAGGAATATGCATCAGATCCCTTCTGCACAGATCTTATTACAGACCAAGTGCATAAAACATTGAATCAGATCTCCACTGAGAGAAAACTCTGAAGGTCTGTGGAAAGCTGCAGTCATCATTGGCATCCTCAAAATCAGAATGAGGTTAGCAAGCTGCTGGCTAAGGCAAGCTGTCTAGTTCACATGGATGGTATTTAGGTTTTGGACTTACTTTCTTGGCAGATATACTCTTGGGAATGATGTTAGTTGGACTTAGTGAACTAGGTAACTTCATGTATGAAAAAATGCAGCAATTTCTGAGAATATTTATCCAATAGCAAGTTTAAATACTGCTAGAGGAAAGAAGTCCAAGAGAAGTTGTTAGGATTGTCCATCCAGAGCATTGGAGACTGCAGGGCACTTCAGAAATCATTATGTTTATGCAGCCTTCCCTCATATGATCAAGTTAGACCTACAGACAGCATTGCTGACCTGTTGTTGAACACATCTGCAATCCAGGCGAGAGCTGGTGGGATTTGAAGAACAATTTTTGTCTTGTTCTAGGAGACAGCCCTAGAGATATGAAGAAGTAGCACTGTATGAACACGGCTTGGACAAGGGAAGAAACAGGAATTGCCTCCAGCTTTTTGCACGTAGTTGATAGAGTGATGGGTAACACAGGGAAATGGCAAAAGGTATAAAGCAGAGTTTCAGAGACAAGGAGTGTTGTATTTCAAAACAGAAAGGTCCTTTCTGAAGATTGTCTTTAGACAACCTGTTAGAACTGGGTGTGTTAGACTCTATCTTCCTCTTAATGAAAGAAGACTTGAATGCTTTATACAGTAACATACATTTGCATGCTGTGGAAAGTGATTTTTATGTTAAATGTATTTATTCCAAAAGTTCAGACAAATGCCTTAAGGAATGAGTCTGGAATAATCAACTTCAATATTTACCAAATTCATCAAGGAGAGGCTGTTAATGCAAGTTTAAAATGACAATTTTGAACTTTTTTTGGTTTTTTTTTCTTTTTAATAATTTGGAATTCATTGCATATTCCATACTGCACAATTTGCTTAAAGTATACTTCATACATACTGTTGTACTTAAAAAGTGAGCAGAAGGAAATCAGTGTTTTCCCATCTCTGAGCAGAAGTCTCAGCTTATTGAAGCATTCCAGATGTAATAACCTAACTCAGAAAGGATTGGCATGGCTTCATCCTGTGCTCAGGGGTGATTTACTGAGGGACCTGCTTACTATTTTTGGATAGTATGAGAAGCCGCAACAGTAAAACTACCATGGGTCTCTTGCACAAGATGCCAAGATCTTGACAAATCCCTAAGTACTTCTAAATAATTTCCTTTATTGGACATGAGAAATGGAAATAAATGCTTCATTCGTGGTTTAAAATTTAAAATCTGTGTAATCTATGTTACATAATACACTGAAACTGGGTCATTCTAATTCTGGTTTACCTCTTGGTGTGGTGTTAGCTGGAGAGGTGAAGTTTTTGTTTCCCACCCTCTTTGCAATGAAGTCAGGACAACACTTTTAGTAATAGATTGACTTCAATCCCATGTCCCAACTATCACTTACTTTTAAGTCTATAATTTGTTCTAATGTCTGTTATAAGGAAGCAAAACATGACTAGATGACTTTGAGAAATCAGATGTGTAAAGTGTTGTGAAATAACCAACCCAGAGCTGTTAATTGCTATATATATATTGCTACATATATTTTTAAAAATCCTTTTTTTTTTTGCTTATGTTACACATGAGAATTTTTAATAGAAGGTATGATTTGGAAAGCCTTGGAGTGTATCAACAGTGAAGTAATTGTTTTAAGAGACACTGTAAGGCTGATAATTCCAAATTTTACCTACATGTTTTTTGTTTACTTTATGGGCTTGGTGCTAGTCTAGACCTGCCACTAATGCTGCTAGCTTCAAAGCTGCTTCTGTGCAAGAGGAACCTCCCTCTGCCTCTTTTACCTCCGGCAGTGTGGTTGTTTGAAGCTGTTCTTTGTTTTCAGTCTGCACATCATAATGTTAGTCTGCATATAACACAGGCATTCAGGTCCTTTCAACTCTGTGAAGCAATAAGATTTATGAGAATGTTGTTGGGGTTGCAGTCAAAATGTTCATTGATAGTTTAAAGGTGTGTTGTTACCTTTCAAATCACCTCGCTGCAAGACATCGTCCCCAGTAATTCAAAATGACTGAAATACAAGGTTGAGGAGAATCAAAGCCAAACAGAGAATACATTTTGAAGACTGTAAGTGTCCTTTGGTGGTATGGAGCATCCTGGGTGAGGCAGTTGGCAAGCCTGCAGGGATTCTGTTGCATGAGTAATCAGAATAACTAAGAAATTGAACTTTTAGGGTCATGGGCATGCAACAGAGAACCTCAGTGCTAAGCACTGAATAGATACATGGAGGTTTTTACTTCACAAAAAGGAGATGAAAATGTGACATAAAGCAGTGACTTTAATAACAACTGATGATTAGTCTATACAAATTTTAGGTGAACAGCTTGGTACTTCAAGACCACCTGGTTGGAGGTTTCTAAAGATGAAAAGTTAGGATTCAGAATCTCTTGAAAACAGGGCCAATGCCCCAGCTAACCTGAAATTTGCACTGCCACATTCTTAGTGTTTGAGAAGTATGAGCAGTTGGCATTGTGTTGATGCCAATAGGAACACAGAAGTTGCAGAAAAGCTCATTTTTAATACATGATACCTAAACACAAGTATTTACATGTATTTTGCTTAGTAAACACTCATTCTTTTCAACACAGACTATTTGGTAAAAGATTTGCATGTTGTTGTTCCTTTTATTTGGTTCCAATGTTTAAGGCTTTCTTAAATGTCTTTTAGTGTCTGATTCAGATATGCTGTTCTCTCATAGAATGTTGGCTTTGTATCCTAGTGTGATAAGATCATTTGCTCTTAATAACCAGGTATAGGCTAGAGAGTATATAGAATACCATGTAAATTTATATGTATTTACTCTATCTTCATTGCCCAAACAAAAATGAATAAATAGTAAGAAAGGAACCTGGCAATTTCTACCTGTGAGCAACATGGCTAGCAGGTTAATTGCAGGTTTAGGCATGAATATGCAAAGGCGGAGATGATTCACAATTGCAGGAATAAAAGGACAATGAATGAAGTCCTTGGCTGGATGTACAGTTATGCCTGGCACCAGAGAGGATGAATATAATACTTCCTCAATTGGGCAATCGTCATGATCAAGAGCAAGTTCTTCCATGAGCAGAACTGCAATGAAACCTGTTTTGCTGTGGGTTTGTTACATTCACCTCCTCACCTTGTGCTTCTCCCCAGTATATGCAGCTGCAGTTTTTTTGGTGTTCACTGCTCCCTTGCCTCAAAGCAGTCCCCTGTACTGTCTTCCCTGTCATATTTCCTCCTTCTCTCATGCTCCCTTGACTGCCAGCTATGCAATTATGCTTTGCTCTTAAATTTAACAAACCAAACTCTTAAATCCCTTCTGTGTCCTTCCTCAGATTGGCAAGTGACAAATTTTAACCCTTGTTTTTGAGAATGCAATGCAGTGAGTCTTAAGACACGTAAAACACTTCTAGCCTTAGTACGCTATTTAGATGGAAAAGAAAAATTTGATATATTTAAAGTCTAAAATTTTATTGGATTGTCAGAAGCTTTTAAAAATCTCTAGTTCTTAAGGTGCACAGAACTCCTTGACTAACTACTAATTAACTCTTAACAGCTAAGGAGTAAAGTGAAGAGTTACTCTTTCTATCAGTCATATATTTGTTGATGGGCTTTTAAGTTTTGTCACTTCTTTGGTAACTTATTTGCAGTGCTACATAATGGATTAGAAAAGTTTTTTTTAATATGCCTGTGTTGGATAATGTGACTGGTGTACGCTGTGCGGTTTTGTGACCATAAGGATTTGCAAAATTCTCATTTGCAAGGTTACAGAATACTAGGATGAATCTGGACAGTCTTCCCACATATGCTTTTAGCTGCAGTAAAACTTCACAGTTAATCTGTCATGAAAGTTGTGGCACTGGCAGTTTTGCTGTTGTTTCAGTGCACCACAGTTGCATTTCTCTTTCTCCCTGGTTTTGCTTTATGTTCTGTAACAGTTTTGAGTCACATTTGGTGAGTGTTGATGAGCTCTGCTGGTTTTTGTGGCTTTTCAAAATGCCTGAGTGATGAAAAGAGCTGGAATGAAGCAGGATTGGCCCTACTTGTGCTTCCTTGTTGATTTTCTGCAGATTTTTTTCAGCGTAATTTCAATGTGAAACAGATGATAGAGTGGTGATCCAAATAGGTTTGAAAAGTAATATGACATTTACCAGAAAGTACTTATGAGGAATAAAGACTCAGTTGGGTTCGTGGCTCTTTGGGTTTTAGAGGAATGAAGCTTTGATCAATAATCTTGAAGTACACAAAATTGCTGCTGATGTCTTCAGTGAATGTATGTAATGAGGACAAGGCAGTTGTGCAGAACTGTACGCTCATCTGAACCAAGCCAAAAAACCTCTAAAGTAGATCCTGCTTTAAGGGGTGATCTCAGATTGACTGTGTCAGAATGGGGATACAGTGTTCCTGTTTTTGAAGACTGATAGTGAAAATACACCTCGAGAAAGGCTTTTACAAAAATTAGCTTTTAAACTTTGGGAACATGTAAGTAGGGCAGTGACTATCAGGAATAGACCAATGATTTTCAGTATGTGTGTCACTAGTAGAGCTGGTTCCAGGCTACTGAGTCAGTCCCCATCTCCCTCAAAAAGGAAGTTGTAAAAGGTAACAGCAAACAGGAGGCACACCAGAGATAGGGTCAGAGTAATGAATGAGTCTTACACAGTAAATATAAAAAAGACATCAGGTTTATTTTGTCATAAAGGAATTTGAGGGAGAGCTAGATTACAGCGAACAAATTCCTCCACAGAGGAGATCTGGAGTGCTAAAGATTTTTTTAATTCAGTGGAAAATGAGTCATAGTCATAAACAGAAACAAGATAAAGTCAAAGTAGAAATTAGGTACTTGATTAAATGTGAAAAACGCTGAATGAGTGAGGAGATGGTGCAGAGTCTATCCCTTGATTTCTTACAGTAAAATCTGAATACTTTTCAAAAAGGTGTGTTTCCATAAAATAGTATAAAAATAAGGATTTTATATGTAGGGAATTCTGTAGTCTCAGGCCTGGTGTCCTATGAAACTTATTAAAATGGTCAGATCACTTTGACTGAAGACAGTACTACTGTAGCAACTTATCCACAAGGAGCTGATATGCAATTACAGTTCTGGTGCCAGTTCTACACACTGACCTATTTGAGTGCTAAACTAATGCAATGGTTAAAATTATGGTGAGAATTAGTCACAAACTTGTTTCAGTCTTGCATTTTATGTTTGTGTTTTAAAGCTCTTATCATCTCACAACAGTTTTATTTGTAGAGCAGCATTACTAATTAACACACACGATACTGAAAATGGTGATGGGCAAACAGTGCTGAAAAGCCAAGAGAGGAAGGGTTAAAATAAAAGATTTATTTGCAGTTCACCTTCAATATTTGCTTTTCTTAAATTGAATGAATAGCAGTGGCCATGTGGATGCAGAGCAAAGTGTACGATGCTTCAGTACTATCTCAGGATTGGAGAATGGAAAGCAGGAGGGAGATGGGCTTTTCCAAAGAGTTAGACAAAATATTTGAAATAGTATTTTAGGCTACAAAAATAATACTGATTGTTGTTAGAGCAACTGCAAGAACTTTTTAAAATGTCAATCTTTATTCTTAATTAATTTTCTTTTGAAGCAGGCTTTAAGGAAAGATTATAGGAATTTGAGGTGCAACATTTACTGCAGCAACTTTAGGAATGAGGAAGATTCTTCGGTAGCAGTACAGCAGCCATAGGGATTTTTAAAATATATTTTGTTGTTGTTGTTATTGTTATGAGGGGTTTTCTTGCTTAGCCATATGGCCTTTTCATTTCTTTAAAAGTAGTTGCAGGGAAAAGTCAATTGAGGGAGTACAGCTGATGCCTCACCTGTTCATTAGCAGCCTCCCCAGAAGGATCTGAGTGCTGTAATTAAATGCAGTGCTATATTTTTCCATTCAGCTTTAGTTTTGATAAGTGCTAAATACCTTCAATTTTACCCATACTCTGGTCTAAAAATGACCAATTGCAGGAGCAATTCATGGTCTTACACGTTCTGTTCCTTGTCAGACTTAAAATGGTATCTACTCTATCTTGACCTCTGGCCCTTGCACACTGATCTCTACAAAGAGGACAAGAAGACTGTTATATTTAATAGGAAGGACATAGCAAGAAATGTTAGATGGGTCTGGAAGAAGAAAGCTGTCAATAATCCATGGTATTTGATTCCAAATGAGGTGCACTGCTCCAATTTTTTATTTTCTGTATTTTTTTCCTTGCTCCAAAGTTCTACTTTGTTATGTGTCAAGTGAAGCAGCTTGTAATTTTTCTTATTTTTGCCATCCTAGTCATTTAAAGCCAATTCTAGGTCATGAATTGGAATAATCTTCTGTTTCCTTCCCTATCATTAGTGGGGCTTTGAGTGCTGAATGGCTTTTTAGGAGAATTACGCATTTCCTTTTATTTTCCTTTCTGGCCTGTAGAATAAGCTACAGGGAAGTGAATTTTATTTCACCAAAGCATTCCTCTTGGAAATAAAATTAAAACTGTGCCACAAATCCAGCCCCAAGCATCCAGTCTGGGGAGGAGCCAACATTTGATAATGACTTTATGGGTACTGATGGGTTGTGTGGCAGTTCCAGTTTCTAGAGCCATCCTTGTGAGGGTAGCCTGACTTTCTGCAGACCTGGAAATGGAGAGGAGAGCATCTTCAACAAATGTGTAGCACATGGGAGGAAAAAGTAAAACTTAATTATTGTTACTGTTCACTTGATGAAAAAACTTGTTCCAATATTAGTCTTGGTGCTGGTAACTGCCATTTACTGTCACCCTTTTCCATTTTCTTTGTTGAAGCATGTGCCCACTAAAAAATGAGGAAATGTTCCTCAAGAAGGGAACTCCTTAAACTCAGGATTTAGAAACTAAAACAGCGATTTCCTGTCTCTCTGTCAAAAGAAATCATTTTAATTATTTACAATTCTGTTCCCCATTTCCTACCTTTGTTTAAATATGGTTGAAAGAATTCTTAGGTGAAATAAATACAGACGAGGATAATTTTTAAGAGCTGCAGAACAGCCAACATCTAATTTATAAAACACAGATAGTGGGTCTGAGCTGCTAGAAGTATTTGAGGGTCTTCTTTACATTAGATATATTCAGTTCCTTTGGCATTTTTTTAGAGGTCCTAATGCTAATAGGAGGCTTGATGCATAGCAACAGCAAAATATATAGCAAAATTTTATAATGTGGATTGAAAATTAATTTTCCAATGGTGATTTCACATAAATTAAAACTCTTGAGAGGCAAATTTTGCACTCCTCTGAAATCAGTTTGAAACTGATCCCGTGAGGTCTTTTCTTTATCTCCATTCTCTTAATTCACATGGGGAACCGCATTTCAGTTTTAGAGAAAGTGCAACCTTGCTCTGAGCAACATAGATAAGGCTGTGCATATGCATAGATGTGTTCTGCATCTCCTTTATGCATGAACATGTTCAGGATCTCTTTATAACCTTGGATGATAAATTCTTGGCTTCAGAGTCACTCTTCCAAGAGGCTGAAAAATTTAGTTAAACAATATTTTTATCTAGTCTATATCTTCCATCTTCTCTTTCAGCACACAGTCACATAAGCAGATTCTGTGCTGTTAAGGTAGAGATTAAAATCCTTTCAAAACTTCCCCCATTATTGACCACTTGTCAGAGTGTTCTGAGGTGGTTTCTTCCCCATGGCAGAAGTAGAGAGATGTAGCTCCCTTTCTGGGAGAAGGGAGTGAAAGTGGGGTTTATTCCATCTGTCTTGCACAGGACCCAAATATACCTGGAAGCTTCTCTTTAGACTGATACTTAAATTAGCCTAAATTATTAGCTGAGACCTAGATGCACAACTTCCAAGTCGCTAGGTTGAGACAAACCCTAGAAATATTTTGATGTGTTCACTCTGACCAAACATAATTTTTGAACAATCTGAGCCCTGACAGAGGAACCAAACCTGTTTGGTTTCCAGCTTGTCAGTAACTAGTGGGTCTGTGTCCAGGTGTCTCAATGCAAAGACTTATCTGAAATGTGGTAGAAAGTAGATCAAATTAACCTGCTTTAAAGTACAAATGACATGCCAGACTGATCCACCATTTTATTGGCAGGTTCAGGTGAAAGGTAGTTGTTGATTTTGTGTTTGGAAAAAATATACCAAACACAACATCAATGTGTGGTCTGTGATTTATTCTTTGTGACTTCTGACAGAGTTTCAGCCACTGGTTTATTCCTGCCAGTGTCATACCATCAGAAGCTATTAGCTAAAGTTCTGACAGTTCTTACCTCTTATCTTACCTCTTACCTCTTATCATGACATCATTTACTAGCTTTGCACTCTGTATACTTACATTCATTGGATTTTGACAAATCAGCTAATTGGATTGTGTTAATCAGCTTTTAAACTGCTTTTAATGGAGGCCTTTGGCTGAGATGTTGAGTCAGTGTCAGCATGGCTGGAATTTCTGCTTGGATGTAGTGTAATAAATTTTAAACTCCAGATGTGACAGCTTCCACTGTTTGAGAAATATGCTGTATGTCAGTGAGCTGGACCTGTCTGTTTCATTGGAAATCAGAAA
>VWZN01017368.1:383368-400146 GCA_013396955.1 Regulus satrapa | reverse complement strand
AAAAAAAAGACAAGACATGAAACTTCTTGTAGCTGTTCGTAGAGCTACTGTAGGGAGGTAAGGAAGGCATAGAATTCCTGGTGTATAGAGAGCAATCCTGGCAGGAGCTAAGTGTACAGCTACTTACACAGCAGCTGTTGCCAACTCTGAAACATGTTACAGCTTTTTTTTTCCAGCCCATCCTCAATTTCTTATCAGGGCTGTAGTGCTGCAAGTAACTATTTTCTCAGATCTTCCCACAGATACGCTTATTTAAGATGTTTCCTGACCTTGTTCCATCCAAAACAAGCTTTGTTAATTTATGCTGCCTGGAAAACATGTCTGTGTTTAACCCTGCCTAATGCACTTTTGTTCACTGAGACATCTCGGGTTGGACTTGATGATCCTGGTGGATTTTTCTAACCTTAATGAGTCTATAATTATATGGTCTTGCAGGAGGGCTGTGCGAGTGAGCTGAGCAGTAATATTTTCATTAAATCATAAAAAAGTTGGATGGAAGCGGCCTTTGGAAATCTTGCATCAAAACCATTTCCAGCACTATTACTGGTGAACCTGGTCTTTGTCCAGCCCAGTCTTTAAAGCCTCAATCAATGTTAGACCATCCCACTGGGCAGCCTGTTCCACTGCTGCCTAAAATTTTGTTAATCACATTTGTCAAATCTGAAGCATCCAAACTGCAGTTTGTGATATTTACCACTTGTTGTATTTCTGCTACTACCAAAGTGAAATTGGGTCTGTCAGCACTCCAGAAGCTCTTTAAACCATAGTAGGCTGCTATTGGATTGCCTCTTGACCTTCCCTTTGCCACACTTACAAACCCCAGCTCCCTTAACCTTTCATTGTGGGTCACATGCCTTCTGTGTGGTGTTCGTATTATTTGTGAAGAAGGCTGTTGGTTCCTATTTATTTGGAGTGCACCATGACCTCTAGGTCATTTCAGCAGGGCTGCTATGCAAGCAGTCGGTTTCCAGGCTTCAGCAATGTATGGATTTAGTCTGCTCAGAAACCAAACTTCACACTTGAACATGATGAAGTTACTGTTGTCCCAGTCCTCTGTTTAAGGAGTATTGGGACCTCATTGGATTATCAGCTGAATCTCTTAGGGGGAGATTGAGTTGAAAAGTAATTTACAATTGTCCACAAAGTTGCTGAGGGGTCTGTTTTATCACTCAAGTAGTTGATGGAGATACTGAACAATATCAGCCTGCTACTGATATTGCAGTACTTTGCTGATTACCAGAGCACTTGTAAAATCCCTTCAGGGATTTAAAGTTCCCTCTCAGTTCAAGCAACCAGTTTTCAACAGACCTAGGAGTTTTTTCTTCTAGCCCTTACTTCCTCAGCTCTCAAGTGAGTATGGGAGAGTCACAATGTCAAAAAGTGTAATATGCCAAGATATATTGTGTCCACATCTCTCTCTTATTCCCAGAGCAGGTTATTTTTGTTGCAGAAAGCAGTCAGCTCTATGAAGCAAGGCCTGCCTGTGTTGGGTCTTTTTGATTGCCTTCTTGTCCTTCATGGGTCTGCAAGTAAACTCCCAGGAATATGTTTCCTGCCTGTACAAGGGCTGAGATGAGGCTGACCGACGTGCTGTTCTCTTGGTCCTTCTTCTTGCTCTTCTTAAAATAGTCATACCAGTCTTTTTCCAGTTCTGGGGACTTAATCTGGTCGTGTGCATTTTCTCATATGTAGTGGCCACACAACCACATCAGCCACCTCTTTTGGCACCCCTGGATGAATCCACTCCAGTCCCAGGTGTCTGAATAAATACAATTAATTATGCTGATGAGTCCCCAACCAGTTACTTACAAACTTCCCACTGCCCAAACTTTCTAAAACTGTAGTCGTCCATGCAGGTGAAGCAATTTTTTCCATATTGTGATTCTGTTTCAAAAATCTCTGGGCCTACATTTCCCGCTGAACATCCTTTTGCTGCTGGCATTGCTTGCAGAAGCCCTTCTTGTTTCCCTTTGCCTAGCTGGCTAATTCAGCTGTAGCTGGCCTTTGACCTTCCTAGTGTTAACCCCTAGTGACCGAGCAGTGTGTTTATCCTCCTACTCTGGTGCCTTTTTAACCAGCAGAGCTGCTTGTTGGAGAGGATGTGTGCCTGCACCGTGGGTGTTCACCAAAGTGCCGGGAAGCTGCGAGTGCACAGACGGTGTTCCCGTCGCTCTCCCTCCAGGGCAGAGGAGTGCCTGCTAAAGATACCATCTCAGTATTTACATCATTTCAGTCACTTGCTTTTGTACACATGTAAGAGGTCATGAGAAACTATTACATTCCATGTCCCTGATGGCTATTTGCAGTATGACTGATTTATCTCAGCAGGCGCTCTATTATAAATATGTATTGTATTGGGATAGTGCTGTAAAAGACCGTGTTGTTCAGAGGAATTGCTCTGCTTCAACATAATACTTTTCCAGTTATGCTACAGTGCTACCACTTTTTAATTCAGCGCAGTTAAAGTGTCATAAAATTGAAATATAGGAAGTGAACCTGTCCATTTTTTTACTTCAGAGTCCACATCATGATACAATCTTGATACAATGTGTATTTTAAAGTTAAGGTAAAGCAATGCATACATAAAACTTTGCCCATAGTTTTTCTATATGGATACTCATGTATGCCACAGAATTGTTTATGTCCAAAGCACTTCAAAGTGAGTGGGTGTGATGGACCTCTAATAGTGACATGTGGGAAGAAATCTCCTTCAGTGAGACAGCCAGCTTGTCTTGCCTTAGTATTGCCACCTCTTTGTTCCCATGACTTGTACATCTTGATACTTTTAACTTTCTCTTATACATATTTAGTTTGAAGGTGTTTTCTAGTACATTTTATTAGTAACTACAATTTGCCAATAGGATGGATAGATCAATAATGTTGTGAAAGCTTTTCAAGTCAAACTTCGAGTGGATGACTTTTGTAATGCATTAATGGCAGCATAAATATCCACTATTTCACTAATTGTATTTCTTATTCAAGCTAAAATGGCTTATATCAAAGTAACCAAAGAGCAGTTGACTTTGACCTTAATTAAGTTTACTCAATGAGACATCAGTGTGCAATGTCTGCTGCACAATTGTGTTTCGGAATTATGTTTCTTTTAAGAAGACATTTCAAAGGTCACAAGAGACACTTCTTGAAAGATTTTCAATAACAGCTTGTTTGCAAGATGAAATTCCAAATCAGTAAATGAATAATGAATAGAGTTGGAATTGGATATATAAGTTTTAGAACTGGGTAAGGTAGAACATGTCCTTGTCCAGTTTGAACAGAAAAAGCAGTGCACTACTTGAAATCAGAAAAGACAGCTGAGTTGTACAGCTGTTTGAGATGTAGATTTTTTTTCCTGGATAATTCTGCCTGTCCCACCATACTTAGATGATTTGGGGGGTGGGGGGGGGAGTTGAGGGTTTTTTGGTTTTTTGGGTTTTTTTGTTTGATGGTAACTTTTGTCTCAGTACTTCAGTTACTTCCTGCACTTATCTGCTTCTTTGTGGAGTTAGGGAGTACTTTGTTATTTATGAGGAACTAAATCAATCATCACTTTCTCATGTCATCTTGCATTGCATCAGCTTCCTTTTTCAGATGAAATGGATGGGTGTAACTCCTTATGGAGTTTAGCAGTGCTGTTTGCTGTCTTGGTGTTGGGTGGTGGTTGCTCAATATTAGCTTAAGCATTTAAACATTGCAGTTAATTTATATTTACGCATGCCAGTGCAAGGTTTGGAGTTTAGGCACTGTTGAGGTAAATGGGCATTTTTACTGCAGTAAGGGTGTACTATTATCCCTACAGTCACAATTGCATAGATTTGCATTTTCAGTGGAAGTGGGTAAGGATTAAGAACATAAACAGGAGAGAGGTGGGTTGTAGGGATATAAATGAGAATGCAATTTTTCCTGCCAGTATCCTGTAATTGCTGATGGTGCCGTAGAAGGAATAAAAAATCTTGGGACTGTTTGCAAGATTGCCAATTAGCTTGTTTACTGGGGGGGGGAAGGTCAGTGGAATGTTTTAAAAGGTTTTGAGAGCTGACAGGTAGCAAGAAATACCTTATCATTTTAAGTTAAGTTTTCAGTCTGGAGCTGCATTCAGGTTTGAGTAGAATTGAAATTCTATTGAAACAGAAAAACTGACATTTTCTTTAGTGCCTTGTATGGCCTGCTCCACTCTGATTTAGTTCCCTGATGTCATAAGAGTCTGCTACCTAAGTTATTACATTAATATTCATTGGGTAGATCCATACTGCATAACTGGAGCAGATAAATTTTGGTTTAGTTTAAAATCAGAGATGATATTTTATACATTATGTTAGCATACAATTTTTATTAGCATATCAGACGGGGAAAGAGTGATGCATTGCAGTAAAAAGCCAAGTATTTCAAGTTAATTGCTCTTCTATTAAGTAGAAGTGGTGGTTTCAGCTTAAAGGAGTGTAGAGAAATGTTTGGCTAATGAAAAGAACGCTCAGAGTGATAATAATTGTTTGATGTAGTGAAGCTGCTGGCTGAAAATACTAACCTCAGCAGTCAGAACTGAAGGCCTTCATAAGGAAGTGCTGAGATGAGACCAGTCCAGCCTGCAGAAACATTTGTGGGATGAGCCCAAAAGGCAGCAGTGCCCACCAAGGCCCATTGTGGTACTAAAAATAAATAAAGAACTAAAAATCTGCCAAGATAAGTATTCAGCAGCAGGTTTGTCTAACCTGACCTGCTCTTTTTGTCCAGAACAAGTTGAACAAGAGAGCCAAAACCACATTAAAGCACTTGGTTAGAGGCTAGCTGGTAGGTGCAGGTGTGATCCAGCAGATTCTTCTGCACTGCACAGTGCTGGTGCATTGCCAGCCCACACAGACAGGCAGCTCCTCTCACAGGGCCACCATGAGGGCAGGGAATCAAGGCAGGTTGTCTTAGCTGCTTTGCATCTCTCCTGCTCACCGTCCTGCCGTGCTTTGGGCCATCACATCTTGGAAGATGCCACAAGTCATTGGCAGCTCCTTGCTAGTTCCCCCCAGTTTACATACTGAGCATGATGATGCTCCGTGATGGGAAATACCCCTTTGGCCAGTTTTGGACATCTGTGTGTTATCAACATTATTCTCATCCTAAATTCAAAAACAGCACTGTACAAGCTTGTAAGGAGGAAGAATAACTCTATCCCAGCTCAAGCTCCTTCTTGATTTCCTTCCACACCCACAGCCTGAGGTTCTTACTTCCTCTACCAGGGCAGGGTTGCAAGATAAAACCAGGGTGGAGGAAGGGAATCCAGCTTTTGCTTACTGCTATGGAGATCTCTGTTCAGGAATGTTGAAGGAATGCTCCTGAGACACATTTTGATTCATAATACAACAGCAGTTTCCTTCCCCATGCCCTTCTTCAATGATGCTCTCAACAGCTGCCACGGATTTCTGCACACTGATTTGAGCACTGCAGCACCACAGGGTTATTTTTGTCAGATTAGAAATAGCCAATCCGCTGAACTTTGCATTGAAGATTGGATTTGTTTACTTCAGTCTCCCTCTCCTTCTGTTTTCCTGCTGAAAAGCTTCTTGTTTTTGAAATGTGTCCTTTTATTTGAGGCAGCAGATGTATTTATGGCTCATTTTGTCATCATGTCTAAAGGCCAGATTTGAACAGGGATTCTGCTGCTTCATGAGACTTGGAGTGAGGTGGCTTCTTTCCCAGGAATGTTCAGAGAGGAAGTTTTTTCTCTTTACAGTTTTACAGCAATGGAGTATAACATAGGAAGCATTTGGAATAGTTAGAAATTGAACTCAGTGTCTGAAGATTGAATATTGTCCTTTAATTGCAAGCCATTCTTTACAATTTCTAGATGTCAGGGTGTTCCCTCCTGTTACATCCTTTAAGTGTGTCACTGGTTTGTCTTTTGTCTAGCTGGATCCATGAAACTGAATAAAAAAATCGGTAAAACCAACAAATTTTTTGGAGGTCAGTGCAAAGAGGGCAGAAAACTTAGTGATTCATACATTATGACAAATCCAGTGAAACTGTAAGGGATCAAAAGAGTTGTAGTGAGCATGTGAGAGGGATGTATTGCACTGATCATAGGTGTAAAAATAAAGACCAAATAAGAAGAAGTAGATATAGTCAAGAAATCTACATCTCTGTATGCTGGTAAATGAGCATATTCAGAAAAAAAAAAAAAAAGTTTGACTTCAATAAACTTTTTTATCTACACTAGAATACAGTTATTGGAAACATCCATTTCAGAATCTGATTGTACAGCACTGCTATTATAGGTGTGCTTTTGGTTGTAAAATAAGGTTATTTAAGAATGTAGGAATTGGACTTAAAATGAATTTGGATCAAAAAGCATTTGATACTGCTTCTATTTTGAGGTCTTGGTAGGTTTTTAGGTTAGCTTTTAAAGAGGTTTTTAATAATTGTTTGGGGTTTTTTTTCCATCAGGCTGGACACTTCTTTCAGAAGTGTGATTGTCAGAATCTTTATTCATCCAATGCATAGTTTGATGAATAGACTTCCATAGTTCCATAGGTGTTTTTAATTTTTACTTTTTAATCATGCAAGTTGTGTCATAGGAGAGTACTTATGTAGACCTGGACATCCAAAGATCAAGTGCCCTTTCAGTGGCAAGAGTCCTGGACTGTAGGAGGTAATGAGAGTGGCAGTCCCTGGTTGGCCTTATACAGTGCATGAATAAAATTACTATAATGGGTAAAGGTAAGTAGAATATATTTCAGTCACTGGTACTGGGCTTATAAAAAAAATGTGAAAACCATCAGCAGTTTAACACTATGACTACTGGGATTTGTGAGCTCAACAATGCTTATATATAACTCTGGACAGCTCTTTGGCTGAAATTAATCACTCTCACGCTACTGAAATCAATGGAGCAGTTGTAAGTTTAATAAATCAAAGTTTGAAGATGTCTGATATAAAATTTTTTATTGAGTTGAAGCATCATGGAGGTCTCAGTTGTAGGCTGCATTCATTTTTTATCTTTTAGGAGATGCATCTTCAGTGCTAATTATGCTACTTTATTCCCACCTGAGTTCACTTTTTGATAATTTTTAAGCTAATACATATTTTGTGGCACTTTTAAAGTAAACCATGCAAGGATTCGTTACTGATTGTCCAGAAGACAATAAATATAATAATTGAGATACAGAATAACTAATGCAGGAATATAGTGCACCAGTCTAGGATATGCAAAAAATAGCACTTCTGTAGAACAGCAGGAGCATCCAGGGCTCAGCTCTGAAATCCTTGTTGGAACAGGTACAAAAAGACACTTGTAGTTTGAAGGACACTGCGACTTAAAGTTGAAACTGTTTTGAGAGAAATCATAAAAGCTGCAAAGCCTTTCTTCAGAGATGGTATCAAACCATTTTGGCAACTAATCAGTCATTTCTCTCCCTGTTATAAAAACACTGAAACATTTTCAAGTGAATGTTTTGAAAATAGCATTTGTACGAGGCTCTCCTTGTACAAGGCTGTATTAGAAGTGCCTGCAATGCATTTCTTGGGAACTGTGTGAATTGCAGCTGATGGTCATGAAGAACCACCTCATGTTAATATTCTTCCAGTACTTTTGTGCACAGCCGCTGGGTTGCTTGATGGAAGCTCACATTTCACGTCTCCTCCTATCCAAGGGTTATGTCATCGTAAATTGCCTGCGGCAGAACTTGGCATACTCTTGAATTTCACTGTCTAATGGCACCAACTGAGTGCCTCGTGGACCTCATCAGATATACATGACTGCTCTCAAATCTGGCCTCCTCATTCCGCTGGGCTCCAAGTCTTGGACTCGAATGACTGAGAAGCTGGGAGGAAATGTGGGTTCTTCTAGAGAATAAATTAGATTCAGAAAAGAAGCATTTATCAGTTGAAAATGTTTACCATTTGGGGACTCTGGACCACACTTTGCACAGCAGTAGTGTAAGTAAATTGACTGGCACCAGATGAAATGATGTGCTGGAATCAAACTGCTGAGCGATAGGCTATAGGCATGTCTTTGAAAATACAATAAAGGCAGCTGCTGTTCTCTGTTACACCTTAAGCAGGGAAGGATATGCCCAGGATGAGCTGCAGTTTGTTTTGGAATAATTCACTCTTCAGTAGAGATAGGTTATTACAAACCCTTTACCCAAAATAATTCTATTATTTATGTGATGTGTCACTTCTATAAAAATGTAACATAAATGCATTAAGGTTGTTTTTCCTTATGCTCTCAGAAGAAACTAAATCTCCACCATTTTTCTTAACATTTATGACCAAACCTCTCTCATGTAATAATAAATCAGCTTTTCCTAAGTTATTGCTAGTGTATTTATGTGATGCTCTGTGCTGCCTAATTTATTTTTTAACAACATCTTCCTCTGTTTTCTAGTTATCTTTTCATTACATTTAGATGAAACTATTCTCTTAATAGTCAAGGGAGGGTGCTATGAGTGGTACTTACAGCTGACATGGATAGCACTTCTGTTACCCTATTCCTTTTCCATCTCTTTTCCTTTTATCTGTTGGATGCATGCCACACACTATAATCACAAGCACTTTTAGGTCAGTGACTGCTGTGTTTTATTTTTAAACTGTACTTGTTAGCAGTTGGACGTAACACCGAACCTGATTTTGGGTTCCAAATGCTGCCATAATGGGAATATTTAATGATAATAAAATGCTCTGCTTCTCTTTCATTTAAAGTTCCACCTAATCTGACTAAGCAATCAGCAGTTAGTAGGCAGATCTAAATGAAATAATATTACTCTATAAAGCTGTTTAAATTTGAATGATCTTTTATTTAAGATGCATAAGCATTTTTGCAACATTTACACTGTTAAGCGAAGTATATGCTATAAAAGATGCATTTATTTCTTGCTTGTAAAAATAAAATGCAGTATTGGTAAGTTAGCTGGAAGCTTGTAGATATCCTAAAAAGATGACAAGGTAAGATAAGCAGTAGAGCTAAGCTGAAATTGCTCTGGAGGTCTTTCTGAATAGCTGTCAGTTTTATGTTCTCCTAGCACAATAATGGGCACTCCCAGGAGGTGGGAGTCTCATGGGATAATTATTCTTCTGAGGTTTAGACTGGTTTTTCTATGCCTTTTCCACAGATTGGTAAGACTGCCTTATAATTATTCTCCTCCTCTTGCACTAGATTTTTCTAATGTAGAAATTAATAGAATTAAATTTGTATACATGCACTGTGCTTACATTACTTAGCCTATTAATGAATTTCAAGCAATATTGAATGCTATCAGATGGCAATAGTAAGTGGTCTGGTTAGCTTTTATCTTGCAAATTGGATTTAAGTCTCACTGCCCTTGCCTCTTGAGATGTGTTTCTTTTTAATATTCAAGTCTATTTTCTGCTGTCATAAGCAGGCGTATTTACTCTCTCAAATTGGTATACCTTTAACTATCCTTGAAAATAATAAGAACTATCCTTGAAAATAATAATAAGTAAAAATTTAAAATAAATTTATATTTTACAGCTGTTGAATATTTTTATAGTTCTCGGTGCACCAAACTGACAGAGTTGCTCACTTGTTAGCATCAAATAATGTTGATGAAATGCAGTAAAAACCTGGCAAAACCTGAGTTTCCTTTGGGGTGGGTTGTTGGGCAGCACACTGCCTCAGTCATTAGTTACAACTGATGTTGCCAATAAGCTCACAGACAAGCAGACTCCTTATCCTCTGCGCTCTCAGTGAAATCTGTATTTTAGGAGATTTTGCTGCTAGAATGATCTGACAAGCTCTGACAGGCTTTCCTGTATGATATAACGAACATTAGGAAAAGCAGGGAAAACTTTAAAAAAAAAAAATATGCATGTAGTGGTGTATTTCCAGGATGAAATACCCATCCTAGCTGTGGTGATGTTGGACATGAGTGAATTAGCTTGTTTTTTTACCCCGCTTTCACGTCTCCCAGGATAAGAGCAGAACTGCAGAGCGGTGGTTGCTACTAAGACCTGCAGTTCTTGCTTGGCACCAACCCTTCTCCTCAGCTTTAAAAAAAATTGCATCATTTTGCTTGGACATTTGCCAGATCTTTCCAAAGGAAAGGCTTGGATTTGTTTTGTTCTCCCCTCTGTGCTCCAAAGAAACATTAGTCAGTTTTGAGTCTCTGAGCATGTAGACACACGTTTGTCCTTTGGGAGTAATGAAATGCTTGAACGTGAACCTTGCTCGGATGCAGATCGGTGTGTTATCAGAAGAACAAAGCTCTCCTTGGTTTCATTACTGGGAAGCAATTGATGGAAAGCATCTATTTCTCCTCAGCTTTAACTGATCTGCCAGAGTACTGGTACCTCCATGTGAGCCCTGGGAGCTTGGGCACAAGGACAGAACAGCTTCTGTAATATTCTGCCTTGCATTTGGCCACATTTCATCATCAAGGCTGTGGTTATGCTATGGCATTTAAAGAATTCTGACTCATTTGCTGTTTAAAGGAAAGACTGTGCTGGATCATACAGATCCGTTGCTGATTTTGGCCCACAGGAAAAAAAAAGAGGATATTTGATGTCTAAACTTTACTATTCAGGGTATAAATCATAGTAGAAAGTGTACTTGCTTAATGGTATTGTATTGAATATTGTTTATTCTTTACCTGCTAGAAGCTTACAGCAAATACATTTGCAAAACTTCTGATGACTATTGCTTCTTTTCCCTGAGCCTTTGCAGTGAAATATATTAAATACTGTTGTGTCAAAACCCTAAATTTATTCGCAATTAATCATCCTTACACAAAGTGTTTCAGGGGAATGAGTTAGTTAGGTTTGTTGAAAATTGAGTGTATCTTTAAAAATAACAGCATAAAAGAGGGTATTTTTTTCTTACTGACTGATTTTATGATGGAATATATGATGGATGTGCTCTTAAGAACTAGCTTTACCATTTTCTAAGTCTAGCTGTAAGATAAGTGGGGTAAGAAACAAATTTTATTTTTACAAGGCTGAAGAACAATTCCAAAAAAGTTACTGAGAAAAAATATGCTTTCTCCTTCCTTTGCAATTTATTTATGCAAAAAATAAACAGCCTATCTCAAATTACACAGAACCAAAATCCATTTTTATGTAGGAATTACTGCTTACACTCTATTTGATTTAAATATAGCCTGCAAAGAAATTTCATGTGTTCTAAGACACTGAAATACAGTATTCTTGTGCTGTCTGCATCTTTAAAATTTGCAAGGTAGGAAACTGGGGTATCATCCAGGCTGCAGTTGCATCTTCCTTTATACATTGTGGGTGGCTAAATTCTGTCCCCTCACTCGATGCCACTGGAGACACTTGTACAGTTGTCCTATGAGTACCACTTTGGAATTGTTTCAATTTGGCAATTAAAATGCTAGAGAGACATAGAGTTGGCATCATCAGACATGCCATTGGCCAAAGTTTATCTGGGGAAAATGCTGCTACATTGCAGCTTGCACAGAGAAATTGTCTCACCTATGCTCAGGCATCATGACATTTTGCACACACCTGTTAGTTAGTTTGATAAAACTTGTGGAAGACCTGTAGTGCTTCATACAAAGTATTTTGTAAATATACGATGCTGTGGGAACTCATTATCAACGGTAAAAGTGCCAGGCTGTAGTAAAAAGCTCTTGGAAGAATTATAGACTTCCACAAGGCAATTAAAATTCTTCCCAAGTAAGGAAACAATACATAAACCATATTCTTCTGAGGGCAAATACTCCATGATAGTATTTTAAATACTGCTAGTAATTCTTTTATGGCTAAAATTGCAGAGACGAAGGTGCAGTTACATAGATATGTCTAAGGCATAAGATTCTTGTCAGTGTAACCGTGCTGTCAGAGAACACAATTTTAAGGTGGTCAGCATTTCTCTAGTATTTAGATCTGAAGTAGTAAGAGCAGGAACAGCTGTAGTGGGAGAGCAGTTAAATGGTGGGTGATGATGGAATAGGACACACCTGTGAAGTGTTTGTCCAATTGCACACCATACTTGAAGAGAAGGTGGGTACCTCGGTAACAGCTGACCTTAATCCAAACTATTTTTTTGGAAGAGATAAACTGAAGATTCAGAGACCAACTTCACATAAAATAATGGTTCAATTTGCCTTGGATGTAGTTGATACATTTATATAAAACTGCCTACCAAAAAATGTGATTAATAGCGTCACATTTTTCTTACAGGGTAAGTGTATAGGTACAGTGTTGCTTCTTATTCTAGGAGTCACACTTATTCCAAGTTTTATCCAAGAGCTGTGGGAATGATAAATATGCTTTGCAGGTGGGTGGTGTTTTTCCTGTTTTTCATGTTTTAATGCATAGATGCAAATACTGCAGCAATACTACAGGACCTGTGAAGCAAGCCAAAGTAAAATCTAATTATTTGCTTAGCTTTTATTCTTCTGTAGATCATGATGCCTGCTCTGAATGACAGGATAGTTCTCATTTCTGATGTCTCAGGCTTGAAGGTGTGCTCAGGCCACAGAGTTTATTAAGATCCTTGGTATATGTGTAGCTCCTATGTGAATGTAACATATTTTGGGGTCTTTCTAAGCTATCAGTGTAAATTCTCTGCAAATTTCCAGGGCTTTGCTGAGTGAGTGGATGTCCATTTCATTCTGAGTATGCAGTTTCAGTCTTTAGAAATACATTTCTGTATCCAGAGAGGGGTAAGTGCAGAGCTATGTGGAGCAGATAGGGATGAGCTCTAAAAGCTAACCAACAGCCTCTGCAGTCAGCTGCAGGACTAGGACCACCTCACATCCTTGAGCAGACCAACACTTGCACCCTTTCTCAGAGAGATGATAAAATGACTCATGTCAAAAATAACTGCCTTACAGTCAGAAACAATGATTTGGACTTTGCTAAAGGTTAGTAAGCTTTTAGGGAATGTGCTGGCTCCCTTGATAAGCCAGATAAAGGGGTATCATATCAATGTATCAGTGAATTTCTGAAGCTGGCAATACTTCAACATAAATTTTCTAATTGAAATACTTTATGGTGACCATTTTTTGCATTCTTGGGGTTTTTTTTCTGTCATATGCTCTTTCCTACCATGCCCAAACTGCTTTGTTGAGTCCAGGGATCATTGGCTGGAAGGTTGTGGGGGGTGAGTTTTAGGATGCAGTAAGTAAATGACTGGAAATGCGTTGCCATATCCTGTACAATGATAAAATTACTGCAGCAGAACTATGCTCAGATATGCCAACTGATTATCTGGTTTTGATTTTTAGCCAGGAACTAACTGGTCATTAGTAAGAAGCTAAAGTATATCTGTGTAAGATAGGAGGTCTGATAATGTGATTTAACTTATGTCATGTGTTTATTCCTAAAAATATGTCCAATCTCTCAGTCTGGCAGAGCTCTGATGGTCTCATTTTAATGCCTTGATGCCTCTGGTTTATAGGTTAAAAACATGAAAAGGTGAAAATGGCTGTGTTAGATTTTAATTACACTAGCCTTAGTGTTAAAACAGAGAATGGTAGCAATCATTTGGGAGTAATTTAGAGGGACCAGATTAAATTTAATGGCAGCTACATTTAACTACAACAGATTTTTTTGACAATGAAGTATGGAGATATTTTTGATGATTTTTCATTGTCTACCTTTCTAGTTTTTAGACACAAATCTTTAGTAATCTGTATAAGGAAATTCTTCATTGTTGCTCTAGGAAAAATACTTTTCAGAACACCTAGATTATGGTGGTTCTTAAATGCCATCCAAGGGCAATAGATTCAGTGTGATTCAGCATTAGAAAGGACCTACCTAAAATTAATTAAATTCATAAAATTAAGTAGTTTGATTACTCCTCTGCACTCTTAAATCTTGCATGTTTCCCAGGAAGTATGTAAAGCATTGGGAATATTTTTATCAGTTTACTTAGATCCCTGTCAACTCCTTGGATTTGCACTCTGGAAGAGCTTGTTTAATTCTATTTTTTGGACCCTAAGAAACACTAGACTCCTAAAGAGAGTTTGAAAACCAGAACTGTACAGATACCCTTCCCCTTTTCACTTCTCCTGTTCCTGTTGAGAACTCTGATTATTCTTTCTCAATTTCCAGACTTAAAATTATCTTTTCAATACTTTTAATTGTCTTTAAATCTGTGCAGAATAGATAGGCAGATTTTTAAATTAATGGGATACTGCTCCAATCTGATGGTCATAGCTGGCTGAACACCACTCACCAACTACGGTACATAGCTCCTTATAATTTTGTTCTACAAGTTTGGCTGTGGATTAAAAAAATTCAAAACTCCTGTCATCTGTTGGAGTATGTCCCTTATAGCTCTCTTACTTTGAACTCATATTTCATTTGATACTTATTAACTCTTCTGGATTATTA
This sequence comes from Regulus satrapa, assembly GCA_013396955.1. Taxonomy (NCBI): domain Eukaryota; kingdom Metazoa; phylum Chordata; class Aves; order Passeriformes; family Regulidae; genus Regulus; species Regulus satrapa. Next base: position 385,842 of record VWZN01017368.1, on the reverse strand, counting down.
AGTTTACCTATTTGCATGATCTTTCACCTGCATTTTAGTAAAACAGACTGGTGCACTAAACAAAAGTAACCAGGGACTGACTATCTGTATATTAGTGGAAAGACAGAGCTTTGAAATCTGAAACAAAAGCAGGAGAGAGCTCAATTTGGAATGACCCTGATTCGTAAAACTGGCTAAATGAGCTACTTTCAGAGCAGTGGCTTCTAATACCAAGTTTGTGGTAGGCAAAAGGAAAAGATACAAAATAGCTGTCAATTTATATTGTGGTTATTAAAAGCTTACTGTTTCAGTCTAATTGCTGTGTGAGAGAGAACTCCACCTGATTTGTGAGCTTTTTTTGACATTTAAATTACACACTATTGCTGATTTTTAATATTTTTTTTAGGAGAGAGCAGCACAGTGGGAAGCTACCATCATCTGAATTAATACACCAATTATAAACTGTGTTGCAAGTAAACAGTTTGATCATTTCTGTACCTTAGGCTGAAAGCTAAAGTGCCTCATTAAGACAAGAACTGAAGTCTCATTCCATATTTTAGCTGTCCATGTATTTGTGATGAGAAAGTTTAGTTATAAAGCTGGCAACTGCTCACTCCTCTATGGGCCACTATTCATTCTGAATAAAACATTAAACAGAGTTTTTGACATGCTGAAATATTTCAACAGCTCCATTGCTAATTACTACCTGCATGAGAGTTAATTTTGCTCTTCACAGTAGCAGTGACTTTTCAAGAGTTAGACTGGGGGACTTATTTGACAGTATGATTATTTGCAACTTTAAAAACAAGATTATTCTTTCTTAGTGTGGTCAGTTACAGCGCCTGTAAGAGTAGTTAACATATGTAATAGAAGTCATTGTGATGCCCAAAGTATATGCCAAATGAGTGCCATCAAACATAGAAAAATGTGCCAATTTAAAGTAGTTTGCAAAATGACTGCACAGTGGCATAGTTGTGTATATGTATATATTAATTATTGAGAAGCCAAAATAAATTAAACCAGCCCAACAGCAGGACAGTATTAGCTAGTAGGAGATCAGATAAGGAGAAAAAGAGCTTATGTAATTGGTATTTTTTAAATCAGAGTGGAAACTAAAGGATGGATCTATGTTTTATGTATCAGAAAGGAACTAAAGAAAGTCCCTTTATTACTCTTTCACTTTAATCTCCATCTACCAGTGTATGCCAAGAATCACCCACCTGGAGAAATGCTTGGCAGAAAAGGGGCTGGGGGCTCTTGTAGACCCCAAGTTCAACATGAGCCAGCGATGTGTCCTTGCCTTGAACATGGCTGGCAGGATCCTGGGCTGCAATTTGAGCAGCATTGCCAGCAGATCAAAGGAGAGGCGATTGTTCTCTGCTCAGTGCTGGTGAGGCCACAACTGGATTGCTGTGTCTAGTGCTGGGTTCCCCAGTGTGACAGAGCTGTGGGCATGCTGGAGAGATTCGTATAGAGGACCATGAAGGCGTTACAGGGCTGGAGGATCTCTCCTGTCAGGAGAGGCTGAGCGAGCTGGGACTGTTCAACCTGGAGGAGAGAAGGCTCAGGGGAATCTTATCAAAGTGTATAAATATCTGGAGAGAGGGTGCAAAGAGAAGAAAGCCAGCTCTTTTTAATGGTGCCCGGTGACATTATCCAGTGGCGATGGGCACAAAACTGAAACACAGGAGGCTCTGTCAGAACATCAGGGAACACCTCTTCACTGTGAGGGTGACCAAACACTGGCACAGGTTGCCCAGTGGGGTTATTGTGTCTCCATGCTTGGAGATAATCAGGAGCTGCCTGGACATGGTTATAGCTGGCCATGCTTGAGAAGAGGGTTTGGATTGCAAGACCTCCACTGGTGCCTTCCAACTCCAACCATTCTGTGATGGTGTTCCACATTACAGTAAATTGAATAACAAAATTATTTTCTGTATGTAGAGTAATATTTAAAAAACATATCAATAAAGAGTGTGAATACTGTTTATCTTGCACAGAAGCTCTTACTCAGTAGTTTTCTGTCCTATATATAATTAAATATATAAAAACCATATAAAAATAAGAAAAGTGTATTTAATAATATATGCTAACTATGTTTTGGAAACAAAGCAATAAATATGAAAGTGTATGTTATAAACCTGTAAAAAAAACTCTTTAAAGGATATATAGAAAGGGCATTTAAGTACTCATAATTATTAGTCTTGGTCCTAAAATAACAACAGAAGATTTAAAAAATTAGTAACTAGACTTGTTTGTCCGGTGAATCATTTATCTGCACCCTGCCAGTAAACCAGTGGCTTCCAGATTGGCTTTTCCTCACGCACAAGTGTCTTTCCTTGCACATTCAGGTCATAGTTTTAAAATTAGTTGTTACTGTAAAGGAAGTCCAAAATTCAGACAATGGTGGCAGAGAATCCAGGCTGAGGCAGTTCTTCCAAGCTGAACTGCAAAATATTTTTTTACAATCCTTTAGCAAGAGAAGAGGCAAAAAA
>VWZN01017368.1:279195-383335 GCA_013396955.1 Regulus satrapa | reverse complement strand
AAAAAAAAAAAAGGCTCTTTTTTCATATAGACTATAAGAAATTAGCAAATAATGACAGTTCCTCTTTGGTAGTTGTCCTGCTGCTAGTTTGCTTAACTCTTTACTGTCATGGGAATCACTAATTCTTTTTAGCATATCTAGAACTGGACATGGCATATAGCTACAGTACAGGTATTTGTTACTCTTCTCCTTATGCTTAGAAATGCCACTTATATGTCATAAATATTTGATTCATGTGGTGTAATTTGTGGGCTTTCCTTTAAAACAGGGTTTCCACTTTTCAGTGTGTTACCAGTCTTGATAATCAGAAGAATCACTGCACACTTAGTTTCTTATTAGATCTGCTTTAGCCAGCTCAGTCCCGGTGCTGGTAGCACAAACCCACACGTGCTGGCATTACATCATCATTTTCACAAAGTACAAGGAAGTAGCAAAAAGCAATTCTGTCATTCCCGTGTCTTTCACAACTACATCCAGAATGCTGTCACTTCAGTACAGGGCCAGGCCCAGTGAAGAGCAAGGGTTGAAGTCCATGGATAACTTTACTTGCTATATACTTAATGTAAGATTGTTTCTCAGAAATTGCTTAAGATAGGTTCTGAGTAATGAGTAATGTATTAACCCTTTACTGCCCACTATTGGCAGTAGTTCTGTCTTCATGATTCTTTGGGGAAAAAAATCTTTCATCGTTTAACTTTTTATCCGTCTGCTTAAAGCTTTTCCAACTTTTCAGTTCTCCCTTTACTGTAGTCTTTCTACACTTATTCAGCTTTAAGTGCTCCACCAGCCTTAGGAAAGTATTTTTTCCTAAGATCCTTTTCATCCTCGCTGCTCTGCGAAGAGTAAAGCAAATAGAGTGAATAACCTCTTACTCCCATTTTCCAGTTCCCAGTATCATTTTTGGTTTCACAATTTTCTCCAATATCGTTTTGTCAATTTTGCATTATGAAAAACCTTCTTATAGCTGTACTATTCCTCAAGAGTCAGCATTCTGCATTCCTTTTGCCCTTCTGTTTAGCATANTTTTTTTTTTTTTCTTACTCCCATTTTCCAGTTCCCAGTATCATTTTTGGTTTCACAATTTTCTCCAATATCGTTTTGTCAATTTTGCATTATGAAAAACCTTCTTATAGCTGTACTATTCCTCAAGAATCAGCATTCTGCATTCCTTTTGCCCTTCTGTTTAGCATACAACAGACTTGTAGTACTTTTTTGGGTTTAATAAATACTCACTTTTTCAGCTAGTTTGTTTCAAAGAGTTTAGTTGACAGTATTGCCTGTAATATTATTTGTGGAAGTCTCTCAGGCTTTTATGCCAGTTCTAGTCTTTGCAGTAAGTACTCCAATATTTTCTGGTTTTTCCAAGGTCATTTATGGTACAGTTTTGACAGGATTTAAGAGAATTTTTAAATACCTTAACTGGACATTCTGTAATTCTTTTACAGTGAGTCTTTCTTACACTGACATTCAGAAAAGTATGTCACAGATGACCTTGGGATATTTTGTTGGGTTTTTCAGAGCTTTTGCTCATCTTGTGATCTGAATTTCTCCTTTGACAACTGTTTTCAACCTTAGCTGCCACATTTTCTGAATCTGACAAGAAGTCACTGTAGAAAATATGAACCTTTCAAGAAAAGAGCAATAGGAAAGACCCTCTCTTATCACCTGAGAATACCTCAGTGAACCCTTTTCCCCACACTGCCAGTCACAGTTTTGATAGTCATTGCAGTCAAAGTTCATATGAGGGATATAATTTCATGAGACATCAATTTAGAGCATTTGTAATTTTAGCCAAGTCTGATTGATTGATTGATTTTTGCTAAGTGGCTTGAAACTGAGGTCTGTTGTCCTCAGAACCATGAGGACATGAGCAGAACTGAAAGCACGGGCTGTGTGAGTTGAAGTGTCCTGTAGTAACTGAGCCAACCACCCAAACTTGTACTGGTAACTTCTGTGAGCCAGAACTCCTGTTTAAACTCTAGTGATGGAGAGTGGAGCACAATTTAACGAGTAAAGCTCCTGTGTAATACAGAAAAATAACAAAATACAGAAGAATAGAAATTTTTGAAAGGACAAATAGTAGTTATCAAATCTGCTCAGGCAGGATTTGCCTCTTTTGACCTCTGACTTAAGAATGGTTGAAGTTCAGTCTAATATAGTCAACCAGGATGAGAGTCCAGAGACTTTGCCATATGAGAGTTGTCTAAGCAGGGGCCAAGCAGCCTCCTGCCACAAAGAAGGAAAGAGTTTTCTATCAGGGTTCCATTAGACCTCTTCCTGCTCCTCAACCATGACCCTTGTCTCCAAGTTGTATTTAATCTAATTACTCTTTATTTCCCTACAAATGAGTGCCATCAAATGCATGATAGCTTGACAATAAACTTTACTAGTACTATCATCACTGTGGCATTCTGTTCCCTATGATTTAGGGAGATACTTCTGGCTGAAGGGAACACAGAGGATGTAGCAGTACCTCGTAATGGTGAATGCGGAGCTGGTGGCACATGGGTTTCCTCCGAGTGTGCTGTCCTTTAGAATTATTTTAGCTACTGAGGAATGGTTCTGTCCACGCTTTCTGGGGCTGACAGATTCATAACTGTGACAAATCAAATGCAATCGTGGGGAGTTTTGTTTTACGATTTATCTCCTGGATGATTCTCCATCTCGGCTGCAGCGTTTCCTCACCATCAGTCTGTCTCCAGCTAATGAAGCACTTTACGGCCACTTGTACATCAGCTTTCACTGTTGAATTTACTGTGCACTTTTAAATTAATTTGGAAGACTGAAGCAGCAACTGACACTCATTGGTTTTTCATTGTTTCTCCCCTTATTCCTTATCTGAAGTCGCAAGTGTAGATAGTAAGATAGTAGCATTATCTCAGTGTTTCTTCTATTGGAAAAATACAGTAAGTGAAGAAGGGAATTCAGAAATTCTCTTGAAGTAGCACAGAAGTATTGACAGAAGAATTTAATACACAATATTGTGGTGTTATGGTAAACTATCTGTGAAGCAATAGATGTATGGGGGAAAAAGTGACGTAATACTATTATAATCTGAGAAGAGAAAAAATCAGTTATTTTATGAATAAATTTCATTTGTCTAATGAATAGCCTCATATAATTTAAAATAAGTCTTCTGCATAATGAACTTGCAAGTAAATTACTCTTGGATTGCCACAGCACTGTATAACTGTCAGTCTGGGAGCACTTTGAACTTTGACAAAGTTGTGAGGTGGATTCAGTTGAAACTGAAACTGAATGAGTTTCCCAGTCAATAAATCTACAGATTTTTGCAGGGTGCTATTTCAGGCAGAAACTGTGATTGTTGCTAGATTTATCCTCTTCTAAAACAGTAGAGTTAAAAGTTGCTGATGGTTGCTAGTGATTAATATTCTTAGTAAATAGTCTTTTGCAGGGATTTTACAGGGATATTTAAAGTAGCTGTGTGTATGTAAATAGACAAGGAGCATGAGCCATGCAACTAGAATTGAATTATATTAGCATAACTTAAGCAGAAGTTTAGTAAATAACAGACACCTTATTTAACCTGCACAGTTTTGGCAAGTTAATGACATACCCATGGTAAATGACTTTAAAGTTTTTGGCAGCATGACAGTTCGGAGTCAAACTAGTACCCTGTGACCCACTCCTTGTCACTGGTGTTCCAGCTTGGCTTCTGCTGGGATTTCTGTTGGTTACAGCAATTGCCTTTCTTGGAGCGAGCTGGAAATCTCCCCATGGAATGGTCACTAAGAAAAAGCACCAACTCTTTGTGCCCTTATAATCAATAATGTTACAATAATGTAACCTGTTTGTAATGGCAGCTTTTGCAATCTTTCCTTTTTCTGTCTTTCGGTTTTTTGGTTTTGTTTTGATCCAGCTTCTGGAAAATATGCCAATTACACATGTTAGTGGGTTCAAGAAGTATAATTGACTCTCACTGAACCTGTCACGTCTGTGCATCTGAGTCCAACCTGAGCTGTGTATCTTTTTAGCCCCAGCGTGTGTGATTTGTTGATACTCATTTTCAAATCTTACTATTGGGGTTAGAAACCACATTGAAAACCAGTAGTGATTTATCTGTTTACCATGCTAAGCAAATAAATAGTGTCATTACCAGCCCAGTTAATTATTTAAAAAATGCTGGTGAGTATTGCAAATTTGTAAAAAAAATAATTTATTTTACACTAGAATAATTTGGGACAAGCACAATGGATCCACAAGTGGTTGAAATTTGTATTCTTCTCTCACATAGCAAACTGTATTGTAAATAGGCTATCATCTCTCTTGGGAAAGAAATGTGAATTTTGCTGACAAGTAGAGGTCTCTCAGCAGAAAAATGCATGCTGACAGTTTGACCCAGTGGCCAAATGACTGATTTCTTTCCCCTTTTTGTTTCTATTTTAGATGCTGAAGAATACCAGCCTCCAATATGGAAATCATACTGTGAGTATACAAGCAATTTGAATAATCTTAGTGCCTTACCAAGGTGTCAGTCACTGTTAGGTCTTTTCTCTTTTTTTGTCTGGAAGAAAGACATAAATGTATTAGATGCTTGTACAAATTATTGTATGGGACAGCAGCAAAACTTGAACTTTTATGGATTTCCATGAGACAAGTGCAGCAGGATTATGTGTGCCAGATTCCCTCCGTTGCCTTACAAGTGTGCAGCTCCTGAGTTTCGTGGTTTTTCTGCTGAGATTTTCAGGAAGGATTTCAGAGGTAGAGGTTAATGCTCTGTATGTTTACTAAAGGTCAGGCTTGAGGATACTTGTCTTTTTATATGGGTCACCAAATCACTTTAAGATAATAATATTTTTGATCCTTAGCAATAGAAGCTGATTTTTGAAGTGGTGGTTTAGAAGTTGGAGACAGCATTATCAGCTCTTTGAACCTTCCTGTCTGCCTTTAGAAAAATCATTTACATAGAGTGCAGTGCAGAAGTGCATATTTTATGCTCTTTTGCTTTGTTCCAAATGTATTTTCTAATAGAGTGGCACAGATCTAAGACAAAATATTGGCTTTTAAATCCCTTATTAAGGATGGCCTTTAAATTTGATCTTTTTGTTTTAAACCCTTCTTGGAACTTTAATAAGAGTGAGCTTTTGGTGTAGAGAGCTGTTTTATTCTTTTTGTATTCAGATACGGAACTATCCTAAGCAAAAATCATCTCTTTTATTGTGGCAAATTCAGTACAGTGCCATTACCAAAATGCAACTACAAAAAGACAATGATCACAGTACCTACATGCATGTACATGTGTAATTTTAAAGACTAGAATGAACTTGTTGACTTCACTTAAATGCACATTAAACTGTCTTGCTGACTTCAAAGACATCACCTCTGTGTTACCTGAGAATGACATTCTGCCCCGGAATGGACTGGGATTTTTTCAACCAAAATTTGAATATGCCATTAAATTATAGAACTTGCTTCTCAGAACACTGTTTTCTAGATACTTTGTTGTTGTTGTTGTTGTACTGTTTTGAACATGTAAGAGAAACTTCCTAAAAAGTCAGCAGGAGTGTTGGACCATTCCAGCATTCTTTGCTGAGTACTTAAAAAGAAGCAGACAGTTGAGTGATTTTTTTTTTTTTTAAAGAGGAACCTCACTTACTCAAAATCAATGAAAAAGCTGCCATTGGCTCTGAGAAGACCAGCATTTCAAATGACAGCTATTTCCTTTTCAGCAGTAAGTTTTCATTAATAAGTCAGGAAATAAGCACATTCCTTTACTTAACGTGCTCTTAGTTGCCCCAGTTGTGCAGCAGACAGATCACTGCATGCAGTGAAAAAGTTTGGTTGCTTTTATCTGATAGCTTACATGCAGTCCAAGGAAACTTTTTTTCCTAAAGGAAAAAAAGCAACCCAACACAACCAGAATGGATGAATAGTCTATGAATATATAATTTCCTCATCTACCGTATGTAGGATGCCAGTATTGTGGTAATGACAAAATCATGGTCTCAGTTTCTAAACTCCATGCATGAATGACCTTGGAAAAAGCTACACAGCTCCAAAATGCAGAAAATAGTTTAAGTTTAGAAAAATTTATTGCTGAGATTGCTTAGCCACAGATGCACATTTTTTTTTTGCAATGGTAGGTAACGTATGCTTCTTTACTCAGAAAGAAGAATTCTGATCTGGTAAACTAATTACAGAGTTTATGTCCAGCAATAGTATTTGTCTATGATTCAATCTGCTGTGCTGTCTCATGACAGTTTTAACTTATGTATACATTTCACTTTGAGTTTACTGCCAATTTAACAATTTTCAGTGTATTTCACCTAGTATTTTAAAGTTTGCTAACATACCAGTAAGATACTTTGCATACAGTTTTGTTTTCTTCTTTTAAGTCCTGGATAAATTTAGGTGACTATATTGCCTTTTACAGACATCAAGATCAAGACTTCAATCCTTCTAGCTTCTAAACAAAGGCAGATGTTCCTATTTATGCAAACTATTCAAATAAACAGTGTTGCATGTGTCCAGGGACAAATACTAATCAAAGTGCAACAGTTTTCAGAACTCAAGCTTTACTGTTTTGACATAATCTACATATTTAATTCAGCTGTATTTGGAAAACATGGGCACTTCTAATGCAAAAGATCCTCCCTTGCTTATGAAGAACTTTTAGAATTTCACATTGGCTTCACAGGTCACAAAGGTTTTCAGACTTTTTCTGATAGCCCCGGGACACAGACAATAAAAGAAACTGCAAGAATAATTTTGTATAAACAGGAAGGAACCTGGGAAAAAGTTTGGAAAGTTTTGAGCAGCCAGCAGTATCTAGGCAATCTCTGGGTTTGATTGCATTTTTACCTGAGAAGCAGATCAACAAATAACAGATTTCTTATATCGTTCCAATAACAGATTTATTTTTGTAATCTTCCATATGTTGGAAGTATTATAAAAAATGGTATTTTGCCATTTTACCATCACTGAGGTAGTAAATAAAGGAAGAATCACAGAATGCAGGTTGGCAGGACTTCTGGGGTGAGCTGATCCGACTTCTGCTCAAAGCATAACTATTGTTGGCTCTAGAGCAGAACAGCCATGGCTTTACATAACTGAGTCCTGAAAATCTGCAAGGGTGGAGCCTCTGCCACCCTTGTGGGTAACCTGCTCCAGTACTGCATTGTTCTCTTGGAGGAGAACCTGCTTACCTTACTTACTTTTTGGGAGGCGTGGGCAATTTGTTTGACTGAAAGAGCATAGTCATTGCTGGTTTCCAGCCTCAGCACATATATGCTTGAATTTTGAAGAGATGTAAACTCACTGTTTACCCCTGTTGAGATTGGCATGTGCTGAGTCAGTCATGTGTCAATGCCACTTGAATGTTTGTTTGCATTATTCAAGATCAGCGTGTTGGTGGGAAGCAAAGTGGCAAGGCACAGAGCATCAGCTGATGCTATGCTTCAGCTCCTCACGAAGTTTCCCTGCCTTCTGTCCTTCATCAAATAATAGGCACAGTGTCCGAGACTCATTTTTGTTAGAAATTAAGTCTTTGTTTCAGCCAAGCACTTAGGTTCCTAATTAAGCATGTGAGTAATCCTGCAGAAATAGGACAGCTCATATTGTTCAAGCTCAGCACATGGATAAAAAATGCCTGACTGAGATGAGGCTGAGGAGGTAAAACTAAGGAACTCTGCGAGACAGAAGGCGGTATGTTTCCTTGCTGCTTTATAAAAGCCATGATAGGAATTTTTCCTCTCCGCTGGAGCATCACTGAACACTCATCATAGGTGAGTTAAAGGAGAAAGCTTGAGGTCCTGACACACTGCAGAATGGGAAAAAAAAAAAAAAAATATATATATATATATGAAGAACTGGGTGATAGCCCTTCTTCCCTGGCAGAAAAGAAGTGTTGATTTTTGCGTGTCACCTCTTTGTTTCTTAGGCAGATTGGATTTTGAAATTAGACAGTTCTTCCTAAAACATACTGTAGAATTTCCCTATTTCATCCCCTGCGACAAGACTTGTGCTCTAATGGGAACAAAAGAGAGAAAGATATATTCTAACCAGCTACTTTACATCTCAAAGAAATGTTCCTCAAGTAATTCAATAATAAATTTAAGTTAACACTCTGAGTTCCAATGTGATTATGATACTATGAATGCTGGCAAACTGTCTGAAGTATGAAACTGATAAAGATGTTCAAGGGTCAAATAGAAGCTACTGCATTTTTCTGTTGCAGTGCTGCATTTTTGCCTAATATTTAATCTGTGTTATTACTGTGAATTTCATTTGCATCTGATGCTGAACAAAAAACCACTCCCAGTCTGATGCAGTTCTCTGGGAGCAGTAATAATACATTTTCTTTTTGCATGCAATTGACTTTTTATAAGGTTAATTTTCTCAGGGCTAAAATAATAATGCATCATTATGTTCGAGTGTCATCTTTTCTGTGATCACAGTGGGTTTGTCTGTAACCTGCCTGTCAGTTCTAAATGCTGGAATTGACTGGGTCAGATGTCAATCACTGCTTGCCACTGCATTAAATAAGTGTGTTTTTCTATTATTTCACTTAACCGTGGTCTTATACATTGAATTCTGCTTTAAGATTTTCAGAGATGGGAAAATGAGGCAGAAAGACAAGGATTGTTTGTCATTTGAGCAAGTGGGTGAGGGACGTGTGCCTTCTGAATCTCTGACCATCCCCTGGACTGCGCTGGGGTCTCAGCAATGTCAGCCTCCGTGCGAGTGCCCAGCACTTTGGAAAAAGTGTATAATGAGATCAGGCAGAGCTGCAGGATGTTCAGCACTTCTGAAAATGAGGTCACTTAATGAGGTGTCTGTGCTCATTGGAACTTAGCTGTAGGGCACATTTTTCTCAAGTCACCTTAGCCATAATACTGCACTGTATTCATAGCCCATTAGCAGGCTTTCTTATAGCAATCATTTGAAGCAGAAACAGCAGAGACCTTCCTAAAGGAAAACGCAGCTTTTGGTAGGGTCACACTGGCTTTGCTTCTTAATGCCTTAGTCTGTGAGAACACTGCCTTCCTTGTTTTCCATTTAACTGAACTTTCACTGTTGTTTTACCTTTTCCATCCCTTGCCTTGCTGAGTGTCCTTACTGGGAATCCTTGGCAGTTGTGTGTCTGTCTGTCTGGCCCTCCTCTGTTGTTTGTCTCCCACTGAGCTGCTCGGTGTCTCTTACTGCAGTGCCACTGATGGTTAGCAGTGCTTTCTCTGCTCCAAATCTGTCCTCTCTCCCTCCATCTAATGGTTCCGTATCTCCCTCCAATTGTTCCACTGGTTTGTCTTTCTGTCAGTTTAATGACTATCCATTTAAAGCTGATATGGCCAAATCTGAATTTTTTTATCTTTTGAGAAAACAATTTCCCATTTGCAACGTTTTCAACCTTGATCTTACTTGGGCCATTTTCTCATCCAGTACATTAAACATATAATTTGTAATTATTTATTTGTATAGTAATAATCTTACTGTTTTTTTATGATGTATTTCTAAATCATATTCAGCTCATATTATTCCACAGATTAATTACTTGTGAGAATTTCTCAGTTCTCTGACAGCAACATTTTCCACTCCATTCAAAATACAGTTGTTAAGATGATTTGTCTTCCTTGCACTCATCATGAATCCTTGCACTGATTTATCCCACTAGATCCTATAAGCATCCAGTTTTTTGTGTTTGCTTTCAGGTCTTTCATGTATGTATCTGCCCTTTCCTGTTAATCAGTCCTTCCTTTGTTTTGTGAAATGCTGACTCTTCTCCCTACCATTGCTTCTTTGGTGTTATCAGCCTCAGAGATCCTTTTGGTCATGTTAGAGAGCTCTTGGCTTTTTTCATTTCTCAAAAATGTGACACATCAGAAGATAGGCTTCCTGTGTGTTCTTCAGATCACTCTTATCAAAGCTGTTTTAGAAACAGCTCCGCTATCTTAATTTGCTGTGTCAGTCAATGTTTAACAGATTTGATTAATGAAAGTAGAATTTTTATGAACTATGATTTTTCAGTTCAAATTCAAATTAATTAATTGGGGAAATAGATAATTCACTTTAAATGAGAAGCAGTCATATTCTTATTTTGAATCCTTAGTGTTCCTTCTCTCCACTGGAAATGGGGGAAAGGAAAATGTTTTTTTCTTCTTGGATCTGTTTAGTATTAAGCATCATTAATTTGCTCAATCAATGGTTTTGCTCATTTAAGACATTCAGAAGTTAATTCTAAAATCATGATATTAGGCTGCAGAAAAATCACAGGTTTGAAAAACAATCTGTGATTTTTGAACAAAATTTACACGCATTGTTTGACACTTTATTCAGATACAAAAGTAATTAGATCACAAAAGAGTGGAAGTCTTTGAATCTTAGTCACATAATAACAAGAGGTAGGAAAGACCATATTTATCATGGAGTTATCAAAATATTATCAAGTTATCATAAATCTTGTGCAAAAGTAGCAGGAGATCTGACAGTGCTGAATGACGCAGAGTAAATCCAAAGCCTTAGTAGAAATTTAGGGCTGGATCACATCCAGCATTAAAATTGGTGGAGAACAGAAGAAATTATGAACTGCCTTTCTGTGCTTCTCCAAGGAACCAGGGATGAAGGTTGGATTGGCTAAAGAAGAGGTTATGGGTTTTTCCACTTTGACATGAGCAGAAAGCAGGAGCCCCCCCAAAGCTTTCATGTCCCATTGAGTTTGTGTGACAGACTTGTGTACAAGCTGAGGATTTCGCCACTTTGCAGATTTCATTGCTTCTAGCCCCATTAAAAGAGAAGGTGCAGAAGGTGAAAAAAGATGCTGAGGGCTAACCTTTTCATTTCACTTCCTGCAACAGGGCTTCTGTGTTTATCAAACGTAGAGACATTTCTATTCCTCCCATAATCTACCACCTTTCAGAGAGTAATTCTGAGCTTCACTAACATTGGGAATAAATGTGTCCTGGAAACTCAGTCCTTTAAAAAAATTCATGGACACGACATGATCTTTCCAAATACAAGAAGGTCAGTATACAGAAGGCCTTTCTCAAGGGAGGCAATCCAAACCTCTGGGATTTTTACTGGAGTTACGGAGAGACAGTCTGTCTGTGCTGGAATTGATTACTGTCATGCATGTCAGCTTCTTCTCACGACTCTGGAGTGGAGGGGAGGGAGAGTATCTCATTAAATACATGCAGTGAGGGGTCTGGGGGCCAGGCAGCAAGTACCCCTAGCCTCAGGTCTCTCTCCTGCAGCCCTCGGAAGATTTGCAAAATTGATTCAGGGCCATTTGAATAGGGCGTAATTGCTCTGAAAGGAATGTTTGCTTGCTCCTCAGTAATTGCCGGCAAAACTTGAAATAAATTATGAGATTGTGATGAACCCATTCAAAGGTATTGAACTTATTCTCGGCATATCCAAACTGCTGCTGTTACTGCTGATTAACAACCTTGTTACAGCATAGTATATGCAAAAGTGGGATTTTATCCTGAGAGAGACCTAATAAGTCTTTCTGGCTAGTCTTCCCTGGTATAAAAATGTAAAAAACAGTACAAAACGATATTATTTCAAACAGTTAAAGTGATGATCACTTAGTTAGTTTGCCGGTCAACAACCGATTTTCATAAAAATTACTTAGACACACTGAAATATTTCATTTTCTTTGTCACCGTCTTTACATTTGCATTTTTCTATGCAGCCCCTGGCTAAAAAGACTCATCTGAATAAAAGTTCGTGTATGTTGCCATCTTCTAATGATCTGTACATTTTTGTGTTTGACAGTGTATCAATTGCAACAGGAGGCACCACGTCCCAAGAGAATCATCTGTCCTCGGGAGGTCAGTTCTTCTGCTCTACCTTATTATATCTCATGAATTGTCAGCAGCATATGATTACCAAAAAATCTTTTGTACAATCTGTGGGCATTATTTGCTTTAACTTTTCTATGCCATTATTTTATATCATAATTTCTCTTATGGTTGATTAATTGAAGCTGGATAATATTTTCTAATTATGAATGGCAGCCTCATTCTACCATTAGCAGCACCTTCATTAGACAGGTACCTACCCATCATTGTTCAGTGTGCTTTTCTGTGTACTACTTAAAGTTTTGAGTTTCCTTGTCAAAATGAAGGTGTATTTTTCTTCCTGCATCTGCATAATAACATCTGTGTGATCTGTTTCAACATGATGTGCATAGCTTCATTTTTTTTAATGCTTCCTGCCAAGTACTGTGTTCAAGTTAAAATACTGAAATGATAGCCAGAGAGCTCTGTTCTCTCACACAGCCTTTGAAGACTATCGAATATTTAGAAGTCTGTAGGGCTGCAGGTTTGGCTGAGTCATCTTGTCCCCTTGTTTTCTTCTTCTCTATTTCTCTATTTCTACTTGCTTTAGTATGTCAGTTCATCAACTTGCATGGCATAATAGTAATGGAAAACATGTAGATGTCTCTGCTCAATCACAAAAACTGTCGTAGCTTTATCTCCTATAATGTCAGGGACAAATTTTGTGCAAATAGACATGTAATACTAGCAGTAGAAATGCTAAACACATGAAGTGATTGCACAAGGTGTGCAGGAAGACAGAAACTGCAGCTTATTGATGTGACATACAGCTCTACTCCCAGACGTCACCCTGAGCTCTGTCCTGTGTGCCCATGAAAGCAGAGTCCTAGCATCTCTGAATTGAGACATACTGTCTCAAAACACTTCTGTGTGAGGCAGAAGGTTTGTAGCAGGGCACAGGTACTTGCCTGGGTTCATGAAGAAAATCCATTGCAAAGCCAGGAACTGAGTACAGTTTACAGCCTAAACTAAAAGAGCTCTGCATCTTTCTCTGAAGTGCCCTCTACTAGTTGCAGGGCAGGGAGAGCAGGCTCTTGGCCTCAGTCTGCAAGTCCTCAAGTCCTGTCAGTGTGGGATGGTCCTAAACTGTATGCACAGGATGCTAAGAAGGACAAGCAGAACACTGGAGTGGGTGAAACCTCATGTCATCCTTTTTTCCCTGTCAAAGAAAAGGCTTGGGGAGAAGAAGTGTGTGCTAGGCCCCTGGGACTTCAATGCACATGTGCTGACAGATTAATTCAAGACCTTCCTCTCTGAAATCCTCATGCAAACCAAAGGACAGTTAGTTCTCTGTGGCTGTTATTCTTTAAAGGAGAGGACAGTAAGGTTTTTACTAAATTAATATCACATAACATATATCAAGCTAGTCATGGTATAGTTAAAAATACAGTTTTTAAGGTAAAAAATTCCGGTAAACAAATCATTTTTGTCCAGCACTGCCTTAGAGGCATTTCTTTTCTCGACATATTACTTTATCTATTTTACTTATTTCATATTGAGACTACTTTGAGGAAGGACTTGTCTTTAGAAAACATTAGTAATAAGCACTGTATGCTTACAAAACCGTGTCCACAATATGAACTCATCTTTGTGGGGACACAAGTTAATCTGTTTAAGTTTAATCCAAAATGTATTATGCTAACTCAAATTTAAGCATTTTCTATTTTGCCTCCATGAGAGAAAATTTGTATCAAGGTAAAATAGTCAAAGTAGTGTAGTATTCTTGATCTAGAAACAAGATTATCTATACAAGGGGTGAGTAAATATGCAGCAACTCCTTACCAGTGTGCTGTGTTGAACTTATTTCCTTGAATTCAAGACCATGTTATGTACAGCTGAAGTTATCCTTTTTACCTGATGTTTAAAGACCATACATATTTAGTGCTTATTCAGGTCACTTCCAAAGATTTGCAGAAGGAAACTAAGGTCATATTAATTAAATAAATACATAAATGACAAACCAGGACATAACAAAATAAGCAAATTATGTCTGTTTCACATAGTCGGGGTTTGGTTCTAACTAATGAGCCATTTTCATTTGCTCGCTTCATAGACTGCAGAGTCCAATTTTGAGTTTTTGGGTTTTTCTTTTAAGTTAGTTAAACAGCTGAAAATACAGAAAGTTTATTTAGGGGTCAGTATGTAAAGAAATATTAATTCCCACAAATATGATCTTTGGTTCTTGTTACTTGGATTTCAAATCTTTTGGAGCTCAATTGTATGTGTTCACAGCCCGTTTGCCAGAAACACAGATTCTCTGACCCAAGAGCCAAAAAACCACTATGACACTGCTGATGTGCATTTTTTAAATTTTGCATGTAGCTGGGGAGATGGGGTAGATGGGATGACCTGATACCTAGAAGATGGCAACATCTGAACACATTGAACACAAATATGTGGTTTATATTTTCTAGTTTATATTATTAAGTAGAACTACACAGTGGTTTTATAGAGCGTTGCAGATCATTTTCGAGAGGAAATTAAGAAATCTCTTCCAATGGCTCCTATTACCTTCTTAGCATGCAGTCTGTAAGGTGGGTGTTTTAGGGTTATTTTTCTTAATTCTAGTTTGATTTCAGTGTCATCTGATGATTTTGCAGTCTTGTTTCACTAAAGAAGTTTTCCAGTTACATAGAAAGATCTCAAAATCTAATTTTATGTTGTTTATGAAAATATAGTAATTGGAAATACGATAGTTATTAAGTACACAACCAAATGATGCTTATCCAGTATCTGGAGAGAAGGTGCCAGCAGGATGTGCAGCTGACAGAAAATATTTGTTTCTCCATGTGCATATCACAGGAAGTGGACTTTGCTGAGGGTATTTCCATGTGTCATTTAGTAGTCAAACTATTTCAAGCAAATCCCAAAATTGCAAATAATTTGAAATCCTTCATGCCTATGGGATGATGTCTTTCATAACTGGCAAATTTTGCACTTTTTGCAAAGAAATTGAAGTATCTGCTGCGAACCAAATCTGTAACAACAACACAAAAATAAGGTTAGAGGTTGTTTCTTTTTTTTTTCACCATTTAGCCTTTTCACCATTCCTCCATCTTTTTCATTGTTATCTTTCAGATTCTCCACATTCATTTGCTCTTCCATTACCTCTCTGTTGCTTCACAGTCACAGGGGTTTTAGCCTCAGATCTCTGCAGTTCTACCATCTAATTTGTGCAGATTTCTTGATAAACTATACTGTGGAGACAGAAATCACCTCTCCTGATATGTAAACCACCAGACTAAAAGCTAGGATTGTAAATAAAACATGAACATTATATCTTTGTGTCTTTGAGCTTTGCTATCATGATTTGCCTTTTCTTCTCTTGGTTGCATAAATATCTTGTAAGCAAAAGCAGGTCATTCCTGCAATGGGAATCATATTGTACAAACCATTTGGGCTTCAGGTATCCAACATCTTTTAATTAATCACCACTGGCAGTGGGCTAGTGTGAATATTCTACCTTCCCAATAACATTGGATTTCTGCCAATATCCTCATTTGTAACCATATTCCTTCCAGCAGTGTTTTAATGATTTAGCTTTTAAATAGAAAAAGTTCAGTTTAAAAAGCGCTGTTCAGGTGGAGGAGTAGATTTTAAATATTGAGTGGTGTGGTGATAGGCACCAAAGAATCCGACCCATGTTATGAGGAATTCATATTATAAGGTGTCTTTTAGGGTTTATTCTACAGAAATGCTTATGAAAAAATTACGTTCTCACAAAATAACTCAAGCTTTCAACTTCTTTGTTTTATTCAAAAGGAACGTGTCAAATGATTCTTAATTTTAAGAAGTATTTCAGGAGTAGATTATTCAAAGTTAAAATATCTTTTTAAGAAATTGAGGCTTTAACAAAATAAAAGAATTAAGGAAGGATGGTGACATTACTTTGGACTAGTTTTTCTTAAACAATAGGCACATTTAAATTTATTTTTTTTAAGAGGGAATGAGTCTTACTCATGAGTTCTTGGATTATTTGTGTAGAAATATTCATATCTGTGAATGGTGTTCCCATTCTGTTCCAAGAAATCCTTAATTGCTGATAGTAATTTCTGAGGCTGATGGATTTGTCCGCATTAGACCTTCCACATTCCTAGCAGTGCCTTGGCCAAGCCAGTGTCAGCAACACTGAGAAAGTTGTCTAAATTTCCCTAGTGTAGACAAAGCCTTAGAGCCCTAACTTATATTATTATGTGGAAGAATGTCAATTAATTGCCCTCCTTGACATACTGAATTCCAAATAGGTTGTGTCAGAAACGATAGAGATTATTGTTTCTGCCTTTACAGCATAAAAATTGTGGTTTATTGACTAAAAACAAATATGATTACAAAAGGGAGACTGTTCTCTGAAAAAAAAAAATCCAAACCTTTTTCTTTTATCTTAAGTCATTTTAAGAGATTAAAATAATGATGGCAGATTAGGGTGTACTGCTGAGAGTCTTTAACCATCCAGAGGGTCAGAACCATCCATTACCTAGATTTATCAAAACAAGCATATATACAGTGGCATTTCATGGAGCATAGTTGTAGAAATGGTCACTAGCAGGTCTCTGAAACTGTTGCCATCTTGTGTATTACCAGCTGCAAATATACAGGATTATTGCACATCTCCAAAACTAAACTGTTGTCAATTACTCTTTGCTCAGTTCTCCCCAAAGTTTATTCTGAAGCATGGGATTCAAGCTGAGAACAATGCAATTAGAGGAGTATCATTGGAACAACTGCAATATTAAAAAAAAAACACTGTTTTTTTTTATCAGTCCTCCTTTCAGATACAACAATATATTTGTACATTAGGTAAAGCTTGTGATAAAGCAAGCTTGAGCAAGATTGTTAAAATTCAGCCTTAGTAAGATATTTGAATAGTTTATCTGACTGGATAATAAGTATTTAATACTTGCAATAAGTCTTCCATGAATCCCCTTATTCTGCTCACTTAGTGACCTTTACAATCTGAATATTTCCTCTTTGCCTCTGCCCTTATCTTTCTAAGAACAATTTCTATGCTGTGGTAAAGTACTAGAGAGCTGTAATAGGGCATTGAAATTGGCCATAAAATTGGTGGTAAATAATGGGAGTAAATGGGAATTTTCATGGCACTTGTTCAAATCACTCTACTGCAAAAAGTCAGACACTGCCATGAGGTGTCTTTTACTGTCAGTCCTGAGAGCTTATCTGAGATAATTCAGAATATTATATTATCTTTCCCTTAGAAAGAAACCTCAGAACACACACAGTGACACACCAAGAGACCCCATTAGCCAGCAATTAAGTGAAAATGAGCAGAATAGTGCTGAAAACTGTTTTCGTTAATGAAAATGTTTGTACATATAAGACTTAATGGAGCTTATATTTTCAAATTCTTATAATATTGCTGATGCTTTGATTGTGTTTTTATAATCCTCTTTATGGTGGAAACAAAAGGACACAGCAGTAGTCTGTGGGCAAATGAAGCTAAAGAGAAATTTTGAATAGACATTGACAAAAGGAGGAGAGTTCTTCAGTTGAAACCCATAGCAAGGAAGTGGGAAGCCTGGCTGCCCTGGTGGTTGCTGAGAATAGTTAAAGGCCAGGAAGGGTGTTCAGTTCGACTGGTGCAGAGGGCCTGTGGAATGTCAAAATATATCGTATCTAGCATCCCTCTAAACTGGCTACCTGCAGGTTTTCCTGCATAAATTTAAATTGTGAGTTTAGAATGTTACAGAAAAGTGACATTTTTCTGTAGTCTCTCCATGGTGAATTTTGCCCCACAGAATGCCTGTGGTTTGCCACTGAAGGGAAAGAAAGAAGGAAGGCTGGAATATTGCTTGCCCAAAATTCCCTTGAATTCATCATATCAGAGAAATTTGCTGCTCCTTTTTTCCAAGGCATTTTAGTGACTGACAGGAAATCTCATCTCTCCTAGAGTCCATGAGTCTCTCTGCTGCAGTAGTGAGGTGGTGGAGCACTCTGACGAAGCCACATCATTCTCATTTTAACAGCCCATTGACTGCTGAACAGAGGAGAAAGCTTCCTAATTATTCTGCAGGCATTACATTAAATATTTCATTTAAGTAGTTACAGCTAAACAGATCCAGAAGAGGTTTATCTGTTTCACTTGAATTTCCTCAGTTTTGATTTACTAATGGTCTAGGTTATGATTTGCAAATTAGACTGGTGTTCATCTTCATCAGAGGAATACGGTATGAACCAGTTGGTGCGTTTATTGATCACTGTGAAATGAAAAAGCTAAAACCATATTTTTGGAAGACATGATGGCAGGCTCTGACTTGTTTGATGAGCACAAACTGTAGGTAGCTGTCTTTATGGACTGATGAACATGCTAATTATCCCTCTGGGTTTGCTTGAAATCTTTGCAAAGTTTCGCGCTCCCTTCCATTTCTCCTTGCAAGTGCGTGATGTGTATGTGTCTGTGTGATTTTTGCTATTCTACTAGATTTTTATTGCCTTTTATCCTTGCTACATATCACTCTTTTAAGGTGGTTCTTTTTATTTAGACATGGTGTTGAATATAAGAAGTTTTCAAGCCAAAATAAATGAAAGCCTCTTTCATATCTCGACCTAGATAAAGTTTATCAATAAGCCTACGTGAAGTGAGAAAGCTATGTGCTTGTACAGGTTTACCTACCTGTTCCAATTCAGCCTGTAGGTCTTCTCTGACTTTGTGTCTGGTATCTTTATTCAAGTTTCAAGATGAGGAACTGTCCTGGTTTAACCCCAGCCAGAAGCCAAGCCCCACGCCACCGCTCACTCACCGCCACACCATTGGGATTGATGAGAGAATCAGAATAATAAAAAGTAGAAAGCTCATGGATTCAGATAAAAACAGTTTAATAGAGAAAACAGAAGCTGCATATACAAGCAAAGCCAAACAAGGAATTAATTCACCACTTCCCATGGGCAGGCAGGTGTTCAGCCATCCCCAGGAGAGCAGGGCCCCATCAGGTGTAAGAGTTACTTGGGAAGACAAACACACTCACCCCAAACGTTACCCCCTACCTCCTTCTTCCCCCCACTTTATGTACTGAGCATGATGTCCAGTGGTCTGAAACATTCCTTTGGACAGTTCGGATCATCCAGCTGTGTTTCCTCCCAGTTTCCCATGCCCCCCAGCCTCTCGCCAGCAGGGCAGTATGAAAAGCAGAAAAGGCCTTGGCTCTGGGAACCCCCTGCTCAGCAGTAGAAAATAATACTTTGTGTTATCAGCTCTGTGTTCATCAAAAATCCAAAATACAGGCTCATACCAGCCACTGTGAAGAAAAATAATTCTCTCTCAGTCAAAACCAGGAACTCAGAGTATTGAGCAACTGATGAATTTGTATTTCCTAATATGAATAAATATAGAAACATTGCACATTTCTCTGTGCAAAGTATATATGTATATGTTATGTATATAGCTAAAGACAAGAATGATCAAATCAGTCAGTTACATCTTTTTGGAACTGTGGACTGCTGTGGCATGCGTCATAGGAATGTTTTAGTGCTTCTCAGTTATTACAGAAGGATCCAGAGCATTGATGTGGCTTACTGCATTTATCTGCCTTTCCTGGGGATATTTTTCTTACCATTTAAGATGACTCAAAATACCATTCTTGAAAAAAGGAGTGTAGTTTAAATGTTGCATTCAAATTTTTCATCCTCCATTCAGGGTAACATCAATATTCCTTTTACACTTAATGATCCCTTACTGAGCGAATGGAAGCTGCATAACAAAACAGATGACTCCTGCTTTTGCTGTTGAAATTGTTTGAACCTGACCCTGTCTCCCCTGACTGTTCAGCAGCGGCCTTCTTGATTAAGATTTAATTCATTTTATTTTAGCTCATGTTCAGGGGACCATTACTTTCTTTACTGCATGAGAAAATATTTGGACTTTCTTTTCCTATTCAATCTGGAGCTTTTCTGTTAAAGCTGAGTTATATAGAAATATGTTATGGCTTAGTAGCAGTAGAGATGTCCATGTTGGGAGAGATTTTTGGTACCTTCTGGAGTTTATGGTCTTTTGTTTGGTGTATTGATTATTGGCTGCTGGTGAGCTTGCTCAAGGTCATAGAAGGACTGAGTTAAAAATACCCTCAGAAAGCATGGCTTAAAGCAGCTCTTTTGAAGGCTTGGTACAAGCAAGTAAGTAAACAAGTGATTTAAATTATTTGAACATAGTTTGTCTTTAAAAATGGTAGTAATTACCTTGGCTGAGTGGAAATTCACCTGCAGTAAGTGCCACAGTAACAGTCACATCTGCTGAGCTTCCCGTGCCTGTGTTTCTTTTCCATGTGTTTTCCTTCTGCAAAAGAGTCATTATGCATTTTACCTTCTCCATAGGTTGCAGCATGCTGTCAGAGCAGAGATCTGCAGTTTTGAACAGCAGCTAATAAAAGTATTCCTTGTTTTGTGTTGTATTATTCTATATTCTTTCTAGTGGTGAAGAACACTCCTACCTTCTCCCTGGCACTGTAAATTTTTCCACAGAATTATTGTGTTATAAGATACCAAACACAGTTTGGCACTTCATTATGATGATGATGATGGGTTTAAACTGGCTTCTGTTATTTGGTTAAGTGGTGACAAATTTATCACTTGACGGCTTGGCTTTCTCCTCCAGGACAGTTCTCCTGGTGCCTTGCCTTCTCAGTGCTGCCTTCTCTCCTGAGAGCCTCATAGAGGTGGGCAGAGTGTTATTGTTGTTTTATATGTCATTTTTACAGCCTATTCAAGTCTGCTCCTTGCTTATCCCTATCTCCTGAGAACAGTCCAGGCAGAGAAGAGGAATAGACTGGACTGTGCTATCTTGGGGCCAGAAGAAAGTTAGGATATTGGCATTCCTGTCTCAAGAAGATATGTTTGCATGTCCATTTTTAAAGCCTTAAAAAAGGCTTCATGAGGATTTCTTGACTGCCTCTGTTTATTTAGTTAGTGTTTAACTTATTTTTAACTTTTTTCTAAATTCTGTTTTAGAACTTTAACCCTATTTCTTCTTGTCACATCTAGTCAACACATGGACAACAAAATTATTTCCACTGGAAAGCAGCCTTCTTTGTACCTATCTATCTCTCTATCTTCTGTTCTTTAGGCCAGTCTTTCTCCATGTCCTTTCATGGTTGCTAAATCCCTGGTCACTCTGTTTCTTTACTCCAGTCCTTCTTGAGATGTGGTGCTGAACCTACAGTCGGTATCCCATCTAGAGACTTTCTGAGTGGACGTTGCAAGGAGAGGATGATGATGATTATTATTCTAAGGTGTTTTGTCAGCTGCGTTCTTGGGTTTGTACCTCAGTATGACATTCTGGGTCTGGCAGTTTTTGCTACAGACAGCATCCAGTAATCCAAAGTCATTTATTGATCTGTAAGGATGGCAGGATCCTTTTCTGTAGAGATCTGTCTAGTTATTTGCCCTCTGGTGTTTTGAATGGATTTGACATCTTGCTCCCAGCTACTTTCTTGGTGGCTCTGTAATCCCTTGCTGTCTCGTGGCTAAACGTGCGTCCCTCAAGTGGCCATAACGCTGGCGTCTCCGTGGCTCTGGGACTGATAAAAGGAGATGCACACTTTCAAACCATTCGTGTCACCTTTCTCTCTGGACAGCTTCTGGCACATGGGCAGTGTGGGTGGAATATGTTCTGGGGACTTGAGCATTGCTGGTTTCTCTCTGAGGAATGCCTTTGCTCCTCCCTTGGCACACAAAGTGCAGGAACATCCTCAGGAAGCTACACATGGCATTGACTGAAAATCTTAAGGGAGAAAGCCATCTTTTCATTATGTAGGTGCACTGTAAGTTCCATAACTGGCCTGTCCTTGGCTGGGGACTAGAGATGTTGTGTGGCTGCTATTCCTACTGACAAAATTAACAACATACTTTGTGGTGTGAAACATTTTGCAAAACCAAGAGTTTCTCTCTGAAAACACTGGTGCTAGAGAGCCTGATAAGGTAATAAAGAAAAAAAATGGTTAAAAGGTAAAAGAAAAAAAGAAATCTTTCCCTTCCAAAAGAATGTTCTCTCAAATTGCTTAAGAATCATTGGTGTGAAGTAACTTGTCCTATTGGGAGAGAATTTTAGAAATGCTAATTGATCTAAGTGGAATTTTTCCTTTAAAAATGTAGAGAAAAAAAAAAGGTTTTATAGTAGTAACGAAATACAGCATAGCTTTCCTTCATTCCATTTAATGGGGGCTTGCAATTTCCCTTAATCCGTGTGGCTGTTGATTGTAGGTATAAAGTTTGCAGTGGGCTTATGATAAATCTGCCAAAAGCTGAAAAATACAGACAATAAACTCCTTTTCTTTACAGTCTGTTTTTTACTGGGCTTGCCTTGAAAGCTTCTCTTCCAACCCTTCTATTTCTCTTTATGTCAAACTGAGCTGAAAAACATATTTATATCCAGTCAACCAGAGTTACTGAAAAATAATTAGGATTGTTCCAAACAGAAAATATATCAGATTAAACTTCCTTTGGGAAAATGCTTCACTGCCTGTACTGAGTAAACACACCAACATTATTAAGTTGTGGATCTTGTTTCTCTGTTCTTTCTGTATTTTGAAGAATAGAGAACCAGGTGCAGCTACCCACCTTATTGTTTCCTTTCCCTTTTTATAGTCTCATCATGGATGTATTAAGGTAGTGGCTGAAATGGGTCCACAGTACACAATGTTATACTGTGCTGGCCCTTCTGACTTAGAGAATTGCTGTCCTAGGGGGATTTCTAAACTTTCATTCCAGCATTTCTAGATTTCAGTTCTGGCCACTGGATGAGGAAATATGCCTCGTGCAATGAAGCTGAAGAGAAATTAAATTTTTCTGAAATTAGAGTTATTCTATTTCTGCGGTAGTTCTTATGCAGAAAGAATTCTTCAGGGTATCTTGAAATCTTCAGTGCAGTGTGGCTCAGAAGTCAATGCTTGCAATGAAAATCTGTCACATTAGGGGATGCTCACCTCCTGCCTGCATGATTCCCAATAGTTTTGTGAGGAGTTATCTTGCAGAGTGGGATTTTAATACAATAATCTGTACATTATTGTATTAATGTACAATACATTTATGTCATGCTAGGGCTAAACCACCCTGGCCAGAAGAGGAGCCACAAATCCCAGTGCATTGAAATTCAGTAAACTTCAAAATTATGTAAACATAATACATTGAAATAGCTCAGATAGCTAGTTCATTTTAAGCAGACGTATTTTCTTTTCAGTGTTGACATCAAATCCATGTACAACCTTGAAGGATATGCTGTAACACTGTAAAAAATTATGTAAAACCAGACTGGGAACAAGTAAGGGTTTTTTAGGGGGTGGGGAGAGGTAATCAGGTTTGGCAAGCTGGGAATCAAAGCTGGAATATGCAGAACCTCTCAAACAAGAGCTTCCAAAGGCCTTTGTAGAGTGCCAGGAGAGCTGTGCAGGGTTTCATTTCTCTTTGAGCATGCATCAAGATTAGATGTCATTGAATGTTGCTGGCTTTGTAAGATTACTGGATTAGTAGTGATTTAGGTTGTTTTACCATACATCTTATTTCCTGATCAATGTGACATGGGTTTTAAGCAATTTTGGCATTCACTGGTGTTTCACAATTTATACAACTATGAATTTCATTAATGCTTTTCAGCTTATTCCCCATGGTTTCTGGAACAACAGCCAGAAATGCCTGCCCTGGAAGAACATTTTTGGTTTGAAATTAGCAATAATGCCATTTTCTAAGCCAAAAAATTATCATCTCACATTTGAATTGAAATCTGCCACATACTTTTAGTAGAGAGGGAGAAACCATTTAATTTATTTTCTGTATGGGGAAAGTAAAAGCACGCTGTGATGCTCTTCAAGGCAAAAAATGTTTACAGTGAAGAGCTGTAATTTGACTTACGTAATTTTCCCTCATTTTTGTACTTTGTTTTTGTCTGTTGGCACAAGAATCCATAAATGATTCAAACCCTCTGTTCTCTCTCCCCTTGCTCCGTGTCTAGGAAGTTATGCATTCGAGCCAACTGGTTGCCTAGGAAAGGTGGCTCTTTTTTCAGCAAGGAAATTGAGAGGACTATACTGAAAGTGGTGGAAGTGTTCTTCATGGGCATTATCTGTGCTAAAGAAATGAAGTGTGTGTGTGTCCTCAGAGTAGGACTGATTGTTCTGGGCTCCTACCACCAGGAAATAGTCACTTCCCTACCTGTGGATTTTCTGCTCTTTCTTCTTCTGAGGGTTTAGTTGGATCTGCTTGACTTTGTGTGTTCAAGCCCATTTATAACAGCAGAGGGAAAGCTAATCCCAACTGAATTTCAGTCACCTTTGCTTTCTGGAATATATAGATTTTCCCTTGAAGTTTTTTACAGAGTCTGCAGTTGGCACAAAACAGACCTACTGGCTCCTTTGATATTTTTAAGCCTCTACTTCATCAATTGTGCAGCTTTTTGGTTTATTTCTAAGTTCAATCCAAAATTCTGGTTTTGATGTGAAGACCCTGATGTTATTTTTGATCTTTTATCTTGCTTTAACTTTGTTTCCTTGTGTTTGTTCCTAGCAGTAAATTTGGTTAGGACAGAAATTATTATTTCAGGGTAAAGGTTGCAGTAAGCACTAGAGGAGATTTTTAGATACTGAGGCACCTGGATGGTCTGACAGATGAGGAGTTTCATTTCAGGAAGCACTGCAGTATCTTTACTGTCTAAAACCAAATACTGAATTTGTGGTGATTTTAGACACATGAATGCTAAAAGATGTTGGAGTGAAGGTTTCTGTTCTATGGAAGAAGAGAGCAGTCGAGAGGCTTTGTGTGGATTCTCAGTAGAGCAAATCTTTTAGCTCATGAACAGCAGGGAAAGTGGAAATCATATTATCCAGGGTGGTTCAGTCAGTTGCTAGTCAAATAATAAAAATTTCACAGAAAAGTTTATATTTTTGCAGAAATAGTGTGAGAAGGATGAAAAAATGTGCCTCTCTTTGTTCAAAAAGTTATTTCCAGATTGCTTTTATACTTTTTTTAGATATCGTTACATACATACACATATGTAGAGAAACCTGGGCTTAAAGCTAATTTCAAAGGTGGGTCCAAGTAACTCTTTCATTTTTCTGAGATAGATTGAAAGTGTTGGGGTTTATTCTGCATATAAATGCAATCAAGGTAATCAGTATTTTTAAATAGAAGCAAATTCTGACTACTAAATGAAAGTGATGCTTTACTTCTTTTGTCTAAATGTTTTATTTGGCCGTTTCTGGTGTACTGTGTGGCCTTTGTTTCCATAAAAGAGAAGACTGCATGTGGTGATCTTACCTAACCCAACTTCTGTCACCCAATTTTTAATTGAGTTGCCGGCTAAGTCTGCGCTTTCAAGGGTTATTAAGGTCTATCAGCATGACAGGAAGGCTGCACAGTTCCAAGATAATGAAGTCATATAGTGCTATTGAAGATGAACATATGAACAACTTCCTTTTAGAGAAATACGTCTTTCCTTGATTTTTTTTTTTTTAACTTAAAAATAGGAAGTTAGATTGAATTCACGCACTTTCTTCTCTAAGTTCCCTAATATGCGCATAGAAACACATCACCTGCACTTGGCAATTCCTTTGATTTTGCTCTCTCTTCGCTTCTGTGTTTTCTTTTCTCTCTTATTCCTCCCCCTCAGTGCTCAGAAATGTTTGTATCAAGGTATTATTCCTGGGCGGGAGTTCCAAGGGTATGATACTGCTATTGTTAGTGCCATGCTAGAAAAGAAATGCCGAGCTGGGAAAGCAGCACAGTAAGGACTTGATTGAACTCCCAGAGGCCTTCCATTGAAGATTCTCATTATCTTGTACAGACTTTTGTTCATCTTGTGCTGTGTTGTAGCCCTAGTGACTGCAGGGTAGAAAGTCAGCTGCTTCTCTTCAGTGCTTGGCATGTAGAATCAAAAATGTGACAGTTACACATTTGCTATTCAGGAAAAGGGAAAAGAAAGGGGAAAAAAAAAAAAAAACCTTTGCCAATTTAAAGTTTTTATGAGCAAAATAATAAGAATTCATGAAAACAAGAACAAGAGCACTTGTTTCCAGTCAGAGAAATTGAGGGAAAATCACTTAAATGGGTTTTATGCAAAAGAATGCAACAGTCTTGAAACCGCAATTTGTCATTACACGCGTGAAGCAGTAATCCCACCGATATAGACATCTTCGTTGAGATACACAGAGCTGAGGATAATCTTCTTCAATAAATTGGACACTTTATGTGTACCTTCGATGAAGTTCTGCCACGCTTACTGTCCGAAAGCACCGCCTGGAGCTGCTGCGGCCCGGCCAGGTGACACTTCCTGGCGTGCTCTGCAGCTGGGCAGGGAGCGGCTCTTTCTGCAGACACTCCTGAGCGGAGCTAACCGTGATGCCTGGGCTCTGTTAATGACCCCCGGGCGTTAATGAGTGACCCCTGCCAGGGCCGCGTTAATTGGGGCGCCAAGGCTGGGCGGGCGGCGCCCCCTGCCGGCCCCGCCGGGAGCGGCACCGGGAATGGTACCGGGAATGGTACCGGGAATGGTACCGGGAATGGTACCGGGAATGGTACCGGGAACAGCGCATTTTGTTTTCAGTCAGTTGCCATATAATGGCAAAAAGTATATAAATATAGTACCTATGCTTTATGCATATGTAATATAAACAAAGGGTTTATAGGAAAAATAAGTTATAAACACTAGATCACAGTAAAAATATCCTTTGTCTCTTTGGCCAGATCTCATACAGCTAGTTATGGTTTTTGACCACGGATATAAATTTTCCCTCCCAGAAATATACCAATAAAGCCGCCTTCTCTGTTTGCGTTTTTCTGTTCTTCTGTGTAGTCATGCTCCAGTCACAGTTTTGAGTCTGCAGAATGCTGTAGCTTAAATGGGTGAAGTAGTACTCCTCACTAATCAAGAGTAATTTATTTTTAATGTAGTTTATTTAGAATTATAGTTTTTAATACTTTTTTTTTTCTTTCTTTCAAAATGTAGGTGGAGAACAGACCAAAGTATTATGGAAGAGAGTAAGTGTTTTTCTCTTTTAAATGTCTGTTGGGTATATCCAAAGATTGTTACTCTAGAACTAAGGAAAAAAAAAAAAAAAAGGTACAATGGAGGTCTAATAAAATACTTTATTCTACCTTTCACTTCTGTGAACTGAGAGCCAAATACAATGAAAGCCTAATAATATATTTGTGTTACAGTCCATTGCTGCTGGTCACAATCCTTGAATTATGCTGTTGTTTGAGCTTGCATGTTTATTTCACTTTTCTTGGGAGAATTTTTGACAAAAAATTATATTCCTTCCTTTTATTTTAGTTNATAAAATATTTTATTCTACCTTTCACTTCTGTGAACTGAGAACCAAATACAATGAAAGCCTAATAATATATTTGTTTTACAGTCCATTGCTGCTGGTCACAATTCTTGGATTATGCTGTTGTTTGAGCTTGCATGTTTATTTCACTTCTCTTGGGAAAATTTTTGACAAAAAATGTTGTCTGAGGTACTCCTTCCTTTTATTTTAGTTGTTGTTTAAACCTGCTAGTCGTTCTGCCCTGGCCTGGGAAGGGGAGAAGCAGCTTATCTCTCTCAGTTCCTTTTTGTGTATGTTCCTTTCAGCACCCTACTGAATTGTGGAAATGTGTATACTGCTGCTGGTGTAACTGCTGTTCTCCCTGCTAAAGTTATGTGGTCCAAAATACCCAACAAAGAGGTGTATTTTTCTTTGAAGAAACATAACAAACCACTAGAGTGTAATTCATTTGTGCTCAGCAGTCTTTTTGCTGATAAATAACCAAGAAGAGGCTGTGTTGTGCATTACCTGAATTACTTAGATCCCATGTTCTAGTTTTTATTCCGTCCCAGACGCACCATCTGTGTTTAATCCTTTTCTACCATCAAAAACCCCAAGAGCCAGTAGCTTTACCCCTAATTACTGAAGTTTCATATTTTAAATATTACCTTTGCCAATGAGGAATTCTGGAGTACAGCAGAGTTGAACACAGCGGCTCGTTGAGTAACACATCACACTTCCTACAGCAGGACTTGTAAAACCATTGCTGCAGGAACGTGCCTGGGTTCGTGGAGCAGCAGGGCTGACAGGAACTGTACGATGTCATCTTAGTGAACCTGTCCTGGCAAGATCAACTAAGTTATTATCATTCAGAAAGGAGATTTCAGAAGTACTGAGGTAGTCCCGTAAAAGCAGTTGACTCAGTACTCAGTAGTACTTGGAAAGAGAAACAGGAATTTCTAGGGAAAGAAGCTGAAATTGCTGTATAAATCTGTGATGTGGCTGCATTTTAAGTAGTGCACATATTTCTGGTCCCTCTCTACCCTTTTCTCCTCCATCCTTTTCTCAAAGGTTATGGGAGAGGAGAAGGGTACTGGAAGGGCAGCAGTGGTGGAGCAAAGAGATGCAGAGAACAGGTCACCTCAGTGTGCCAAAGAAGGGGACATGCAGAGTGTCTTTTTCAAGTTAATTCCCAGAGGCAGCTGCAGAGGCCGAAAGCACCAAGATCTGAAAGGGTTTTTACAAGTGAGATTCTCAGATACGTGAAGGGTAAGGTCACAAGTGATCAGACACAATTGTGTCTAAAGCAGTGATGGATAGACAGGGATGAGAAGTGAAAGAAATATGTCAGTGCTTCCTGCACTCTTTCTGTAAGCGTTTCTTGTCAGCTGCTGTCAGAAGCAGGCATTAGTTCAGGGGATCTTGTACCACATACAAGCTCTTTTCCTGCTCTTATAAAAATATACTAAAAATATCCATAAGAAAGCCCAGATTACCCAATGCTTACCACCCACAGGTAAGACATTTCACAGGTGCCCCAAATACCACATCAAAATTATTTCCTGAATTGATCACAGATATTTTGTCCTAATGTCTAACCTAATGTTTGCTGTATTTTGTGTTGAATAGCTTATGCTTACTGCTTTTGACTAAAATTATGGATTGCCCTGAGCTTATTGCTTAAAATCGTGATTCAGTTGTATCATTTAGAGGGTGTTTGTCCCTCACCTGTACAAAGAGTAAAGATAAATCAATTCACATTACCTATAACATAAAGTCACACTGGAAAGGTCATCTCAACCTAATACCTTCAGTATGTATTAGTTGTGAAAAGACAACACAAAGAGAACAGAGCAAGTGCATTTACATCCGACGTGTTTTTCTTCTCTTTCACTACCAAGCCAGAGGGAGTGTTAGGAATGTGCCACTTCATATGTATAGTCAGAAAAGATAAAATGCTGAAGGCCAGTATATTTTAGTGCCTTTTTTTAGACAGCAGCAGAAATAGAAACTTTCAAAACCTCTGAAGAGACCCTCAGAGACTTATCAGCTAGCAAAATGTGCGTAGGAGTTAAGACTCAAACTGCTGTCAAGACTGAATTTGTACTTATGGAGAGATCACTGCTAAATATTGGTTTTCATAAGGTTAATTGTGCATCCTAGGCCCTCTTTCTTTCTTAAAATAGCAATGACAAAAGAATCAGAGATGTGTTGCTTTTTTCCAGCACTGAATGAGGAGCTCCTTGACATGAAGAAAACAATGTTTTTCTTAAGACTTCTCTGTACCTACTTCTACTTAAATACACGCTGAATAGAGTTTTGAATAATTATTTCTATTTTTGTCTCTGTTTTCCTTACAAATTTGAGGAAGCAATATAATATTAAAATAAAGCTAACTAATTATGAGAAGACCTATGATTTTAATTATACTTAAATATTTATGTATAGAAATACATATCTTTAAATAACTACATATTAAAATCCAATAATCCTTTTTTTCTTTTTTTAATGCCTTTTTGTCTTGTTTTCAATTTTGTTGTAAGGCCACTAGAAAGAAAACAAGGAGGAAGGGCATAGACTGGTAAAAAGAGAAAAGTTATGAAAGACAGAGCACTTATAGAAAATAATCTTTGTGTGCAGCTGAGGTTATCCTGACTGAAAGTGCATTTCCAGTGTAATTTTTGTGTCTATGCTGAACTTGTCCAGGATGGGTGATCATGCTGCTCTTTGGATGCTACCCTGATGGCTTAGACCGCAGTTCTCGAGAGTGCTGAAGTTTTCACGTGTTTTCTGGGGTGGAGAAGGATGCTTTTCTGGTTGGAATATTCTGTAAGTCACTGAAATATCTCCCCTTAGGTTTCACGGGATCATTTCTCGGGAGCAGGCAGATGAAATACTTGCTGGTGTAGAAGGAGCGTATATTCTTAGAGAAAGCCAACGGCAACCCGGCTGCTACACCCTCGCTCTCAGGTAAATTATGGTTCAATAGAAGCTTATAGTTCCAATGTAAATGTGCTTAATGGAGGGGATTATATTTGTCCCTTTTGAGTGAAGTCTGTCTCCACCATTACTCTATGCACTGTGTCATACCAGAACGTTTTTACACCCTCTTGTCAGCAGTTTGGCCATCACAGTACTGCAGCAGCCCAGTGCCTCCTTCAGCACCTGCCTAGGAAGTCTTTTTCAGAAAGACAATTCAGCAATGCCCATTTTCAAGGGCTTTATTTTGCCAAGAGTTAAGTTTTGTAAAGATGGGTCTTCTCTTTCAAGACTCTATAAGAGGTGTGAGTGAATACAGAACAGGAACATGTCCCAGTAGAGGACACAGCCAAGTTGTCCTCTGAGCACAGTTGTTGTTTACAAACATTAGCAACTACCTGTGATAACCCCAAATAAAGCTGGAAATTCATGACATCCGGAAGCTGAAAACTGTCAGTTTTCTTTCCCAGTAGGAACTCAAGTTTTTTTTAGAAATCCACTGTGAAGCATGGGATGCTGCTGCTCAAAGAAGTAAGAGTCTGCTATTCAACTGAATGAAAAATTCAGTGGGAACCCAAGCTCCAAACTCACTGCCCCTCACAGGTGCCTTTCCTGGCTTAGCTGTGTCATTCAAAACTTGTTCAGTCAGGTCTAAAAGACACTGTGTATTAGTGGCAAGAGGACAAGCTATTCAGTTGGGTTTTGATTAAATGAGCCCCTTGGCAATATTTTGCAATTTTTATAGCATTATTACTCCTCTGAGATATGCACAAACTAAAATTCTGCATTTTTACCCTTCTGCTGGTAAGACAAAAAGATAAATCCTTTGAGGAGTTACCCCAAGTAGCTGTGATACAGTGCTGAAATCATGCTTAGAATTTTTATTGACATGCAGATGGTAAAGCTGGAAAAGCTGGTGAGTCATGCCAACTAAAAAGTGGTGTAAATTAAAATAAATTTGTGTCAGCTGAAAAAGAACAAACACAACTTTTTAGTGTTTTGGAGGAGATTCCAGAATGAAGAATTTAAAAAAATAATAAAGGATAAGAATGATGGCAAAATGCCTATTGTTTTGATGAAACAACGTGTTTTCTAAATCCATCTGGATAATTATTTGCAGAATCAAAAACTGAATTTAATTATAAATTGGGATTTTATATTAAAAATGTGGGCGAAAAATAAGAGGCTTAAACCAAGTGATTTCAAGTCCCAACAAAATTTGCAAAGACATGCAGTTTTGATGCAATATAAGGACCATTTAACACAATATCATATCTTTGAATGCTTTAATCAGTGATGGGATTCCAGCCTCAATGTCACAAACTGAATGTGCTACTTACAGCACTTGGATTATTAAAACACTTTTAAAATCCCAATAGATTATACCTGCTGTAAATTTCCTGCTGTGATTTTTTCCTGAAAATCACCTGCTGTGATTTTCCACATCATTTTGGATGGGCCCTAAATTAGGAGTTTGACCTCCCTGGCTTCCTGACAGAGTATGATTCAGGCCCTTAGGATTTTGATTACTTGGTAGATGTCCATCTCTGTTGACTGTAAATATGCCCATATGTGGTTTAGCACCTGCCTTCTGCTCCTCAAAAATGCTTCAGGATGGTAGAACCTTCAACACAGTCTGAATTCTCTCTCTCTCTTTCTTCTCTCCGTTTGTTTTTGTTTTTTGTTTTTTTTTTTTTCCTGGTGTTTGCAGATTTGGTAATCAGACCTTAAACTACAGGTTGTTCTATGATGGGAAGCACTTCGTTGGGGAGAAAAGATTTGAATCAATCCATGATCTGGTTACAGATGGCTTGATAACATTGTATATAGAAACAAAGGCTTCTGAGTATATTTCCAAAATGACAACAAACCCCATATATGAGCACATTGGATATGCCACTTTGCTTAGAGAAAAAGTGTCCCGGAGGCTGAGCAGAACAAAAAATGAATCAAGAAAAGCAAGTGTAACGAGTGAAGAAAATACTCCAGTTGAAAAGGTAAGTATTCAGTTTAAAATTTTCATAATTAATACCAGTCATTCTATCAAACCTAAGAAGAAAAAGTTTTGTCAGAAGACCTGTTTCTATTTCCCTGTACTTCAGTAAGTATTGCTATTCCACTGCGAAGCTTACATCCTGCTTGTGTGACCTTGGCTCCTAACTAATATTTGACAGGAGCTTATGATGAAAACTTTCTAATAATTACCAAATGCAAATGTTTTCACGATGTAAATATATGGGTATATACCATTTACCTTAGAAGTTGCATCTGAAGTTGGTCACAGGATATATTTGTCCATGTACATATACTCAAGCATTTCCCACACTAGGGTTATGAATCTGGTTCCCACTGACCCTTCACCACAGCTCAAGTTTGCTATCTTTCTGTACATAGTTCAAAGCTTCTCTTCTCTGACAAGTCTTTGGTGGATGGGTCTCAAATTGGGATATTGTGTGTTTTCTTTCCTTCTCATGGATCTGAAATTGGGATGTTGTCGGTTTGCCTCCATTTCTTCTCACTCTTCTCATTTGAAGTGGGCTTTGCTTGATCTCCTTCTCTTATGCACTCGTATCCCAGAGCATTGTATGGACTAGGACTTACATGATGATAAACTGAGAATTTTGTGCAGCTAGCAGCCATCTGAAGATGTAAAATTAGAAATTATTTTACATATGAGAAGCAGCCTTGTAAGCAGTGACATGTGGATATTTTCATTTCCCAGGTGGTATGGCAGCAAGAGCTGTCAAACACAAGCACAAGTCAAACAAAACTTTGGTTTTGAGTTCCTTGTGCTGAATTGACTTACTGACATTTTTTAAAGCATACTTCTGCAGTGTAACTGTTGATTTAAGTGTTCAGCATGCTGGCCATCTAGTTGGCAACTAGAACCAGTTTTTATTTGGAAAGCAGGGAGTGAATTTGCCATCGTACAGTCATGGCAAGTATGAAAGAGATCAGCTTTTTTATGTGTATTCTCGTGTCTCTAGGGCATTTCTAGCAAAATTATCTGTTGGGTTCACATATCTGCTTTGGCTGATTATTTACTGGTTTGGATTTCTCAATAATAATAATTTCTTGAGTAACTGACCTGACATGTAAAGGTATTCATCCTCTGGAACAAAATAATCCCATTGACAATGACATTTTTTAGGGAAGGCTTTGGAGAATGGAACAACAGCAAATGAATCCACTGGTGATGGTAGTTTTGGGTTCAATTGAATGGTGTTGTAATATCCAAGAGGAGTAGATGTCATTGAGACAACAGTTCTTGTTCAGTTGATTCCTGTGATTGGACACGGGGTGATTTTGAATGCTATAATGAGCGTAAGAAATGGATTTTTTACTTTATTTGAGGCACAATAAAAAGTAGAAATAGTGCAGTGTGAATAATTTTTTGGTATAGGTGTTTCTGGGTAAGCAAGGGAATGGTCGAGAGGATGTTCTGGAGCTGAATCATTACTGGGATGATTCTAAATATTATTACATGCATGTAGTGTAATGAAGCAATGATGGCAATTTTTTCTCTAGGAAATCAGAATAATTTGATTTGTACAATAAAAAACACAGTTTAAAAATTGTATTTAGTTTTACTTACAGTTTTTGCTGCTGAGGAGCAAGTCTTGTTATTCTCGAAGTGCTCTCAAAGGCTTCAGAGGGGTTTGCTCTAGTAGCGAATATTCCATAATAGATTGTGTTTTCTTTTGTGCTTGTGGTTGGATGCCATTCTTCAGGCTGGACAGCTTTAAGTAGGCATTGTGGAAACCCTTTTAGACCAAGAGAAGGCTGAAGGGACCCCTGGCCTCTCTCCTTCATCACCACCTTTTTACTGACGTACAGTTTTGTGTACGCACAATAGGTGACACTAGCAAACAGCTCCAGATTAAAACTGACTCAGCCAGAAGAAAAGAAAAGTGAATTTTTTTGCCATATATGGTACCTGATCCACTTCATATGAATGAAAATGCAGCACAAGACTCTGGCCTGGTAACAGCCAAAAAAAATTAATATATTGGCTTAATGTGAGAGGAATGCTGCATTCTTAATTCTGGGTACCTGTGCTTGAAAATGTTTGGAGTTTATGTAATGCCCTGGAAATAGTGAAAACACACCTCTGGACCTCATTAATGATTGTATTAGGCCTTCTTTTGTATTGCTGCTGAATGAAATTCAATTGTTTAGAGGATTATTTGTCTCTGAGGTGGTTCATAATGTGAAAGGCAGGTCCTTGGCCTTACAAGGACTTGTGCTCATCTCGATTTCTGTACGTGCAGGCAGGAGCAGCCTGCAAGGCTGGGCTCTGTGGCTGTGCTCTCATGTAAAAATAGCTGGCTTGAGCTAAGCAGCTACACTGTTGGCAACCCTCTCTGCCTTCCTCCCACAGAGGGGAAAGGCAGAAGGAGGAATAGCAGCTGTTTCTGACATATTTTTCTTGCCAGGAGGAATAGGAGCAATCACAGCTATAGGAGGAGTGGGGCTAAATAGGCAAGGGGATCTGCTCAGGCTGAAGGTCTGAGGTAGCAGCTGAAGCCTTGATATTGATGATTAGGATTCTCAGTGGGCTTCTCTACCAGAACCAGTAGTTTTCCATCATCTCATGCAAATCCATGTGGAAAAAAAAAAAATTACATCAACTAAAATATTAGAAACTAAAAAAAAAAAAAAAAATCACAAAATTCTGTATGGTGAAGCCTACCATGGCTGGTTTTGATTCAAATGCTCCTGGGGGAATTCATGTGAGTTTTGGTAGCAGAGACAGGGGTGTCGTTTTCCCTTTTGTTACTCACAGTAGCCTCAGATAAAGTATGGACTGGGCTTTGGAATAAACTGGTGAATTACCAAGCATTTTTCAGTACTAACAAATGGGGATAAAGCATCATAAAGGGAATTTCATGTTTGTTTTTACATAAACTTTAGAAGTCCTCTAAAACAGAAGAATATTATGGTTAAGTGGTAATTCAGTAAGAGTTCTGTCAGATGTTTTCTTGTGGTTGATAGGTCCTGTACAAAGCATTTTACAAAGGACATGGTTTGGCCACAAGTCACAACCTTCAGTAACCCCAGTAAATTTCAGATCCCGAGAAATAAGTCAATGAATATTCAGAATGATGTTTTTCTGCAAAGCAAATTCTTCACTGAACATGTAGAAAATAATCTATGTTTTTTTTTCCCCTGGCCAGCTGAACAGGTGAAATGTTAAAAAATATTATTATTGAGCTGGTTTATTTGAAAGTGCCGCCTAGAGTGTTTTGAGTGATCCAGAAATGATGGGGGGAAGCCACACATGCAGGACAGAAACTTCCATTATCTCTCAAGAGGAGGATGAGAATTCAGTGCTCTAAGGTTAAGCACCAGTACTCTTCTAAGAAATTAGGCTCTTTACAAGCGAGATTTTGTTTCATACTGAAACTAATTCCAGAGTGTGAAAGTGCAGCTGAAGGCGTTCATCTCCTGAGTGGGTTTGTTAAGGCTGTCCAGGGAGTCTGTTTGTCCTGTCACCTCCCACACTGACAGCAGGGATCATTCCATGTCTCAATCCCTCCAGTGCCACTGGGAGTGCTTCAGTGGGGTGGCTGGGCAGAGGGGGGCCACCAACACGCAGGCACAGGCTGGCAGGAGGAGCCAGCAGTCAGATGAGATGTCTTGGTACTGCCTGGGGTACTTGTCTATTCCCATAATGATCATTTCTTTGAGGTTGTAATTAGTGGAGTCATGCCCATTCCAGAAGGGGATGTGATAATTGGGTTGGATTAAGCTGTTGTTGTTCATGCTTTTTTCTTTTCTTTTTTTTTCCCAACATTTTTTATATCGAGCCTAAGAAAACATTTGTGCTCTAAGACACTTAATGCTGGTGTTTCATCCAAAAGTTATTTCTGTGTGATTTTTGAAGAGGTGCTTGATTTGTAGACACAAATTCTAAATTTTAGCCTGAATAGTTGAACAGATCTTTAATCAGAAAAGAACCAGAATGATTTTTAGGAATGAAGTGTTGTGGGAGAATAGCACGCTGCAGATAATTTCTTAGCAGTGTAGGCAATTGTCATTTTAACAAGATCCAGGTTCAGCAAAAACTTTGGATAGAGAGTTTTTTTCTGCAAAGAAAATTTCATGATCACATGTTGACTGTTTTGAGTTGTGATTTGAGCTTGGGCAAGTTGCAATCACCTGCTTTATGTTTGCTCTGCTATGGAATGCTGTACTGGGGGCAAATGAACACATACTAGAGGATATAGGGCAGATAAATACCTCGTACTGGTGCAGCCTGTAATTAATTACCAGTAGTTCAAGTTAATGGTGAATGTAGGAGAAGTGTAACCTGCTGTAAGCAATTAATTTTCACATATAGGAGTGAAAAAAAATTGCAGTAATCCATCAGTAAAATATGCAGTTCTGAAACATTTATTACTATCGTGTTTTCCTGCAAATGCTGCCCCTACTGAGTCAGCAGTCTTTGTGCCACATAAAGGGAGAAAATAATACTCTTTTATAATCCTACCTCAGAAAGTGTAATGTGGGAAATATATTTGAAATGTTGGAAGTAAATACAAGCTGTAGTTTCATGAATGCTCTGATCAGGTAAAAGCTGCCGCAGCTGCTGATATAAAAGCCATGCTGGTTCCCTGTTCTCCCACTTCCAGTCCCAATCCTGTGACCTGCCATGTGTACTGCTGCAACTACCCCACGCCTTGGGTTGATGCTTTGACACAGTGCCCTGTGTCAGACAAAGGCTGTGCCCCACAACTTGTTTCTTTGCTATGCCAGTCTGATGAGAAAAGCAGGCTGGAGTTAAAGAAAACCCTTGGCAGAATTTGAGCTTTAAGTGTTTGCAAAAAGAATGATCTTAATCTATCTGAAAGAGGACAAAATGTTGGTAAGTGCAGTAAAGATTAAGGAAAGCTTTTTCCAGTGCCAGGTCTCTGCTTACTTGGGTCCTGGCAAAGCTCCCATCAACTTCTCTCCTAGTCAGATCTGGCTCAGTCAGTTTAAACATACCGGTTGCACATGAAATATGAGTTTGCTTGGAGCCTGGGCTGGAGTGCTTGTTCTGCTCACTGGCTGCAGGTACATGCCAGAAGCAGCATGAGGCATTTAGCAGTGATGGTCTGTACAGAACAGCAGAGTTTGAGCTAAACCAAGAGCGAGCTGTTTGTGGAGTTTTCACTTAACAGCAGGACAGTGCAGAAAACTCTGTGTTGCTGTTTGACATGCTAATCTCTCTGTATCTGTTTTGGTGGAACTCATAACTAGACATTGAAGTGCAAATGACAGAGCCCACAGTTAACACTGCAGCTAGAACTAAAGAGCTGAAATGATTAGCATATTATGAAGTCTGGGAGGCTGTAGATTTCCTTGGCAGAAAATCCCACACAAGTAATAAACAGATAAGAAAACTATTCCTATTAAGGCAAAGGTGACTGAAAAGAAAGAATAACTTTGCTAGAAGTTGGTATTACTGTCCTCATTAGTCATGCTGCTCACACACTGTTTCCCATAGAAGAAAATGCGAGACTTCCAGGAAAGGTTATTTTCTAACATCCCTTAACTGGAGATGCTATCTGGTTTATGGAATTTTTAGGGGCACTGCTGTGTTTTCTAACATCAAAATTGTTCAAGAGGCATTCAATTTTAAGACAACCTATGGTTTGGCTTAATTTTTGTAGGTATTTGACACTTTTACATTATTATTCACACCACGTCCCTTTCTGAAGGCCTTTTACCCTCATCTTACAACTCCATTTTTGTCTTCTCATTGAATTTTCTACAGGTACTGCTATTAGCCAACAATAAAGAAATCTTTTCAGTCTTTCATTTATTCATTATTCTTCCCATTCCGCTGCTCCTCTGAACCTCTGATGATCCCATTACATGTTGCTAGATAGTGTTTAATTCTCTGCTGGGATGTCTGTCCAGATGTTGAGCGTTTCCTTCCACAGGAGGGCTGCAGGGCACTGCACTGCCCCACCAGCAGATCCTGGGGTTAAGAAGGTAGTGAGCAGAAACATCTGTTCCTGCAGACTCTGGGCTGGAAAGGCACTGATAATTTGATATGGTGCATTTTACATTGCCTTCGACTTCCTTCTTTTTGCAGCATGCTTGGTCAGAAAAAATTAAAATTCTCACTTCTACATGAATGTTAACAACCCACCATCATCTTTTATTAGGAGTTACAGTCACACTCCTGTATGCATGGCCACAGAATTCACAAGGGACTTCTTCCTGGCAGTACTGATTTTTCCCAGAAGATGCTCAGACACCGCACTGATAAAAAGCAACATAAATCCTGTACACAAAGGTGGCCTTTATCTGCAGGGTTAAGTAATACATGCAGCGATAAAAGGTGTGTGGCATTTTTGCTGCTAGAAGCAACAAACTAATATATCAAAATGACTTTGGGGGTAATGAATTCCTTTCATCAGTCACTCAGGCTTGTCCTGCAAGAGTAGTATTCCACACACAGGTTACCACATGTATGTACGTAATTGTAGCGTGTCTTGACAAGAGTATTTAACACATAGCTGACTCTCTTCTTTAAGTAGCTGTTATCAATTCAGGAGTGATTCCATCCAGAATACTCTCTGGTATTGTAGCACAGCAAGGAGGAGTTAGTTATACTAATAGAGTAGGTCTGCCAGCCTATGTATTTTGACAGATTTGTATTTCAAATGACAAACAGCGTCATACCAAAAACTTATTTGGCTGATCATTTTATTTTGCCCCTCAGTGTTGCCATTCTTTTGTATTTTCTGACTGTGTGTTTGCAACGTTTTGTTTATTTAATGCATCGTAAGCATAAAATAGGCACTATATAAGAGAGAAAAATAAGAGAGCTACCAAAGTAAAATTGTGTAAAGTGTCTATTTCAATTCCTTCCCTCTGGCTGACTCTGTTTAGGCACAGGAAAATGGACAGTGCTTTGTAGTTGACTGCGGCACTCCTAACTCTTACTTAATATTTAACCTGATTAAAGGAATAATTTTTATCCATTACAACAGTAGTAGAAATTGAGGAAATCAAGAGAAAGAGAGGTTCCATAGCAAAGTATTTGCTTACATTGCT
This sequence comes from Regulus satrapa, assembly GCA_013396955.1. NCBI lineage: Eukaryota > Metazoa > Chordata > Aves > Passeriformes > Regulidae > Regulus > Regulus satrapa. The sequence goes on along the minus strand of VWZN01017368.1, from coordinate 344,262 downwards.
TCCCTGAACCGTTAACATCTCTCCAGGTTCCTGGTTTATGTTGCGTTATTGCCATCACCTTAGAATTCATGACTTTTGCCTTAAGCAGAATAAGTGACATGATTATGCCTGAAGAGAGCTTGTAAGTTGGAGACAATACTGATTTACACAAATTTCATGATGCAATTGGTATAATCTGATCCAAATGCTACTGAATTAAGGGGAAGACACCCCCCCCAAGGATTTCACTGAGTCTTGGAACAGTTCACAGCATTGCTAAGCATACGGAGCAAAGGTAAATATCAAGTTTGTTGCCATCATAGTGATTTCCAATCCAGTGTTTTTGAAAGACAGACAAATGGAAGCAATGTGAACATTACAACTAGGTCGAAGTTTTCTTAAAAGAGAAATTCACTTTAGTACTAAAAATTATTCAATGCACAGAAAGTGCTTATAGTACTCCTAAGGCAAATGCCACTTGTCTCTTCAAGTACAGTACTGTGTATCTGCAGGTAGGCTCTACCAAATTCATAAATTAATCCTTTTCTCTTGGGCATGTTCCTCTTATGATCCTATTAATAATTCTTCTAAAGCTAAGAATTTATATCCTTGATGTACTAAAATAAAAAAGTTTATGTACTAAAAATAAAAGCTTATATGAGGGTATAGTATTGTAGTTTTTATACTCTTTACACAGTTTGATGGCATTAAATTAATATAAACAAACTTCCGCAGGGATTGGAGTAGAGCCTTCAGCATAAACATTTCATTTGTCTAGCCACTGGAAAATGAAAAGGCATTTTTTAAGTAAAAATCTATACTTGATTTTCTTGCATGAATCTTGAGGCAGTGTGCAGGAATAGGCACTAAAATTTTATGAGGACCTTTAAGCTGCCATATTTTGATATTGGAAGACAAGTGTTGCATTTCTTAAATGTAAGAAGGAGAATAATTTCTGGTGGTGAAGGACTTGGAATTAGTGCCATAAAGAGAGTATTTAAGCTGTGAGTAGTATTTTTCCTTTCTATTTTGATTTAAAAGTAAGTATTTTAAGGTATGTGCATGTCTAGGTCACACATTGGCTTGGCTAATTATAAGGTAAAAAATAACATGTCCTCTGTGTTCATGCTGAATATTACAAGAAATGATAGGACTGAAATACAGTGATGAGCATTGCAGGTTAGCTGTTGAAGGAGAAAAGAAAGAATCATGAAATTCTGGGCTAGAGTGCCTGAGGGGTTGACAAAATCTCCCTCATCAGAAGGCATAGAAGCAATATTAGAAAACATCTGGCAGAAACAGCACAGATAGCATGGATACCCGAGGCAGGCAGGTGAAAAACACCTCACAGTACCTTCTAGTCCTATTTCTCTGCGGTTTTCTCTGACTAGAAATATATTATCTAGGCTCTGATTCATCTTGGCTAGATGAAGACATTGTACTAAAGTAGCTAAGGACCAGTTATTTGATTCCTCCCCTTGGGAGGAGGGGACATTCAACCTTCAGTTCAGAATTGCCACTGCACTAGTGAGGCACTAACTGCAGCCCCAAATCCTGGTGTCCAAGGCTTTTTCATCCGGCCTCTCACCACAGAGAGACAGACTAGCAGCCTGCATCCACATCCTGCAGCTGGGATGCTGGGAATCCAGGTGCAGGTTGTCTCCCTGGTTACCTTTAGGCTGGGTCAGCAGCAAAAAGCCGGGCACAGTCTCAGCTAATAGAGCTTGATGGCTCTGCCAGGCAGGAGGAGGCAGCAGCCTGGGCAGGAAGACAACTGGTAGTACCCACAGTGAGGCACCTGCTGTTGACTGTTCTCAGCTGAGGTTGGACCACAAAGTTCAGGAACCAGTTATAAAAACTGCTCATGTTTGGGAAAGAGGGAAGCTGCGGAGTGACAAGTACAAATGGTAGCCATGGTCTCTTCTTTTTTTAGTGCATCCTCAGCCCGGGAGGTCAGTGGGACTGTGCGCAGTCGTCAGCGGGACTTATAAAGAAGGAATGCTGCCAGTTAGACTTGATTGTCTTTCTGATAGATTTACAAAAGTACTGAGTGAAAAGAATGCAGCAGATGCAGAATAATTGGACTTTTAGTAAAGTAGTACAATCTCTCATGAAACTGCACTCTTGACATTAATTCAAATTTGGTTGGCTCATGCACATGGTTACACAGACCAAAAATAGGTAGAGGAATTTCAGGCAAAGAATAGAGATAGACAGCAACTTGATGAGCTGGGGGAAAGTGGCTGATGAAGTTCTGCAGGAATAGGAGTTTCATTTAAGATTTTTATTGATCTGGAAAAAGTGCAAACAAAACATTACTGAAAACCCAGGACAGTTTGGGCTATGATATCACTCAGTATCAGAATTTAATCCCTAGGAACATAATGAGCTTCCATGAAAGAAGCATTGAGAGAATCTCAATTAGAATTTTTAAGAGAAGTATTTGGCAATTTTTAAGTGCATAGAAAGGAGCTGAGTGGCATACAGACAGTAGCTCTTCTGTGGGGTGAGTTGTTTGAATTTAAGCCAGGTGAGTCACTATTAAGCAGGGGCTGGAGGTGTCAAAGGAGGAGTTTGCCATGGCTTCAGGAGAAATTGTCTTTACTGCTTTCGAAGATGTTATGCTTTGAAAGCATCTTTCCCTGATTTTCTGCTGCTTTCATCCATCAAACCTATAGCTTTGGTGACTCATCCACTTTTGGCAAGCTGTAACCTAGGAATAGTGCTTTACCTTCCCAGAAAAATTCTGCCCAGTATCTTTAGGCAGGGAGATGTGGGAATTCTGCGCCAGGTGCCATTTGGCCGGTGGTACAAGGCAGTTTTTCTGAGGTCTGTCAGGCTTGTCTGTGACCTTGACAGCAGGGATGAACCCTGAGAGGTCAGTTTTCAGTGCCTTCTGCATTGCTCATGGCAGTCTGAGCTGCAGGCTCTTCAAAAAAGAAGAATGGGCTGGGATTGTAGCTTGGCAGCGTTTCTTGGGAGCAAAATAGAAGCTGGGACAGGGATTTTGGTGGGGGAGAAAGGGGGCAAATCTGGAGAAGGCATTTCCAGATAACTCTGCCTAGACTCATACAGCTTAGACTTGCAGGGAACAGCTTGAGAGGAATCAATCAAGATGATTTATGAATGAAATTGTCACAATTAAACACTAGGTGGCATGTTTACTTAAGAGTTTCTGGGGACTGAATCAGGGTATCTTACACTGCTGACACCCATTTGTGTTTGTGCATGGGGACATGACCACCCCATGCCTGTTTTTGACAACAAGCATTCATCTTGTTCTTAAAAAACATGGCACAACACCATTGCTTACTTCAGCCTTAGAGTTAGCCTTTAGCTTCTCTAAAAGTCCCTTTTGTTTTAAAACAGATGGAGATGGTTCTACAGAAGGGTCCAGTCTCAGAGGACTTAGGTAAATAGTGATAGGGGTTAATATGCAAAGACATCATACAATTTGCTTGTTTTACTTATCTGAAAAGTTAATGTGGGAATATACAATGTATTTAAAAGTTCAAATGAAGAAAACATTTATTGTTATGTGAATGAAAAGCACAGCTTTTTATTTTAGAACTGGAATTTTAAAGTAATGGCATCCAATGCGTAGGGCTAAATACATACTGGCAGAAAATATGCTTTTATTCAGCATGTCTGTGTGACATGTCTTACATCAGCCAGACTGCAGTTTTAACGTATGCTGTTGCTTCTCTCTTGGTGAAAGAATAAATGCAGCCATCTTCTGTTGTGTGAAAAAAGCCTTTTCACACAGTTTATCCTTGCAAAAAGCCAGGGCCACAGTCATCACCAGGGCAGAGTACTTAGCCTCTACCAAAAAAATACCGTTCCATATGTCTGCTCTAAGTTGGTAAATAGATCCTTTGGACTAACTGCAGATACTGTGGAGATAAACTTTGTTCATGCAGGAGATACCCACATTGCTGGTTGCGCAGGTTTTTGCAGCTCTCCCTGGAAGAAGGAGTTGTAGGTGCCCCACCAGCCAGAATTCTGGGATGGATCCTATTGTCTGTCGGTCTGCTCTGCCATAACTCACGTATGGACCTGAGTTGACAGAAGTGGTTTTAGCTGTAGGGTGTGAGCTCATATAAACAAGTTTGGCCATATAAAAAGGGAGCTACATATGTAGGGGTGTGCTCATTATGCCAGTGCTGAGGAGTGTGGAAAATATACTTTGCCATAGGAACAAGATTATGGGGCTAGATCCTCTCTTTGCTTATCACTAGGGATGCCCCAGACATCCCTGGTGTTGGAACTGGGTGATCTTTAAGTCCCCTCCAACCCAAGCCATTCTATGATTCCATGGCTCTGTGATTTTAACAGAGCTTACATTAGGACATCAAAACTATGTCCAAAGCATCTGTGCTCTGGCATCAGGAGAGTCTTTGTGGTTTGTACCACAAAGATGAATTTATGCCTGTTTCAATTTTCAGTAGTTCTGGTGCCCATATTCTGTAAAGTGTTTTATGTCTGTTATTTTTGTAGGCCTCAGGAAAATACTAATAGAGCAGCACATAGTCTGGACAGTGAGCAGCTGTCCTGCATGTCCGTGGCTGGATCACTGATTGCTCCCAGGCTGCATTCATAAAAATGTGGTTTGGAACCTAAGTACATAGAGAGACACCTGGGAAACTGTTTCAAATAAATTAGTTCTATTTTTTTTATATATTTTAGGAAGTAGAGGAAAAATATTTTTCCTTTATTTCTCTCTTCCCCTTCCTTTAATTTGATATATCCAATCAGTGGACTTTCCTAAATCCATCTGGTCTATAATGCATTGCTGAAATTGAAGCCAAGTGAATCTGCAGATAGAGCTTAGGGCACTTCCAGAATGGCTGAAATTGAAGTATACTGCCAGAGATTGGACTGAAGAGAGTATTTTCAAGGACGCTATTCACCTGATTTGGTTCCTCATAGACCTCAAAGTGCTAGGAATTAAGAGAAAAGTCTGGATTGTGGTTTCTTTGTGGGCTGGCAGAATCCCAGTTGAACGGAGTCAAGTCATCATGTAACATGCTTTTTATGAGACACTGCATTCAGTGCAGGATTCATATAACTTCCACATGATACTTTGTAGGGATTTTTTCCATGTGTGTTTTTTTAATGAGCTCTCAGTTCCATGGCTTGTTCTTTTCTCCACATGTGAGCAGTGTGCAAGCTCTGTATCATCCACCAATAGACACTGAATCTCATGAGAAAATACAAAACCTTCTTGGATTTCCTTTGTTCTACTTCTCACTAAATTTGGCACTGCAAATATTTTAAAAAAAAAAAAAAAACAAAAACAAAAAAAAACCCAAAACAAGTAAAAGGTAGCTTGGGTACCTGTTTTCTCTCTTTGTAGATCACAGTGTATGCTCTCAAAGGTATGACAGTGGCCGGGCCAAAATGAGATCAAGCCTGCACAGCTGCAGGTGGAGGCACATTGCTGTCCCGTTAGAGCTGCCCAGGACTAGAAATGTGGGCCAGTGTGTTGTGATACACATATCCAGGGCCCAATGCCTTGGGGCTGTGCTCAGCCAGCCTCCTGAGCAGGCACAGCCTTGAGCTGTCTGTGGAGTAATAAATATTCCTATCTTCTCAGACTCAGAAGAGCCCTCTTTTGGTGCTAGCAGGTGGAGGTGGGGAGCTTGATTCTTCTGCAAGTCATATTTGAGGGAGAAGACTGAAAATAAAGCGACAGTAGCTGAAATTTTAATTCTTTTTCAGTTTATTGCCTATTTTCCTTTTCAAACGTGAGTACAAGTACCTGAATAAGAGTAAGAATCATGAAACTAATAAGAAAGAGGAGATTAAAAATTTCAGCCATCAGCAGCCTTTCTGATGTATGTAAATTGGCTTAACAACTGTGGAAGTTTGCACTCTAACACCACTGCCTACTTTTATCTTGTCAGGTGCTGCTAAGAACAATTTAGTATTTTGAATAGTTTAGAGATATGTGCAAGAATGCAGAGAAAGTACTTGAATATTTAATATTCCAATAAACAAATAAAATAAAAAAATCAGTTTTTGATAGTACTTCCAATGTAATATAACATTATTAGAGCCAACTGAGAAAATAATATATTCCCATACATTTTTAATATTTTTTCCTTCTGTAAAAATCTAGCAGACAAATTTGTGCATAGAAAATAAGTCTTGATATTCTCAGTTTCATATGACTTTAAAAAACACAAGTTCTGCATCCATGCTCAAGGGAAAAAGCCAATATAGTAGAATTCAGTAACAGTATAACTAAGTATTTATTGCAACAGGAAAGATGTACTTTTCAAAAGGCTTAAAAAAGAGCCAGGGGAGTGGGGGAATCTGGGAGGAATTGTTTGTATCCCTGAAAAAGAGAAATGGCAAATAGGAAACAGTTCTATAATAGCTCATGTGGGACTGTGGAGCATTTTGGATTAGCCATGCACCACAAGTAATGCTAGTTTATCTTTTTATTATTGTTGTTTTATTCACAGTTCACTGTATTCTAAGATGCTATCCATGGCCTTTTGGGGGTATAATTACATTTTTCACTTGTTTTGTAATTTAGTAGCTGGAACAAGAAGACAAAAGGTTATTTGGAATCAGACCTGACAGCCAGGAGGCTGAACTGCTCACATTAGTCTGCCTCTGGCAGGTCTATGCCTCATGTTTTGTCTATGCATGTGTTTGTGATACATTTAAAAAGCAAGAAACTTATTAAAAAGTATTCTCAGCCCCCACACAGATGCAGGTAAAATGCACAGTAATGAGCATTGAACTGCCAGTTTTATTTCCAGCAGGATGTCTTTTTTTGGGGGGGGGAGGTGCTGGAAGTTTTTTGACTTGCTTTCTCTGAACCTGGTGAAAGTAACTATCCCACACAGCATCAGAGGATGTTTTTTTCCTTCCATCAGCAGTGCACATACTGTTGAACTTGAATTCATGTTACCAACCAAGGCTGGTTGTCTGCCTTGCTATTTTTACACCAACTGATCTGTTGGTGGACCTCTATTGAAAACCTGTTGTGTTGGTGTGATTGGCATTTTCTAGCCAAATAATGGGAAGTTCTTTGCTGTCTGCCCTTCACCTCTGTATGTAGCCATGAATTAATGTCTGTATCTCAGCAGCTGGTGAGATCCCTCCTCATGGCTTCCACTAAGACCTTATCTCCTCTGCTATTGCATGAGAGACTTTACATGTGGACACTTTTTTCAATTCACAGAAAGGAAAGCAGGAAAGGAAAGATGCACAGACAGTGGCTTTAGGACAGAACTGCAGATCTGTCTTGTTCAAGAGTGATGTGTCAGTGGCTGTGGTAATTAAGGTTGTTTTGCAAATAAGTCTCATGATGGTTTATTTGGAATAGTGATGTTGATGCACAAGGTCTTTTGTATACCTAACAGCTCACAGAAGTCAGTCTGTAGAGGAGGGCATGTGGCAGGGGGCGGGGATGTTACTGAGGTGGCACTCAGGTGGGTTGTACCCAAGCATGTCTGCATGACAAGCCAAGACCAAGCCTATTTTGGCATTGTAGTCAGGGCAAGTGAGGCATTGCCACCAAAGGCTGTGATAAATCTCAACAGAAAAGTACAACCTCCAGCAGATTTTCTTTTAATTAACAACTCTTTATTGATCTCAGTGGCAAAAACAGAAAAGACAGCTATTGTGAAGAAACTACAGAGCCATGAGAGACAGAAACAATAGCAGAAATGGCATAAAGGGTTTTGAAAAAATCGCTTGCTATTCTCAGTCATCAGCCTTTTTCCTTGAACGTTCTTCTGCGGCACAATGCCAAAGTCAAAACATTTTGCCTTAATTACACTTTTATAGATGTCTTGATAGTTCAGACTTCTGGATCTAAAAACTGCAGAATTTTTATTACATCTCTGTAGTAAATGTAAAACAAATACAGAAGAGACAGTGCTACAGATTTCATCAGTTGCCAAAGCCTGAATTTCCAAATTCCCCTGACTTTAATAAATCTTCCCTCAGATGAGTAGACAAGCATGTGATTTGCATCTAAACACAGCAGCACTGGGACATGGGGAGCCTTTGGCTGTGGACAGTGAGATGGGAGCAAAGGTTTGCATCGAGCAGCTTTTGGCTTTTAGTTCATCCCTTGGTTCAGCAGGTCCCACTACCTCAGTTTTTCAGCTCTGAGTAAAATTTCACATTGTGTGCTTAGGAGATACTTAGTAAATAGAGTGTTCTTTTTCCAGTTAAGCATTTTGCAGCTTCCACATCTGCAACTTTGCTGAGGACTCATGGGTGTATCTCTGGTAATGGTGCTTTGAGCTTTACCTTCCTTAGCTTTGGGCCCTTCTGTTCAGTCTAATTACTTGCTTTTACAGGGCTTTACTTTTTTTCTTCTCAAAATCAAGCTTGAGAACTTTTGGTGGTTCAGGAGTCCAGGGAACTTATTCTGACACATGAGACTGTCAAAGCCAGGAGCTGGGAAGAGTGATTTTGAAATATAGTCTCTAAAAAAGTTAAAACCATGGATGTGGTTAGATTCCACAACTTTTGAAGGAGACACTTCAAAACAAGGAGCTATTGTTGAATCTAAAAATGTGGTCTGTATATATCCTGCAGCAGTAATCAATTTTTTGTCTATTTTATATTTTGTTTAAAATACAAGTGGTATGCTGTCACTTCAGAAGAAATTCTGCTGCTCTGTTCAGAGGGATAGGCAGTAAAATTGGGCATTGTCTTCCAATACTGCAGTCACCTTGGGCAATGCTTCAGCCTCTTCCACCAGGCAAGAAGGACAGGAGAGGCAGTGACTGGTAACTGCACCGTCTGCACTCCTGATGGGCAACAGGAGTACAAAACCACTGAGTTTTTAGAAAACCCCATATACCAGCTGCTACAAAGAGTCACTACCAGTTTGCCCTAGGATACAAGACATTGAGTTACTGCCATTGCCACCCTTCAGTGAAGGGGGAGCTCCAGCAGTAGGCCACTGCTGATAGTTAGAAGAGAAAATTCAGGTGTCTGGACCTTGGAAAGAGACAGCACCAAGCTCTGATGTGCTGTCCCATCCTTTGCTTCTCTGTGACCAAAGATGACAAATATCAGAGCGGTGTTTTGGTCTCTACCCTAATCCCACAGAAGGAAGAGTGTGTAGCACTGATTTTATTTATACCTCTTCCCACTGGATATTTGCAAATCTTTCCCACTGTTTGAATACTGAAGGGCAGGACATCAGCCTCAGTCCCTCTTTAGCAATCTCTTAAAAGGGGTGGAATGACAAATAGTTTTGGCATAATGGAGCTTGAGGCTTCTCGAGACTCTGTTGCAGAGCAAAACACATGATAAGAAATGTGACTTCCTGTTGCTACTACTAAGGAACAGAGCATTAATAATTTCTTCTGATAAGTGACATCACTTCCAGAAAAGCAATGAGAAAAAAAGCAAACATCAAAAATATAAAATAAATATCTGTCTGGGCAGATCCTAGTGTCTGTTGATTTCCCTTTTGGTTTAAACAACATATACACATTTCTAAACAAACTCTCAAGGATCAAACATGGGAATTTTTGAGGGATATACAGAAATTGCCTTCTTATCTGTCTTTATTCTTAAGTGACATTGAAGGCACAACAGCAAGTGGAAAGAAGTCTTCCAAATTCAGAATAAAATGGCTGTGCATTACAGATGTATATATAACATAAAATATACAATATATAATAATATATAAATATAATATCTAATGAAAGGTTGGATCCAGCTAAGCCACAGTATTTCTTTTAAGGAGCAACCCTTTAAAATACCCAGGGATTGTGATAAATATTATGCTTACCATTATTTAAAGGAAGAAGATTATTTAGAAATAAAACTAATTATTTTTGGCCCCAAATGGATGCTATAACTGTTATATAGATGTTAAATATGACTAATATATGAATATGAAAATTATGTAAAGCAAAAGAAGTTCCAGATTAAGAAACAGTTGGATCTGGTTCTCCAACAGCTTGTATCAGCTTGAGGCTGGTGTAAGATCTGCCTGCCAAAACCAGGCATTGAAGAATTGGATCATTATTTTTGTGGAATACACACACACTTCTTTTTAACAAAAAAAAAAAATTCGGAATTCTATGTCCATAATAATTTTTTTCTAGAAAAACAACACCTTCTTTTTAGTGTGTGCTCATGTACACAAATAGGGAAAAAATGTTGGCACTGTTATCATTGCCCTTTTTTAACTTCCCCAAGGTCATCCAAGCTGATTGTGGGAAACGCTCGTTGGGATTTCCATATCTCACATTAAGTGTGTGGCAATCTCAGCTTTTACTTTATTAACTAAAGAAACTTTGGACATTACAGTGTGTTGATCATAGCAGGATTAATCAGAGCAACATCAGGACAGACAGTCTCTGTAAGGCTGCTCAAGCCCTTGCTGACTTGTTTCAGAAGTCAGAGTGGAAATGGAGGCTCTCCTGAGGCTCTGGGGAGAAGGATGCCCAGGAAAGGTGTATGAACCCAGTAGATTACTTGATCTCCATCCCTGAAGCAGATGCTTATCAGGAAGCATGCTCTTTTATGTATAGCTTTTTTGGAAGAGGAGCATGGAAGGGATAGGAGAAAGACCAGTGACAGCAGGGGGATCCAGACTGGAAAAAAAGGCAATTCAAAGCTGCTCCATGAAAAAAACCTAAGTGTGCCTGTTCTTTGGGAGCCGAAAAATGGGGCTGACTGAGAACACAGCCTGCTTTGTGTTTCTCCTCAGCCTTCTACATTCTCTGCCAGCAAGCAAATGTGTTGAGCCTCAACATTTTTGGTCTCAGATTGGGATTCTATGTTGGGATTCTGCCTGCAAAGTTATCAGGTGTTGCTCTGAGTAATCTTGGAGGAAACAACTTTCAGCCCAGTCAGCTGTGATAAAGTGCAGCAAAGGTTGCAAATTCAATTGCTATATAAAATTGTCTCTCAGAAGCATCCCCCAGCAGGAATTTTTTCCTTAACACTCCAAAAATTTAAGGAGAGAGATATTGGTAAAATGTCACATGAGAAGGCAACAGACTTGTCTCCAGTCTGACACACTGAAATTATCTGCCCCCTTACCTTGTGGTTTTTCCTTCAGTCATGAATTATTTCCTTTATTTAAGCTATCACCCTAAAAAACACTTTATGCCACCCTTAGTTTTCCTCATTGTTTCCCCTCTTGCCTTCCCAGGACAAGAAAAAGTCTTTCTTTTGGCTTTTTCCCACTTTATGCTTCAGAAACCCCAACAGAGATACCCTGGTTTCTACCTATGGAGCACCGGCACAGCAAAGGAAAACTGTCACCTTCTGCCGCAGCACAGAAGATGCAAGAAGGACCAGCAGCAAAGGGGTTAAAGGGAGTCCCATAGCAAAGATATGCAATGCCTTGAAATTTTAAGCACTAAAGTCTATTAATACATAAAACAATAAATCTCTGCAATTCCAGATATTTCTGGTTGACACAAAACACTTGGAGCCAGTTATAAAGGGTTTGGGGTTTGTTTTATTGTGAGCATTGGAATTGGTGATGCCTGGGTTCCTTATTCATTTGTGCTCTATCTTTCTGCACACCGTACTCCCTCTTCAGCAGGTCCAGCCAGCCTTCCAGGCCTTTCACACATCCATCCCTCACCTCCATTCCTCTACCCTCTTCTCCCTTTATTATTTCCTTTTCATTTCACTACCTGCAAAGGAGGCAGAAGGCGTTGCTGCTAGGCAAATCAGGAGGGGGCACAGCACCTCAGACCACATCTCTCACCTCAATCAAGCTATCAAGTTTCATGATACTCAGACTGTTGCTCCATCAATTTCAGCTAAAATCAGCCGGTTGGTTCAGAAGATAGTCAGGGCAAGTGGCAAAAGAGATTGACATGCACTGCAATCACATTTCTAAGACAGCCTAATTTGAAGCTGATATAAATTTTTACTTTTAATAGTATTTTAAGCTACATAGATACAGTTTCCAGGCATATTTCTTACCTTCCTGAAAGTGTTAAGTGTAGTGATAAGATTTGCCTCTGTCTTTTGTTCCACCCTCTATACTTCTATCTGCAAAATGCACGGCTGCAGGGGCTCCACTGGTTTCAGACAGTGCCAGCTGCATCTGGGTGTTTATGACTTGCCAGTTTATTATATTTCACAGATTGGCATCAGGTGGCTTAAAAAAAAAAAATCAGAATTTTGCTTTTCCCTGAATGCCTCGGGTGTAGCTGACACAATTTTCACTGCTTGATAGCTTCTGGAAGAAAATGTGTCTGGGTGAGTTGGGCACTTCACCAAAAGTCTGAGACCTGCTTATTTGAAATTGTGAAGATGGTGAGTCCACTCTCTCCAAAAAGTGGCAAGTGCTTTTACATGGGGTGGAGGAAAAAACTATATTTTCCTTGAGCTGTTTTTCACACAGTTGAGTAGCTTCTGGCTCCCAGACTTCTCTCTTTTCAAATGGACTGAAGGGAGGAGAATAATTGTTCCTGTCTTTAGCTCCTGGGAGTAGCAGCTTTGGAAGGAGCAAAGAGCCCCTATCTTTACAGCAGATAAAATTGAGGGAAACTCTTTCCTTTTCCTCATCTATCAGAGATCTTTGAGAGATGTCTCATGTTTACCTCCTTCCCTCAAAATGAGGGCTCTGGGTGAAAGGGGCATCACAGTTCTGTGATGGAGGTCGGTCTCTAGCTAAGGAACATACACTGTCTCCTTGCAGAAGTGGTTACAAAGGTCTCCAGAGTGGGTCTTGTCTTTGTATCTAAGTAGACACTAGAATCATTCAGGACGATCGGTTCTGAACCAGTTTGCAAACTCCAGTTCCCCAAACTTGGAGTTATGTGCACTTAGTGATACAGGAAAAATAGAACAGAAAAATATGCACCAAATGGCGTCTGCTAGGTTTGGTTTGTTTAAAATCTCTGATTAGGCTACTTCTATAACTTTTTCTCCATTTTTCTTATTGCCTTGATTCCAAGAGAGATTGAGCTTCCTTCTCTCCTTCAGTGGGACTGTTCTCCCAGTGAGTTACTGTTATGGTTGTGCAGAGGGATAAATGCGTGATTTTCTCCATTTGAAAAAGGCCCAAAAAACATTCTTCTGCTCAGCCTCAGCCATCTGGCTAGGAGGTTTCAACCTGAATGTGTCAACCTGGATTTTCTTCTGAAAACTACTCAGATGAGGTTGAGGGAAAGCACAAGCTTTTGACAGCACACAGAAGATTCCAGCTAATATAGGCCATTGGGAATTTTTCTACACAGCATTTTTCTGTTGAAAAATTACAACTCTTTGTGGTGGAGGCTCAGCTCCAACAAAGTGTTCACTTTAACATATAGAACCTTAAGGAGCCTGAGGTTGGCCAACACACGACACTCTCCCTTTTAGGACTTAAAAGTTCTGAGTCCTTAGTCTCATAATTGTTCTGTTGTCAGAAAAATAGTGAAAATTCATTGATTCTTCATGCTCTTCCAATGATTGACCCATCCACAAAGTTATTACTTACCCCTTGCTGAGATGTGCTGGGTCATACTGCAGATGCCTGTCCTTGTTTTTTTAAGCTTTGGTCCACAATGGGCAATTAACCATATTGGAGTCATTGGGGTTTCCCCAGCTCACGCTTCTGGCTTGGAAAGGGATTCACATGTTGCATGAGTCCAAAGGAATTAGATTAAAAGAGCTTTGAAGGCACAAAATTAAGATAAGGAATGCCTGACAGAGGGTCGCCAGTACAACCTCTGCTGTGAATTTCCATGATGGGGGAAGTTTTAGTTACAGGATCTCTTTTCTTTCGTGTGGGTTTCCTGCCTTGCTCATTGCACTGGAGAACCTTTGCTCCACTACAGAAGCATGGTTATGTAGTTAAACATGCTGCTTTCCCTGGGTTCAGTTCCAGCTGTTTAAAAGCAAGAAGAATTTCCAAATTTTGCTTTCCCCTGAATGTCACAGCTCTAGCTGACTACTATTTCAATTGTTTCCACTTTCTCATGACAATATATTAAGTCATGGCTATGAGTGAGTGGGTGGCTGTGGGCAAGCAGCTTTGCCCAGCTATTTATGGAAGTGAAAGGCATGTGATGAAAATGGAAAAAGAAGTTTACTGCAGGGATGAAACTGGTTGAAAGTTGCACAATAGGCTGGATTACATCCCTGCCCAGAGCCTTCATTTTGTGTTGGCAAGTAGTTCAAACACATTAAAAGGCTAATGAGACTACTTCTGCTACTGAGTGCACAAATTAGATTCTGCAGAAGTATTGAGTAAGTGCAGGTGAAAGTAATGGAATCTGTTATCTAAATATAGAAAATAATATAGCCTATTAAATGTTATTTTAAAAATGCAAGCTGTAACTCCAATTAGGTGCCAAAAAGGAGAAAAGATTAATATAACAAGTCAGCCTCTTGTCAATGAACCAGGAATAATACCAGCTTTCTGATGAAAACTGCTGTGCAAAGACTCCACAGCTTCCCAATTCCCAGATGAGCCAGGAGGGAAGGGAAGATCATTAACATTCTCAATTCTGAAGAGTTTGAGAGGAACATGCATGATGTGAACTAGCTTGGAGAAAAATAGTCTATGCTCGTGTAAACACAGACAGCAATCCAGACTTGAAGGGTCAGAGCTCTGCTTGAATTAAGACAAATCTCTCTTATTTAATATTTAGCACTGGGAGGATGAAAGAAGTATTGCCCTAGAAAAATCAGTTTTAAAATTCTGCTGGATGCTGGGATTTCACTTTAGAAATAAATAGGGATGTTCTTTCCTTTGCTTTGCACTTCAAAGGTTTACATACATGACAATGAGTAATCAGCTGTTTGCTGAGCGCAAGTCAGTGTGATGGAAAAATAGCCACCAGTTTGTTCCGTGAAGTCATGGGAAGAAACAAATAAAATAAATGGCACAGGCAATGTCTGATGGTTTTTTAAGAGCATAATATGGCTGATTAGAGCATTTTTTTTCCACTAAGGGTAACAACCATCTTCGTGGTTGTTAGAAGCAAAGATTTTTAGTCAGACTGTTGTAATAGAGAACAAAACAATCAGCTTTTTCAGAACATGCTCTGGAAGGTTTATCCCTAAACCATGCTCACTGTGACCTTCAGTTTGCCACTTGCTTCCCATCACCTAGAAGCAAGTATCTGCTCCTCTCATAGGTATTCTGAGGAATATTATTAATAATTTCCCATCTTATTATTTTTTTCTTTAGTAGCACTGATGTGTACTAGGCACTTTATGTACAAATAAGGAAGCTATCTACTTTTCCTAGAAGCTTGTAATCAGTTGAGATTTGCCTGAAGTAGGGTAAAATAAATATTTCTGGGCTGTATTTATTTATCTATTACTTGTAACAATTTATCTTTCGTGCCCACCTGCAACAGGTCTTGTTTTTCAAAACCCAAAAACATAGTAGGTGATCCACAGTAGAGTCTAAGCATGGTCTACAAATGGAATGGTATTTTCAGGGTGATAAAAAACCAACCAACCAACCAATCAAACACCAAAATCCAAAAAGAGATGATGTTGGTGGGTCAGTCTTGCTTGGTACTCTTCCTTGCTATTCCCTTTCCAAAGCCCAGCCAATCTCTGAAACCAAGTAGATGCTTCTCTAGCCCGCCAAGTTTAAATGTTAGAAGGAAATGGGAGAAACAAAGTTCCCAATGCAGATGGAGAAGCACTTGGGTAGAAGAGAATCCCAGGGAGCCCAGTGCAGATGCTGGGTGCTCTGGGCATCCTGTTCTCACCAAGAAGACAAGGCTGGTGGCTATAGCCTGGTGTGCAGAGCTGGTGCTCCAGGTTTGCTCCTGAGCAAACAGTGTGGAAGTTCCTGCACCCTGGAGGTGGTAAAACAGGGAAGAGTCTTGCAAAGTCTACATGAGAGAAAAAAATTTCACATCCTCATTGGCGTTTTAAATGATGTAAGGTACTGCTCTTCCTGATAGCTGAGAAAGGACACTAGCCATAATAAATTCTGCTAATTGCTGGTACCATTTTAGGGAAAGATGATTTATCTTCCTTGGGTAGACAGTTTAGGTTCTTACAAAACACATTTGCTGACACAGCTGCTGGAGATTCCTATTTTAGTTGTATGCTTCCTTGCACAATCTTATTTTAAAAATAGCATTTGAAAGGTATGCAGGAAGGATAGGTGACACATTTTATTGAAAAAAAAAAAGGCAAAAAAAAGCTTTCTTTTGATTTGACTATGAAGTTAGATCCATGTGAAAAATGTGGTCAGTCTTTCTAAATCCTGTACTTTTTCCCTATATATCCACTATTATAAAATACAGTTGTGTGGGATGGTAATATCCAAAATTGTGCATCCAGAAGTCTAAATATTTGCATATTTCTGATGAAACATCTTGATTATTATGTTTTACCCGTACACAGTTCAGCACAGTGTCTAGTTTAGAGACAGACTGTGGGTATATGAGGGTGGTATTTAGTGTGCATGGCTCCACTTAACATGCCAAGTCTTTGTCCTGTCTTTAATACATTTTTCAAATACGTACAACTAATTAAATTCAGAAATAGAGATTGTTCTGTACTGATATGCATATTATTTTCCATTATATGCATATATAGTATGTGTGTAGCATTTCAAAAGGTATGCACTTATGCAGACATACTAAAGACAAATAGTTAATGTTACATTACATGCATATAATAGATTCATAAATATAAAATACTTTCACTGTTCTTTGGTTTCCATGCAGATTTATGGTCTATCAAATGGATTAAAGCCTGTGGCTGCTGCATAGTCAAGTAAGCAGCTGCTCAATATTTATTTTTATCTTCATTGCTGAAAAGTAGGCCCACTGCTCATTAAATTAGTCCTGGTTCTTCCAGTAAGCACTATCTCCTTCAGCAGGAGTACAGGTTAGAGATATTTGGAAGTTTTCCAGCAATACTTGGAGGCAGGGGGGAAGGTGGTTTAATACTTTTCAGAAAAGATATATTTTAGCCTGCAATGTTTTGGTCAAAAGAAAACTGAATATTTTACTGAGTCCAAGTGACCATATGTATTCACACATCACACCTCCACCCTCAGCATTCACACCTCACTACTTCCTTGGATTTCTTTGGGTGTCCTGAGCCTCAGTTTAATCTGTCTGCTAGATGGGCTAATTATGTTGAAAGCTAATGATCCCTGGACCTTAGGCAGTCTGCCATTAAGCTGAGAACCCAAACCACAGTCTGGCTGGCAGATCTTCCCCAGGCATAACAGACCTGGAACTGGGCCATTTTTTGCCAGAAAACTCCTTCCATCAAAAGCCCACCACTTCCCCTGGAGTTTAAAATTTTGGAAGAAATACAAGAAATTTCACAGTGAAGAAACCCCATGCTTTTCAGACAAGTCTAGTCCGTTCACAGTAGGATAAATCATCATGTTAATCCACAGCACCTTTATATTAGTATTTGCCTTTTCCTATTATGTTCATGGAATGATAGACGCTATGAGTACACACATATATATGTATATGTATGTCTGTGTATATATAGATACATGCACACCAAATTAGACAAAATATGTTGTCTCTAAGTAGGTAAGATTTCTGTTTTGCCCAGAAGGGCAGGGGGGGAATTCTTCAGATAGTTCTTAGCTTTGGTATTTCTTGACTCCTAAATGTTTTCGTTTGCAGTCTATTTATAAAGTTAGAAAGTTATTTTAAAGATATATTTTAATGGAAAGTCTAAGAGAGGCTCATTTTGAACTAAACTACTTGTGATTTTTCAGTTGATGTTCTAAAAATAGTTTTGTTCTGTATGATGTGGACTGCAGAGTTTGCAGTAGCAGCGTTCTTGTGCAGATTGAGATTTGTCAGGAATTACAAAATGGAGTATTGGGTTATAAAATAATCTACATCCCGTGATAATACTCAGGGAGAACTCTAGGTTGTTATAAACATTGAATACATTGACTGACCACTGTTGTACTCATTTATCTCTTGAACTTGTGCTGTTTTATTCCCTGAAGAAATAAGGGATCTGGTTATTCTGGCCAAAACAGGGACAGCAAGGAGAAAAACCTTTGAATTAAAATGGGATTTCTACTTCTGTCCTCTTCTTCATTTTGCATTTTAGTCAGGAATTCAGCACTTAAGCAGAGACAGAAACTTTATTACTTGGGGTATGACATATAGTGCACTTTTTAAACACTCTAATAATTTACTACTGGGTCCTTGATCTGATATTTGAAAATTCTTCTTTACAGCCTTAAATCTCTTGTGGTTATGTTTCATTTCATTTATTTTTTTTTTCTTGTGTGAGAAAGAAACGTGCTTGTTCCAAAGGTGGGGCAGCTCTCTAGAATGTAAGCTCTCCAGGGCAGGGAAGGTCTCTGACTCCTTGGTTGTACCACGTCATCGTTGCCTTGACCTGGTCAAAGGCTCCAGCTTCTGTGCACTGTTGCAATGCAAATAATAAACACTACTGTAAAGTAAAGAGTCTGTCCAGTCAATTGGAGTCTTTCCCAAGTACGAACGGAGAGAAATTGGGTGTCCGAGTCAATGCTCTCCGTTGTAGGTTGTTTTAACACCCTGCGACAATTTTAAATAGTAATGAGTTTTATAAATTAGCCGAGCAGCTACTTGATAATTTGCAGACTTTAGAAGATTTGCTGAAGGTAAATATGATGACATTTCTTGTTAACAATAAATACTGAGACTGTACAGATCTACCAAACAAAGGAGAATTCTTACTCTGGGATCCAGCCTAAAGGGCTTTTGTAAGTATAAATCTCTGGACACTGCATTATTTCTGAAGCATATAGTTATGTACTTCAGTAAAGAGAGCCTAATCACTCAATTTGCTGCATGAATTATCATAAAGGTAACTGTAGATGGCCTTTTTTTTTCCTTCTAAAAAAAAAAATGAGATCCTCTAGGCAATGACTTAATGTGTAGTAGTGATTCCAGACATTGTAGCTGATAAAAATGGAAGTTTATAAGCTGAATTCGCTCAGAAAAGTACTTTTCTCATTTGGTGCTGCATGCGGTTGTGGGACCAGAGTCATCTCAGTCATCCTGAATGTGAACAGGAAATCATGGGAATGTTGATGTTGTGGATAGCGTATGTAAAACTGCATTGAAAATAGTGGCCCAAATGTGTTCAGTAGGATGGATGGCCTAATCTGAGGCAAGCAATTAGACAAGGGCAGGAAGCAAAAGGTGAAAAATATACAAGGTAAAATACTGTCAAAGTGACAATGCAGAGATCACTGTTCAGAGCTGGTGCCGAACTGCAGAAGAGTCTTGACTGAGCATTCTGAATTCTTCTTCCTTCCAAGTGGAACATTTTATTGTACTAAAGTAAGAAATAAAAGAGCTGCTGTTGTAAGCTGTCTTTGACATTGTCATTTTGAAGGAATGTTTTAGACATTATTCTGTCTGCCTCGGACAACTTTCTGATTCCTTAGATGTTGTTTTTCAGATACAGAAATATCAGCCAGAATTGCCTCTGTTCTTCTTCACTTGTAGGTTAAAATTCCATGACATTGGTCTGTGGGAAACCAAGGAGCTAATCTCCTTTATCCCTGACTGATCTCCAAGGATCTTCTGAGCTCATTTTATACTTAGCACTGCTATGGTTTTAAGAAGTGATGCTTTCTCATCCTTGTCCATTTCCTTTGCACCCTGCCAAAACCCAGTACCTGGTCCTTATTGGCTGGCTGTAGAGAGCTGATACGTGGATGGTTCCTAATTCTTCCCTTTATCAGTAAATATGTATGTGAAAAACATACATATTTATGCTGAACCGATCATTGATCACACTGTCAGGGCAAACAATTGTCTGGGGAAAAAGCTATAACTGCTTTTTAGTGGCTTTTTTGTTAGCTGAGAGCAACCATTTGTTTGTTTCCGGTGCTGGTTCTTTGTCCTGGGAGCTCCCTGGGACAGATGTTCCCCCTTGTCTCCACCCTGCCAGAGGTCCGGCAGCTGTGGCCCTACAGAGGTGCAGGACTTTATCTCACCCACAAAAGTTTAATTTGCATCTTGCAGACGAAGGCAGCCATGTGGAAGGAAGTCAGCAGCACAAGCAAGTTCTAGATAACTTGGAGCTGAATCTGGGTGATATGGTGAAGCCACCTGGAATTCTCCCGAGGGTCACAGCTCCTTCAGGTCCCAAAGCTTGTTGGTGGCATGTTACTGTACCTGCAGCTGAGGTACTGCTGCACCTCTGCTCCTCTTCAGCACTTCTAGGCAGTGGTATCTAGTAAGGGCACTCATTTGTCTCCCTGGTGATTGTAGCATTTTCCTCTAGAAACATTACTTGGCACCACAGTCTGCCCCTTTGCTGCTACCAGCTGCTTGTTCCTAAAAGGCAAGCCAGAAGCAGGTGTTGGAGCAAGAGCCTCTGCACGGCTCGTGCCTTGCGGAGCAAGTGCTACACACATGTTGTGAGGCACGTTTTGGCTGTTGGTTTGCAAAACAAATTTAGCATGTTAAGGCTTAAACGGCTTAAACCTATAAAGCTTCAGGTGATTTGTGACTTGTTGCCTGTAGAGGTAACCTTCCTCTTCACAACATTTAGTCACTGCTGGCATTAATGAAGAAGATTAGTAAGAAAGCAGAAAAAAATCCCAAAACCCAGCTGGGATGAACTCATTCTACGTATCAGGAAAGTATCCAGGTTTGATGCCCTGAAAGTGCCGTGCAGCACTGACAGTTATGAAACAGGGATGCAAATGAAACATTGAGCACAGGGAAAATTGAAGCAACTGGCTTGCTTTCCATGCCAGTCCGTGACATTACTAAGAGCACATGTTGGCAAGGAACAAAAAATTGCTGTAAATTAAAATAAAACAAGGGCAGCATGCAATCATAATGATGTTAATGGAAGATGGCAGGTCATTTAATGAAATCTCCCTGTATTACAGCAATAGTAGACCACCTTGTTAAACTTCTGGAAGATTAAATGGCTTTAAAATGAAGTGAAAATGCATTTAAGTGATAAATTAACTTAGTTTGTTTGAATGAACAATAAAGTGCTCAGCTTATTTTTCAAATATAGAACCAACAAGCTGTTATAATGTGGAAATTTTAAAAAAATTCTAATTTGCAAATTGATGTACTGTGAATGGCAATTAGTGTGCTGTGAAAAGGACGTGTATGGACCTCTGCTTTTGTCTCAGTGAAGTCTGATTTCAGTTGTCTTGGGCTCTGGCATGTTTTTATCTGGTTTTTGTAAACTCCAGGTTTAAAATGTTGCCTTGTCTGGTCCTGTCTGAGTAAATTCCTCATTAATGCCTTCTATATTAAGTGTGTCTGGCCCCTCCACAGGGACTGAAGTGTGATACTTTGCAAACAGCTGAGACCCTTTCCAAGGCATTCCTTCAGGAGCACTTCTCATCCCTCAGCCTTCACAGAGGCATGGCTGTGGTGTGGCCCCTTACCTTACTGGCTGGGTTAAGTCTGTATTTCAGTTGGAAGTCCTTAGAGAGCAAAAAGGAAAGCAGAAGATGGCCAGGATTCATATCAGCCTTCTAGGACATGAGTGTTTTGTTACTGCTTTCTTCAGCTTGGAGAAGGAGATTCTTTTCTGCTTGAAATTATAAAGTGTTTTTTTATGTGCCTTTTGTTTTAATAGCAGAAAAGGAATTCTCAGCGGTACCGAGGCTGTCACCGCAGATTAAAAGAGCCCAGGGGAACAACTGATTAACAAAAAGAAAATTAATGTAAGGCCTTTGTGTCTCTGTATTGAGCTCATGCAGGGGAATACAACTTGCTTGGCAGTCGTCAAGGATTAGAGGATCACCTTTGAAACTAGTATTTTATCAAAGCGGGTAGTGGAGGGTTGAAACAGTAATGGGTAATTTCTGCCCTTTTGTGTTTACTTCTGTGTGATTTGTGATAAAAGTAAAACTCAACTTTTCATGACCAAGCACTGATGAGGCAGAATAAAGACAGAAAAATATTCAAGTTTGATTGACTGTAACTGTTCCAACTACTTTTAGTGTTTTAATAACTGTTTTTAGCAAAACATTTCAAACTGGAAACAGAAAATCGTTTTTTAAAATACTTCAACCTAAAGTATCCACATTAAAAAATTATAAAAAAAAAATTGGCTCTTGGTCAGAACTTCCCTGTGCAAAGTCCCTGGTCTGATGAGTCACATGTTCTGCAACAAAAAAATGTTTCCCTGAAAAATTCACCCTCGGGTTCAAGCACACGGCTGATAAGATGTTCTACTCTTCAGATTAGCAAATAAAACATGATAGCACTTTATGAAGCAAATGAATCAACACTCTTCTTAATCATCACCTCTGGTCTAACTCACTCTGTGGTTTGCTGAATTCCATCTGCCCTGAATTAATGACAGTGGAAGGTGTGTAACATATTGTTGGTTCAAGGCCTTCCACTCTGTGCTGGTGTTACCATCAGCATCGCTGAGAGAGTAAGACTCAGAGTGTGTTTGGATGGGAGCTGTTACATCTCTCCTCAGCACCATGGTTTTCCGTGCTTCTGTCCACTGGCCCCTGCTGTGCAAACATACTGAAAGCCACAGCTTTTCTCCAGGAGTCTCCCAGACAGTGCTGGTTTGTACAGCTGTGCCCGAGGGAACAACCTGAACCTTACTCTGGGTGGTTACAGGAAAGGCTCCGCTTGGTTCTTCGGGCAGAACCACAGAGACAGTGACGTCTCCCACAGATGCTGGTCAGCACTTAGAAAAACCATCCTCAGGCCTGAGTCTGCTTCTGGGGTGAAGCTGTTATAATGTGGAAAGTATACCAAGCTGTGCCAGGGCGCTGTCAGGTGATGGATCCCAGCCCCAGCTCAGGCTGCATGGATTAGTGCATCTCTGATGTTCCCAGACACTCCAGGAGAGAAGAAATTTCCTATCTTCTTTCCTTTCAGGGAAAAACAAAAACAAAGATAAACCCCACACCTGGAAGGAGCTTTTCTTTCTTTATGTTCCTTGTGGAATGGCTTCACCTTCACATGGCAGCATTCCTGCACATCTATTTCCTGCCAATAACATAAAGAGGGCGGCAGCAGTGAATGTGGCCACTTTGAAAAGTGTCTGCAATGAGACATCTGTTGCAAAGGAAAAATCTCTGCTCTGGAGAAAAAACATTGGTGCAGATGGCAGCAAGTACCACACTTAGAGCGAGGCCAAATCCCCGTGTCCCAAACAGTAATCAAGTAATGAGCTTAAGATAATAAATAAATTCAGATAAATACCTTTGGTGTCTGGTAATCACAAAAAGAATTCTGTGATTTTATAGATCTTGCATTCAAGGCAGAAAAGTGACAACAAAGCTCACTACTTCCAGAACTAACGCTTTGTGCTTTTTTGTTTGCTTTTGTTCTGTTCAGTTGACTTAAGTGGGTCTATGAGATATGGATGAAATCTTTTATCTACAAAGTGTTATAGCAGGATTGGGCCTAATGGTGAAAATCATTTACTCTATATTGTGTTTCCCCAGCTACATCTTATGAACTCCTCATCCCAAGTGAAACAAAATAAATAAGCTTTAAACCAAGTTACTTGTAGTTGAACTACAGCCATGGAAAGAAGTATGGCATCAGTCTTGCTTTAGAGTTGCTGCTGCTGATAGGATAGTATATATTCAGATTAACTAAAAACTAAAATACTAAAGAATATAAGTATCAGTGTTGGCAGCTGTATATGTTTTTTTTAAAAATGTCTTTTGCTCTGTAAACAGCAAACTTTTTCCTGTCTCTGGACCACTTCAACTGGAGTGTTAGTCCATGCCACTGGTAGCCCCACAGGACCAATGAATTCAATCACAGGCTGAGGAGTGATGTAATTCCCTCAGTTTTTTTAATCTCCTTTTTGTGCTGAGAGCAGCCATCTGTCCCTCTCCAGACAATGATGGAAGCAGCTGTGCACTGTGTGCCATCAGGAGCAAAAGCTTCATACCAGAGGGCAGCAGGCTGCAGGTCAAAGGGGGTTATAAGGCTATCAGGGTCAAATGACACCTTTACAGAAAAATAAAACTAGGATTATATGGCCTTTGTGTGTCCATTCCCTAGCAGAGAACTGGGGTCAGCCTTTATCTGAGTGTTTCTCTAGTGGCCAAGGGAATGCCTATGTGTCTTCAAATATAGCTCTGCTGCTCCGTACCCACAGAGTAATGGAGTAACAAAGCCAGATTCAAGCAGAGGGCAAAGCAAACATGACACAAAACGACTATTTTGAAGGGAAAATAAAACAGCATGGATACATTATGGTATCTGGTATCTGGTACTTTATGCAAGTTCAAAGGGTGTGATCTCAAGTGGTTTGCGTATCCTGTAACATGCCCTTCGAAAAGCACAGTGAACCCTGCTTTTCATGTGCAGTCTGCAGCACGCAGGAATTCCTTTGCTGCTTTGTGGGAAAAGGGAAGCTGAATGAGGGCCAAGGTGCTCAAAAGCTCGTTTATGAGAAGAAGAAGTTGGTTATACTTTGAGCGGCTTTGTCTGCAAAGGTGAGCTGGAAGGAGCTGCAGGAGGGCACATATCCCATAGAATGATTTTGCCCCTTCCTGAAGATGCCTTTTTACTTTGCCATACGTGGTGCCAGTCCTGTCCCAACTCTTCTCTTCTGCACTGGGTCCATTTCAGAACAGAAACTGATACAAGTGTAACCTATAGGAACCCTTCTTATATAACAAGGAGGAATGTAATACATTGCTGGGGTGAAGTCCAGGTGTATAATGAAACAGGTAAGAGAAGCTGGCTGAGTTCAGAGCCTTTTCTCTTTTCTTTAATCCCACATCACTTTTTTCTGCATGGATTCCTTCCCTGTTTCTAAGCAAACACACATTTTGAAGCCAGAGATATACCAGAGACCATAAAGCCTTGCCACTTCTTCTGCAGTGACAGCCTGAGATTTGACACTGTCTGTCACTACCAGGGTTAATGACATTCCTTAAAGGTGATGGGACAGAAGCACACATTTCACAAACAGGTAAGCTGTAAACACTGTATGCTCCTGTCTCAGGGGAATGTCCTGGGACATTCATGGATGTACAAGTGAGGTGAGACAAGCTGTCAGACAGCCATGGCTGGGCCATCATCAGAACCAGTGATCTCCTCCAAGCCACAGTTTCCCTTATGCATGTGGAAAATGGTTCCCTATTGCCCTCTTTGGTTTTTTGCAATGCAGTTCATAAAGGATACTGAAATGAAAGTTCACTGTCATAAAGCCCAGCATTTTTATAAAACTAGCATTTCTCCCTTTTTTTTCTGCTTAAGGGTTGTTGGTTCAGGCTTGTTAAAAAGTGTTCTTTCAACCTGAAAACAGGTCATGTTCTTATTTTCTAATTGCCTGCTTTGTTTCCCAAATGGCATGAATAAGTCTTTTCACCTTACAGTCTGCAGAGTTTATATTTTTTTAATGGAAAAAGTCACAAGATGCTTCAGTAAAAGGGGACAGAAATATTGCTAATGATGGAAAACCCATGACTACCTTTCTAGGTCATTGTACTGTGTAGTTTATCTGAAGGTGCCATGACTGCTGAGCAGCAGTGTAATTCAGTCATGTGAATTAAGTTTGAGACTGAAGCTTTAGAGTTCCTTCACCCCACCAAGAAAATGCCAAAACTAGAGAAAAATCCTGTTTGCCACTTGATGCTTTATGTTGGCACTCTCCCCCCTGCAAACTGCTTATCATTCCCATCTCCCTGTGAGTGCTAAATGAACAGAGCATCACACGATTCCACCATTGAGAATCCAATTCCTGAACTGTTACTGTCCGGGAAGAATCTTACAGATTGCCAGTTTTTTAGACAATGTGATCACCAGTTCATGAATCACTGGTTCACAAGTTATTTGTTCCCTTTCAGGCCGCATAAATCTCTATTTAACTCACAATAAAGTCTCTTGTTTTAAGCTGTCTTAAGCTAGGGCAAAACTTGGGGTGCTGCTGTTGGTTCCTGAGACTGCCACAGCATACTTTACATTCTGGCAGCTCCGTCAGCGTCAGCTTTACAGCCCCTCCAGAGCTCTGCCAGCTCTGCCGAGCGGTTAGTGGCTCTGGACATAAATACCATTGCTGTCCGACTGCTGTTTCTGGGAAACTTTCATGAGGCCTGTTTTTCTCCACATTTTTCATAACCCCAGAAGTGGCAGATTTTTTCTGCTCTGTATGAACAGGAACTCTGCAGTCTGTAAATTTCAGTCCAGAGCGTGTGCTGCAAGGCTGAGTTGTTAAAGCTCTGGGAGAAGTTTACTCTCACTAACATCTAGTATCAGAAGTGAAAGTGAGAAACAGAAGAACTTACTAATTTTTTTGTTGTTGTTATTGTACTGTGTTTATTTTTCTTGCTTAGGTTTCACTGTGTATGTTGAAGATAGACAGTTATTATGTTGCCTTTGGATAACACCTGGCTGTAGGGTGTAGTAGTGTTCAAGACAGAGAAATGAGAATTATCCCAAAAGGGAGGCGTGTTAGGTGTTTGTGCAGGATGCCATGTGTATATTTGGGAGTATAATGAGGCAGAAGGTCAAACACACAAGCCTTGTGCCCACTGTACAATATCTGTATAGCACTGAGATTTATTTTAAAAAACTGATATTACACAGACTTGATGCACAGAACATGGTACTCAGTCTAACCCTTCTAACCCTGTGTTTGAGCGTGACACCCAACTAGCTCTGTTAAGCAGTTATGGTTAATGACACCCCACATGAGCAAGCTTAGAGGTCCCAAGGGCAGGTCTGTATTGCCTGTGGCACCTCCAGACCTTTTGCCATCTTTCCCTTTTCTGCTCATCACATCCTTTCAAGAGCACTGTGCCACACACAGCAGAGTCTTCTTTCTCAGAAGGGACGTTCTTGCCTCCCTGCCTCTCCCCAGACAGGGAAATAAGAGTGTTAACTTCTCCACTTCTTTGTGGCAGCCCAGTGGGTTTGGCTCTGGTTCAAGCTCTGCAGTCTCCTTGCAGGGCAATGATGGTTTTAATCAATGGCAAGCTGCCTTTTCTGAACAAACTACTGTTTCTTTGGAAAGCAAGAACTTCCTAGAGAAAATACAAAAATCTGAGCAGGTTGTATAGGTGTATAGCTTCCATGGTGCTGAGCCAGCATCCACTGGGGATCTGGATAAAAACTGCAATGTTTAGGTTATTTTTTTAAATCTCTGTCTCTCGACTAATAGTCCCATATACTGCAGACAGCATGAGTCACTTCCTTCTTAACTCATCGAGGCCAATGTATGTCATATTAAGTTCATTATGTTGTTAGGTTATTTCCTTTGTGGGCGAGATGTCAAAATACTGGCTACCTACACAGTCAGTGTGAGAAATCTGTATTAATATAGACTCCTCCTTCAGAATTACCATTCTTGAGAAAGTTCATTCAATGAGCCTAGATAAACCTATAAGGTTGCTTGCAGCTGTGTAGAAAATGATGTAGTAAGCTGGATATTCCATGTTTTCTGAGCATGAGTCTTAGCCAGTCTGAAGTATGGGGAGTATTGATAACCAAAATGAAATACAATTGTTAATCTATAATTACTTATAGATATGGTTGAGGCTGATAAAATAAATTATTCCTTACTTAATTTATTCTAAAAATTGAATAGCTAACAGAAGAATAGATACTGAAAATAGTACAGAGAGATACTGATTTTACCTAATTTTGAGTATCTTATAGTAAAGCTGTTTCTACCAGAGCCATCAGGTTTTCCTATATGATGCATAAATGACCTGCAAGAAGGCAATTCAAGCTCATCCATTTTAGACTTTACCTCTCATAGATGAGGATGAATCACTGTCTGGAGGTTTCTTTTTTTTTCTCCTTTGTTTATAAAGCAAGAGCATGTTACTGGTTTAGATTAGACACCTCCTATGCATCCATCCATCCATCCTCTTTTTCAATGTCTATTTGTTAGAAAAACACTGTGTTAGTTCTGTTGTCAAAAAAATACCATCATCATTGACAGAATAACAGGATCACTGCCAATATTGTGCAAATATCAGGATAAATATCATGCTTGAATTTTCACTCGCCTACAGGCCAGATGTTATCATGGATACACGTTGATCTATACATGTGATAACAGTACTCATTGGCAGACACCGCAGGCAGGCGAATTCAGGCAGCTATGTGTGTTATATCCCCAGAGAGAAGAAGAGGCAATTCAGAAATCGATCCGGCGCAGTTTCCCTGAGCAAACCCTCTTTGCAGATGAAGTGGCTCCTGGCAGCCCTGTGGGGGCTGGTGTTCCGTGGGGACCTGCTGTTCCTCTCCCACCAGAGCAGCAGTGGCTGTAGTGTGCAGTTCTGCTCTCGTCTGCCCCACTTAGTCCTCACACTTCTTTTCTTTCATTCCTCTGCCACCATTTCGGTCATGAATATTAAGCACAGTGGAGAGGATCATGATCTTGGCCAGGAAAATGTCATTAATAACCTTGACAAGTATGGAGATGGATTGGGAAGGATAAAGGAGAGAGTGGGAGGAAAGGAAGTCGAGACAATAAATAGGCTAGACCTGCTGTTACCATGTTAATCTCTACAGGGTTATTTGAGGGAATTGCTGTAGCAGTTCATACTGTACCTAGATCCCTTCCTCATTTCTGCACTATTTCTTCCATGATATTGACATTGTATTTGTAACACAATGCCAGTTTATTATAGTTGACAGAAATAAGAAATCAAAATACTATTTCAGACATATTGAATACAAAGGTGGACAGGAAATACACAAATTAATGCATTAAGTGATAGAATTGCCTGACAAAATCTTTTAATCCATCCACTATTCTTTTAATTGAAGATGACTGTAATTGCATACCACTTAATGTGATCTCCAGTCGTTGTTCCAAAATAGATGATAGTTTATTATATTAATACACCATAAGAGGCTTACAGCAACTATTATTTTTAATAATAGTCTCACTAGTGCCTTCCAGATTATACACTATTTCACCTTTGGCTGTTGTGTTGTTTTGTTCACTACACTGTTTTGAGAAAAATAATCATGATGCATAGAGAAAAATCTGTTTGAGAAGGATTTAGAAAGGGGATCTGAAGTTTAAGGGAGATTATATTTCCATTTGTGGTAGGTAAATTTTATTTTTTATCTGTGGAGGAATGGACCTAATACATATATGGTCAGAAATAAGTGCATATAAATGACAGCTGATTGCTGAGATGCTAATAAATAATCACATTCATTTAGGAAAGGTGTAGATATTACAATTTAATAACTTTAACATGTTCTTTGGAACTCTTTCTAAATAAACATTTTCTTTTGATGTGGATTATCTGCAAAAGGAAGGTGGGAATGGTGGTGGTGGAAGTGCAACCAGGCTCCCCAGAACAGGACCCCAGTGTAGATAGTCTGCTGCCTAAACACTTAGCATGTTGTTGGCAGCTGCTCAGTCATAATTTTTAGATGTACTGGTGGTTATTAAAAAAAAAAGAAAGTCGAAATTCCAAGTAGTAAAAAGCAAAACTATAGATGAATCTTAATCCTTAAATAAAACACCAGATCTTCTTTTTTTTTATTAACAGTGTCCAGTTTACTGAATGAGAGTTCACCTGAAAGGAAGTTTTCTGTTGGAAACAAGAGATTGGTTTGGGGTGGGGAAGAGGCAAGCCAGATAGCAGCAGCAGCCCAGTAGCTGTGCCGTCCAATTTCTCCTATGGCCTCTGGCCACATGTTGTGGATCTTCCTGGCCCTGCTCACCTGACTGACACCGGGAGCCTTCCCGTGGGAGAGAAGGTTTCTTAGGAAAGTGGGTTCTGCAAGCTCAGGTTGGCAAACACCACCCTTCCCGCACTGTGCTTGGCTTTGTGTTCAGCATGTTTTCTGCTTGGAGCTGGTTTCCTCCCACTGTTTCAGCAGCACAGAAGCCTTTTAATGGCAGCTCACAGTAGGAGGCACGGACTGGTGGGATTGTGGTATGGCAAAGGCCTTTGGCTGACTGGCTTTCAGCACCACTTCCCCTCTGTGCCCTGTGTCTTGCTAAGAGATGGCTTCTTTGACGTGTTCTGAGTGCATTGTGAGAAGAGCTCCGTGGGAGAAAACCAGGAAAAACCCAGTTGCTGCAAGATTCCTGCTCCATGTGTCATCTCCACCACTTGTTTGCGATTGAGCAAACATAATCTCTCTGGCAGATAACCCAGTGTGCTGTGCCTGCAAGGAAACGGGCCTCTCTTTGACCTATGACTGTAGCTATGAGCAGAGTTAAGTGTATTTAGTTAGAGACCAGTCATGGATTCGTCACAGTTCCTCATCATGGGGCAATCTTCATTTCACTTGTGGTGTCATCCAAAGAGACATGCCCGTGCTCTTCCTTCCCCTCCACAGCTGTGTCCTTGGGCATAGCAGCAAGCCAAGGATGTGCTGCCCGATCTCCCCTCCCTGCCAGCCACGGTCAGGCGTGGTGGCAGCTCAGGGAGAGGAGCCACCACTCCCACAGTGTCTCTGCCCACCACGGTGGAGCTGGCATGGACAAGCAGGGCAGCATGCAGAGTTCTCCCACCGCTTGCTTCCCGCAATTCCTCAGCACTGCCCACACGACTGCAGGAGAAATCATACCACATGTACAAAACCAAAAGCTTTTCATACTGCAGTTTGTTCTTTTCTGTGCTCGAGGCCTTTGTTAGCAAACAAGACACCAGTCTTTGGGGGGAGAGACAATGGTGTGGTTCAACTCATGCTGCGGAAGCGCGCTGGAAATGGCGCAACAGCTGAGTTGTCGCACTCTTCCCCCCTGCTCTGCCCCTTAATTTTATTATTCTGGTTCAGTGAGATTTATTTGTCTCTAAATGCCCAATTCTCTATACAGCGCATCTGTTTCACAAAAGGACTAGTAAACTAAAACTATATGTTAGGCAGAAATTCTGTGGTCTGAAAACCCAGATAAACCCATATTTGCCTTCCAGCCCTTGACTAGCTTCACCCTCAATGACAACCAGCAATAATATTCTTAGCCACTGGCCTTCTCCTCTTTAGCTGCAGGCTAGCTCACCAAGTTGATCAGGAGATGTTCTTTGAATGAGTTGATGCCATGTGCAGCCAATTTTGTATTAGGAAAAAGAAAGTGGATAAAAGAAGAGCACCGGGTTGAGCCTGTGATATCAGGAAGTGATTGCAGCTGAGACTATGTCATTGCTGAAGTTTGCATTGTATTTAGAGAAGGAAGTGGTTGTATATGTGAACTAGCTCGTCTGAGGTTTGCAGCACCACTTAGATACCAAACCTGTTGGGGCTTTGATTAAGCTGCTTAAGAGGACATACTCACTGCTGGCCTTCCGTGCACATCCTGTGTCCGCAGCAAATTGCCCTGAACAACTGTCTAAACAGGGCCCAAGCAAGGCAGATACCCAGGGGATAAATAAAATCTCATATATGATAACCAGTAAATACTGCTCTGCCTTAGTCACATGAACTGGTTTGGCTGAGTTTTTCTCCTCCGAGTCTATTAAATTTAATGCTACTGTGTGAACACTCCAAGTTTCCATTAAATATGTCTGTATGTCTGATCCCAGGATGACACTCTGATATTCCAAAAATAGTTTAATAAATTGAAATTCCAAGATGTATCATCATAAGCCTGTCACTTGAGTATCAAATCTGCCATGTTATGTAAAAAATATTGGTTATATAATGGTATTTTTATCAGTCTAGTGACATAAATGCAAATATTAGAGCATTATTAGGAAACCGACCTCTCTCTGACTTTGGATGTGTTATGCTGGAAGTTAAAGAAAAAGTAGCTTATGTATATGTGGGGGGATTTAGATGCTGTAGTTTCAGAAGTGTCTGACAACCCAGAGCTAGTTTGGGGGTTTTCTTTCTCATAAATATAAATACATTTTAAATGGCTTTGAGGAAAGAAGCTGGAATGTGATATTAACTTTGAACAACTCCAGGGTTTCCTTTGTGATGGCCCAAACTGATGCCATTGCTGCTGGCAAAAATCAGTACTTTTTGCCTCTTGAAACACATGGAGAAAGAGCTGGACAGCTATAGTCTGTCTTATCTGCTGAAAAGCAGATAAAGGTCCCAAGCTAGCAGAAACTGGGACTCACTACAAGAGGACATATGGAAGAGCAGCAGGGATTTCCTGCAGGCAGAGCAATGTTCATGCATGCATCTCAGCCAGTTGTCACCAGTGGTCAGATAACAGTGCCAAGCCCCGGGGAAAGGCTGCATGGGCAGCAGCTGCGCAGGGAGCAGAGGGTTTGTGTGGAAGTCCTCCCTTCTGGGGAGTGGAAGCTTTGAGGTATTGTGAGTGCCTAAAAAGTGGTGTTGTGAGTTACCTGAGAAAGAAGGGAATTAAATGTGCTATACATAGAAGTAAGTGCATGGTTTTATGACTGAGAAGCTGATGTTGCAGGTTGCACGACTTCTTGAAAAACCCTGAGTAGGGTACTCTGAAATTGCACAGCCTGATGTTACTGATGGACAGCCATCTGTCCCCATGGGCTTTCAAATCAGCAGAGCATCACTTTTACTGAGTGCAGGCAGTCTGTGTGTGGTGGAGGGGTTAGTAACTGAATTAGATGAACCTTCTGACATTTCAGCCTGAGGTAAAGGCAGACTGAAAAAAATAGATGCAAGGTCAACTTCACAAGTTAATGTAAGTGAATTAAATACTTCCATTTAAAATATTTTCTGTGTAAGTTGAAGTGGGGCAGACTGTAAAAGACTGATGTGGTCTTTAGTGTCTCCTGTTCAAATAGGCAGTATTCCCAGTAGCACTGGCAGCTCCCCACTCTGCTCTATCACAGCACTTTGAGCATTAGGCACACCTTTGCCTGCCGAGTGCCCTGCCGAGCAGGTAACTCCTATCCTCCTTTCGTGGATGGGGAATTGAAATACTTAGTAAAGGAACAGAAGAGGGGAGCTGGAGGGAAGGAAATTGGTGGGGAGGAGGCAGTGAATGTGCTTCTCTGCAAATGGTCAGTGTCAGACATCTGTGTCCTGGGACACAGAACTACCTTCCTGCTACACATGACCAAAGTAACACTAAAAGCCATTACTGGTCAGGGTCCCAATACCTCCTGTCGCTGGGCTTTAACTAGAAAACAGTTCCCCTCAAAATCTATGGATGCAGGTAACCAGAGCAAAGGACAACCACTCTTGCCACCTTGAAGACCCTGTTCTGCAAACAGGGCTGTGCATGTGAGCCTCCTGCATCCATGTGAAGCTCCCCTGCTGCCTTCACTCGAATGCTGCACAGGGCTCCAGGGCTTCCAACCCCACATAGTCCCAGCTGGGCTTTCAGCTTTCCCTGGCAGTGAACTATCTCAGTGCTACCAAGTGCACACTGACAAAATGCTTAATTTAAACCATAGCATAAAAGTATAATTAATGCTTGGAGTGCTGCTGGATTTTTTCCCTTGTACAGGATAGGAAAAGAAAAAAATTTAAATAGAGGAAAAAAAAAAAAAAAGAGAGTTTTTTTGCCCTGTAAGATTAAACAATCATCATGGTTTTAAGGGCTTAATCTGCTGGCATGCAGACTGCTGTCTGATAAGTCTCCGAGTCTGAGTGTAATTGGATGCAGCATCAGATTCGGTTGTGTGGGCTTTCCAGGGCTTTTTGTTGGTTTGTTCATTTTTTAACACACTGCAGAGTTGAAGAGCTCTGTCCCTGGAAATGCCTTTGGGGGTGAAGCTGTAAAGCTGTGTGCCCCCCCTCAGGCGGTATTTCGGCAGCACCTATCTGGAGACCCCGGCTCGGGGAGCACAGTGGGGGAAGGCTTCTCAGTGTATGAATTCGTGCTATTGTTCAAGGCACACATCTGCCTCAAGAAACTGCACGGCACAGGCCGTTACTTATTCAGATGCAGAAGCTCCTTCCGTCCCACAAGACGGCCCATTCAAGTCACATGCCAGAGGTCTCGGCAGAATGGGCTGCAGCTGCTTCAAATCTGCTGTCTAACATCAGAAGCAGTTGGACAAACTGTACCGTGCTGACTACAGTCAGGCTCCCCGGCGCCGAAGAAGACAGGGAAAAGATTTGGGATCCCAGCGCTATGTTCTCAGAGGACCTGTGGCTGGAAAATGAGAAAAACTGTGCTGTTGTTCACAAGTCGAAGCGAGGAAGGAAGCGCCAAGAGCTCCTGGCCGTGGCCCTGGGGGTGAAGGTGGGAGTCAAGGGGGCACTTTTGTGGCAACCTCTGAAACTCTTTGCCTATTCACAGATCACCTCCTTGGTCAGAAGAGCAGCCTTAACTCAGAACGACAACCACTTCAACTATGAAAAAGCACACAATTTTAAGGTAAGCACAGCTTGCTATTACTTTCAGCTAAAATGTTATGTTGAGATGCCTCGCGTTTTATTTTTTATTGTGATGAGGTTTGCATGCACCTATTTATACTACCTCTAAGAAAAGTGTTGGAAAAAAAAAAAATTCTTTCTACTTTAAGTTCCGTTAACTGATTTCTTAGTATGCTGTCACATAGGCACTTAATCCAAATAATGGTTTTCCTTCTCACTGCACTACTTGACTGGCAATTTAACTCTTTTTCACAGATTCAGGTTTCTTTTTTTATTCAAAAACAAAGTACTTCATATTTATTGTCTACCTTAAGTGTATCTACTTTTAAATAAGAAAAAGGCCCCCTTTAAAAATCCAGTAGGATTTTACCAGCAAACATTTTGGACCATTTCTGATTTCAGAAGTAGTTGAAAGAGCTTGGGTGCTCCTAACAATAAAGCAAAGCACAGTGGTGGGTATTGTCTCCCAGCTTTTGTTCCCCCACCATATGTTAAGGAAATGTTCTCAGAGTCCCACTGAGATATAGTATCTGAGCTTGTGTTTGCTTGTCAGACTAAAACAAACCTCTGGGCAAACACAGGGACGTTTAAATGGATCATCTCTCTGCTGTCTATACATACAAAATCAGATTCTTGGGGATTCTTTTCCAGAGTGCTGTCTCGGGCAGACTGCAGCAGGGAAATGACTCAGCTTTGGAAATTGACCTTCCAGGCAGCTTGTATTGAAATGTTTTGCCAAAAGGACTGCACTGGTTTCAGTGCATGCCAGCCAGTTACCGTAGTTAATGCTGTCAAATTGTGTTTTGATGCTTATCAGGATGAGCATTGAGAATAAGAGGCAGTAACAAGACAAGAAAAGAACGTATCTCAGCTTTGAAGCATCAGTTTAGTTAGCGCTCCTTGAGGATGCTGATCTGGGTCACTGTCAGAATAGTTCAACTCATTAGCAGAACAAGAATTTTCTGATATTCATCTAGGGTTTGTGAAAAAAGGAGAAGCACTGATCAAAATCGTTTCACTTAGCAAAAAAGTTTCACTTCTTATTTTTCTACATACTCTGCTGTACAGACATTGCTAACCTCTGCAGTGCTTCTGCTGTCATTGGCAAATCAATAACTTAATATTAGTGAACAAAGCAAATAATGGCAACCCTTTTCTCATTCCCCTTCCTTGACCCAGTCTACGGAAAAGTCGATATTTATCTCTCTGATCAGCAGTGAAGGAAATAGGGGAAACACTCTCTGTTTTCTTGCTTGATTAATCCAACTTTCATTTTTTCTGGGCTTTGCCCTCATTATCATTTTAATATCAAAACTATTTTAGTTTAAGTAGAAAATATTTTCTCATGACTGAGACTTCTTTCCACTTTGACCCATGCATTCTTTCCTCTTCAAAATTTCCCTTGTTTTGGCTTTGATTTATAGTTGGACCTGTGCCCAGTTAACTTTGCGTTTGCACAATCTAGCTGTTGTACAGTTTCTGTTCCTTTCTGTTTCAAAAGAATCATAGTTTAACTGGAAAGCCACAAGATTAAAATAGATACGTATTGAAAGACTTGACAGCAGAAAATAATTGTTCTATCCTAGTAAAGTCAATAACAGACCCTAGGGAACAGACATTTTTAAAATAATTGTCCAGAAAAGTCGATCAAAAGTGTTACATTGGCTTACTGGACAAATATGTTCACTATGCAAATACAGTTACTTTTCCAAAGGAATATATTAGAACATGTTCAGTTGTTTAACAAAAAAAGTGAATAGTGTACTCAGAATAGAACATTTAAATTTAAGGCTAATATATTTAATATATTCCTTATTCATTACATAAAAGGGTTAAGAAACTATTTTAAAAAGAAAGAATGGCTTTATGGGTCTTGGGGAAAGATGCTTGATGGCTTTTGACAGCACTCAGGCTACAATGATACGGGGTTTATCTGAAGGACAATGCTATTTTGAAGACATTCAAAAAGTTGTCTTCCCCGTTTTTAGGTGAATACTGATATGTATTATATCATTCATCTCAGTTTCTAGGCATAAAAGTTATGTGTCACAGTGTCCTTTATGATCTTGTCATAGGCAATTCTTCATGAACAAACAGGCACTCTCTAGCTTCTGTCCTTTACCCATGAACAATCTAAAAAATGAAGGGCACATTTCTAGTGAAGCTGATGGGATTTTTGTATTTCTTGTACTAAAGATCTTACTTCAAGGGAGAAGGAACAAAAGGAAGAAATAGGCACAAGGCACAAATTCAGAGCAAGGATAGCTCTCCCTCCATCCTTGCCAAGCTAATACAAAAATTAAAAAGCAGCATTGAAGTTTGGAGCATGAGGGCACCAGGTTTATGCTCTTCTGACCATCCATGCTTTGTCATTCAACCTCTCTTCCAAACTTCAAGATACTCAAGGCAAGTGGACAAAAAAAGATTTAGTATCCAGGCTGACTTGTTAAGCTGTGTTCATCTTGAGCACACCACGCAGTCACATGGATTTAGGTTTGGAGCTGGCGTCCGTCTGGCGGGACAACTTTGCATAAGCCAGTGCAGACATACCATAATTCAGGGAAGAGAATAAATCTCTGAAGCCCTGTTTAGAAAAACACAGAGGTATTTCTCTAGCTATGTGGGTGTCAGCCTAACAGGATCCCTAAGTCCTCTTGCATCTTGTTCCAGTTCGGCTCCAGCTGCCTTTTTTGGATGTGCTTTACCTGCCAACTTCAGTGGGGTCCCAGCTGGTGGGGAGGACAATCTTGTGCCCTAGGGCAGCAGCATGGAGTTTGAGGGTGCTCCACCCTTTCTTTTCCTAGGCTGGGAATTAATGAGAGGGCTTCTGTGCTGCTTTAAGTGAGCAAATAAGGGTGAATAATGTGCATTTACAATACTGTGACTGTTTGCCACCATAGCATGGGCAAATCCCATTTGCAGGCAGGCTAGTGGAGTAAAGGCAGCTGATTACAGAGAAGTCAGGAGACCTTGGAGAGAGTGGGCTCCGGGATAAATTTCCCCTTGTGTTAAGCACTGCAGATAGTACTGCTTCTGGGAGACAAAGGGTTTGGGGGAGACATTTTTTACAGACATCACGAAGATCATATGCATTCATTTAAACACAAATAACAGCAGAGTCAGCTTTTCTTCCCTGCAAATGGCTCAGGTTCAGCAGGAGTCCACAGGAGTCTAAATGTGTCTGTATTCAGGGAAAAGTCTGAAAAAAAACTTAATTTCTTGGAAAGCAAGTAGCAAAGTCTTCAGACCCAGTCACATAAAACCAAAATTGTCTCAGAAACAACACTGTATAATGCCAGTTAAAAAAAATAATTCAAGACAATTGTTTTAGTTGATTTCTGCCGTATTGCTCATGGCATTATTTTGTTTTGCTGTACTAACATTCTTTAACTTTAGTCTCAGTTTTCTCCTCTGTGAAGATGACTCACACAAACTAGAAGTGAATAAGGTAGCACCTGCAGGGGGAATGCTGCCATTNAAGAGCAGACAGGCAGGGTAGTGTTGTGTGAGATTGCCCAGCAGAGAAGAGACAGTGAATGTAAGAAGCAACTTTTCACTGGAAGAGGATGAAAGACTGACCAAAAGTACAGTGTATAGTCTGAAACGTCAGGGAGTTGGCTTATTTTAAGAAATAGTTCCCTGTAAATTATTTTTAAAACTTTGAATTTTGTATCAACTGTAGCTCAGGCAGCTCAAGTCTATGCTATGTGTACACAGAGGGGTCTACTGAGACTTCAGGATGGGAAGTTCAGGAACCAGCAATAAATAGTTCCAGATCATAGTTCCAAAAATTCTACACCCTGTCTGTTTGTAATGATGTGGTTACAAAGAATAGAACAAAAACTAAAACTCCATCTCAAAAATCTGAGACTTGCTGTTACCTCTCCCTGTTTGAACCAGGAATAAGGCAAATCTTGCAGGCAAAATTCCCATTTACCATTCAAAAATGTTGTTTTTGTAAGAACAGGCTTTCTCTATTGTTTCTTTAAAATTTATGACAAGTCATAAAAGATTTATTTCAAAACTGTATCTTAAGGAAATTTTTGCACCTTCATCTAGAAACTTTTGAAGTTCTCCCTTTTTTCAGTTAATTTCCCTGTTTCAGCTTGGCCAGAAACCACCAAGACTAGCTTTTCACAGGGTATTTCAGCTGGAGGCTTGCCATTTGAGCTAAAATGCGGATCCGTGAAAAATTGAAGTGAATGAATAAAGAGAACTCAACCTTTGAGGGCCACCAAGCTGAATGGAACAAGGGAAGGATGCGCTGTCAGCAGTTCTCAATTGGAGCCCTCAGTCAGCATTGATGACTTTCCAATTAATGGCAGGAAAGATCAAGGAATAATCAGCTACCATTTTCAAAATAAGCCTCAGCCAGATTAGTTGAAATAAGCTTTATGTAAAGCGAGCAAGTAGACCCCAAATATCCTAGCAACTGCAATGGACTTTATTTGTGAAATGGTGCATTTTTAGAAGTCCTGGCTGAGCTCTTACAACTCTTTCTCACAAGGTTAGCTTTTGTAAACTGCTGCAAAGCAGAAGATACAGCTAGTTATCTTCCCACAGCAGATGATTTTCACCCCAAATTAAGAGCAGGTGCAGACCTACTAATTATGTGTCTTTCAGTCTATAAATGATAAAGATGCAGGCAATAATTAGTTTTATCTGTAGCTTTGTAGCCACTGAAGGTCACATAGTGCATATGGCTGAAACTCAGGTCATCATCTGTTACGTACAGCGATTTACCCCCACAAAAAGCTGTGACTGAAATTCATGCTACCCACTCTGCGAAATAAAAATGGAATGAAATGAGCAAGAAGTATGGGGCTATATCTATTAATGAATGTATTTATCTCAAACTTTATTGCAAAGTCTTGTTTCACAGAGATACGTGTTTCTTTCTCTGAGAGGTAAAATACCATCACAAAAAAAGTCAAACATTCCACTTTTGACCTTTCACTGTCAAAAGGGAGGAAGAACTACTATTGCTTTAAGTTTATTAACACAATTATTTGACTGTGAATAGTTGGTCAGGAGGCATTTGAAGTCAGGCTCACACTTTTATCTCAAAATCAGGCTGAGAAATCTGATTAAAAATCCCAATAGTTCATCTTTCTGGACTCAAGAGAACAGGCTTGTGTCAGTGTAATCCTGCAGACAAATGGGGCAAAAACATTAGCATGCAAAATGCTTGGCCTAAAACTTTACAGTTTATCTGAAAAAGGCCAATGACTGTTTTTTTCAGTCTATGAAAAGCAAAGAGGAGCTTTTCCCATCCCAGGGTGGAAGTGGCCTTTCAGCCATCCACCCGACGGGTAAACAAGAGCAGAGAGAAGGAAAGGATGCATTAGCAGCCAGAGTGTGCATGATTTATGTTTTGTTAAGCTCAATTAAGTCTCTGGCCAGAACTAGCTCAAACCATGCCCATTCACAGGGGCATAGACCTCACTATTTACTCTTCATTTCAATGAAAATTAAATGCTTACTTTACCAGAATACACATCTTAAATAAAAAGATCTTCTTCTGTAGCCTTTGGAAAAGCAGTGGCGGAAGCAGCAGTGGTGTGCAAAATGTGGCTGGGAAGATTGGGCTCTGTCAGCACACAAATTATTTTATTCTTCTTTATTTACTTATGTGTGAACTACAGCAAAATGAAGTTTGATCTGCTAAAAAAGAGTCTATTGATGTCTTTTCCCTATGGGAGTTCAAATTACTTATTGGACTGGAGAAGGGTGCTTTTATCTACAGTTCTTTGGATTTTTAGTTTTTTGGGTTTTTTTGGTTTTTTTTCTCCTGGTTTCCTCCCCTCTGTTACAGCTAGAATGTCAGCAGGCAAAAATTATTTGTTTTCAGTGTCATCCACCGCCTGGTTCTCCACTATGCTAAGCCTATTGAAAGATAAACTTCAAGATCAAAGCAGATTTCTGTTCCCATGGTTTATTTCATCTAGCCATTGGAAGGATGTGGGCACTATGTGCTAAAGATTTACTCCTACTGAGTCTTCTGTTGTTTATCCATTTCAGTTGCTCCATCTGTCAGACCATCTGCCTCCCAGTGACCCCATTTCTTTCCCCACCCCCATTTGTATTGCAGGTCCATACGTTTCGAGGTCCGCACTGGTGTGAATACTGTGCCAACTTCATGTGGGGTCTCATCGCTCAGGGAGTGAGGTGTTCAGGTACCACTTCAACATTTTCTGTCATTCTCTGGAAATGCTCAGGCATCTGTCCCACCCCAGCCTGCAGAAGCAGAGGGCTGGGATTTCTTTAAAGAACAAAGCGGGAAATCCTCCCAAAGAAGTTAGAGCATTTTCATTTGCCTCATTAGCTGGTTTAGAAATTAAGCCATCAGCCCTTGGTTGCTGAGTTACATCCTCTGCTAGTACCTTGATCCTGCCTTTGCCTGTGCCTGTGCCTGTGTTTGTATACATTCAAACTTGTTCTTTATGGCTACGTTATCCCTGATGATTTTATGTATTAAGAGGCAAGCACTGGAAATGGCTAAGCTAGCCAGCAACAAGGCTTCATAACTCCTCTTTTTGCTGCCAACTGCCAGGAAGTGCCCCTCATCTGCAAAAAAGACTGCCACCTGTTTCCCATAAAAATACCATGCATTGCTGCAAGCCTGAAGTATCCCACCTCAAGATAAAAACACAAAATATGACTTTGATTTTCCAGGAGGGATTCATTTTTCTGGTGCCTGTATTATAATTTTAGTAGTGCCCCAATTATTTTAAATTTGTTTGTTCTTTTGTGGAAAGAAATTACCTTGCAAAAATGCAATAATCATCACATCATGTGCTTTTGGATTCAGCAAGTGAATTAGTATTCAGTGCATTACAAATGGACTTTCATAACTTCTTTCTCCAGATCTGAAGTCACTTCAAAAAATTGTTTGTCTTACCTCTCCCTGCCCTAACCTCCAAGCATTCCTGATCTCAGACTGGCACCAAACACATCCAACATCTGCCTTTCATAGACAGAGGAAGTGGTTATTACCTAAAATTAATTTATACCACAATTTTAAGGATCAAAATGCCTTTCACAAATGCAGTTTTAATAAGCGCAGTCTCAGCTACTGCTACATCATGCCTGTCTGTGGGTGAATAGTGGTAACACAAAGAATATGAGAAGGACATTAAAAAGAGGAATAGTAGTTTGCTTTTCAAGCTATTTGTTCTTAAACACAAGTGTGCAAAACCTGACCTCACTAATGCACAGCACTGTATTTGTTCACATAAATAAAATATTAAACTTATGAAAAGACATATTTATTTAGTATGAAACATAATATGCTCCCTCATAAAATTACTAGCATTTAACTCTAAGTAGACAGATGCATTTAAATTTAACTTCACATGCCTGGAGAGCAGCACTGAACACAATGCAGGCAGGATACCAACTGCAGCTTCTCACATTTGTTTAGATTTCACAAATAATGTATTATGCAGTAATAACTGTATGGAGAAAAACACAAAAACCTACCCAATTCCATTAAATGTCTAGGTGGGCTTATGATTTTGCTTGATTAATATTTTATAGAGTATAATATTGAAACATGCTGCAAGTAATAGTCCTGTTTACATTTTTTAATAGCTTAATGTTAAATTACTTCAAAGGGTCATCAGTGATGAACATGACTGGAAAGGCTTTAAAACAGGAATCAGAGATATATCAGATAATGCAACTCACAGGGTGGTGTTTGCTTTACTGAAGCTTATAAATTCATTTGGCTGAATACTTGACTCTATTAGAAAAATTCATTTTGTGTAGGTGAAGCAGTGATGGTTTAACAGAAACCCACCTGTGCAGCTGAGGGCAGTATTTGGTTCTGGAGCAAGACAGCAAGAACTGTTTGTAAAATGAATCACTCTTCTACATCAGGCCTTTCACAGCATTTCATATGCCTAAGCTGACCTGGAGGCTAAATCACAGAGGACACTTAGTCACCAGTGAAGTGATGAGCCAGGGATGTGGAGTCTGCTGATGTGGCAGAGCGAGCCAAAATGTGACACTGCAGGAATGTGGAAGGGGGAGTGAGGCATGCTGGCTCAAAGCACTGTCCCAGTTGCAGTGCTCAGGTGAATCTTAGGTTCTCTGATCATGATCGGTGCTAAGCCACACGACAGCCAGCAAAAGACAGTCACAACTGTGCCAGTTTTATTTATGGCTGATCTAAAATACCCAGAAGTTAAGTCTCACGGGTTTAAATGCAACACCTTGAGCTATGTGTCCTGTACTGGACTGATCCAGATTTCACCAGCAGACTCCTTCAGCTCAGAGGAGAGTAAGGGACATCCAGAGTTTTTAAAACCTTTTGACAACCCTGCTAGAGTTTACTTTTCCCATGGTGAGATTTTTACACATTTTCATGCTCACCCTTCTCATCTCCACACTCTTCTACCTTTCCTGACTGATGGGAAAACTGTGCCCCTTGCTTGATGTGGATCAGGGAAATAAATTGTTAGACAAGACCTATCAGCATTAGTATTAATTAATCAATGAGTTAATCTGACTAACTCTGCTTGCAGACTGCGGGTTGAACGTACACAAGCAGTGCTCCAAGTATGTGCCCAACGACTGCCAGCCAGACCTGAAGAGGATAAAGCGAGTCTACTGCTGTGATCTCACCACGCTGGTGAAGGCCCACAACACCCAGAGGCCCATGGTGGTGGATTCCTGCATTCGGGAGATCGAAGCAAGAGGTTTGTGTGCTTGGGAGAGCAGCAGACACGGTGAAATGAGCATGGCCTGAATCACGTGCTAAGCTAGAGCACGGTGCTGTGCTCATGCACACTAAGGACAGGATGAGAAAAGGGGATTTTTGGCGTAGGTGATACACTGATTTGCATTAGCTAGTAAAATTAAATCATGGCATTCCTTTTTGCAATTCCCTGAAATGCTTTCTGAAAACATGTCAAAACATGTATTATGTTACACTTATGAAAGGGGTGAACTTTAAAGTGAACTTTTAAGTTCATGTTTGTATGTCTTTTTTCATTAC
This sequence comes from Regulus satrapa, assembly GCA_013396955.1. Classification (NCBI taxonomy): domain Eukaryota; kingdom Metazoa; phylum Chordata; class Aves; order Passeriformes; family Regulidae; genus Regulus; species Regulus satrapa. Next base: position 301,158 of record VWZN01017368.1, on the reverse strand, counting down.
TTTCTTTTAACATACCTAGGGACACATCCAATTTCAGAGTCATCAGTTTAATTCAAATCCATTTTTAATAACCTTTATGGACATTGTGGTCAGGAGAACACAAATGACTGGAAGTGACTCAGAGAAGTGGGGTCAGGAGCTATGGTGTTTTGTGGCGGGACACAGACTGTGCAGGGTTTCTCATGACACTCAGTTGCTGACTGATGGATTCCGTGGCACAGGCAGCATGTCACAGCCAAACTCAAGCTTGTGACAGATTTTTGGTAAACAGGTGTGTGCCAGATTGAAGGAAAAACATATGCCCTTCAAGAATCATGTAGCCCCTCTGTAATATTATGTATGTTTCCTTTGGATAGCCAGTGTGCATGTTGTGCTGCCCATTAAGCCAAATTTTCCTGTTAGTCACAGCTTCAGCACAGGAATCTAATAATGTTGAATTCATGGCATCTCAGTAATCTGCATAGCAACACACTGATACTAGCCATAGGGATTTCATACCCACGCATCATCTACTGAATTGACTCAAAGACTTACTAGTAAATCCCCTGCACTGCTCTGTAAAGCTCTAGCAGGATTATATTATCATTGCAGGGACAAATGGAAAGAATAGTATGGACTAAGACAGAAGAGCTTTACTCTGATGATATAGCGGGAAGCTACATTGCATTTGAGATCTAATCACTTACTTGTACATTTATTGATTGAGATAAAATCTGCTGCCTGCTGTCCCTTTTTTCAACATTGTTATAATTTTTTTCTTCAACTGCCATAGAACTGTGAAAGATTCTGATTTTGTTCTTAAGAAGAACAAAGAGTATTGGCACGTATAAGTAGGTTAGCACAGTGCATAGTTACAAATAAGGGATTTTGGTATTGAAATGAATAATGTGTGTAACTTGGCTTGCTCTGCTGAGCTGCCCTGCATTTCATGTTGGTGTGGAGCAACGGGGAGAGAGTTGCACAGGTGTAGAGATATCTTGTGGTGAAAGAACTGTAGAAGGGATGTACTGATGTGGGGAAGAGCTGTATCCAGCACATCTATCAGCAGTGTATAAGTAAAAGCTGACAGCAAAGCAGGAATGAATTGTGCTCATAGGGAAAGGCAGTCTTTTACTTGCATTGCTGTTTATCATTAGGCAACTGGTAAAAGGAAGGGAGACCTCTAAAGCTTTATTAATTATAGCCAAATCCAGGAAAATCTCCTACCTAAAATGAATGAATCGTAATTCCATCACATGCCTCACCATTAGCAAATTGCAGTGTTTTTCTCTAACATAATCAACTCAACTATGTATCTAAAAAAATAAGAAAGTATAAATTCTGAAATGTTTTAATCCTTGAAAAAAAAATGTAACATCATCTTGATCTTTCTTTAACTGCTCCAGAGTTTCACATTACAAATAACATTTTGCTTTGCTGAGTAGGTCTGTGGTTCTCCTTTATTGTTCTTAAGCCTAAATACCTGTTGATTACTGAAGCTAAGTTAACAAGAACTTTTTGTTTCAGGTTTAAAGTCCGAGGGCCTCTATAGAGTTTCAGGCTTCACTGAGCACATTGAGGATGTGAAAATGGCCTTTGATCGAGGTACACCATTTTATAATCTTGTACAGTTTTAATCTAAGCTTTCAGTTCTAGGACATTTCAGATCTTTTGGAGTTTATATATGTACCATGGTAATGAAACTGACATATAAGCAGAAGTACAGAAAGTAACCTGTCTTTTCTGAGTTTAAAGTGATCTGTAGTCCTTTTCATAGGAAGAAATTATGTTTCATAGGTGGAAGGAATAATTCAGCATGAAGTATTGGCGTGTAGAAGCTTAAGTGGGGGACTGGATGATTGCCCAGCCTAGCAGCACAGCCTAGTTCAGGGTCTTCATTCAAATGTGAGCATAGATGGTCCCAGGGTAAAGTTGTTAGTCCTGTCTTTAATAGACTCAGTGCTTTACAATACAATAATCTATTTATGAGTTTAAGGACCAGGAACTCCAACTGCATGTCCTTCTGTAAGTCCTTCTGCATGCAGCCTTTTAGAAAGCACTGCACCACTGTGCACGTGATTACATGTGCACCACAAATGAGAGAGGCATTGAGGAAATCAGTTGTACAGCATATTGAAAAACTAACAGTTAAAACCTTGCCTGATTATCATCTTCATAGTCCTTCTGAATTGATTGAGCTGTTTATGTTGGTTCTTGTTGTGCACAGAGGCTTTGCACACAGGACTAACTTTAGGTGTGTACATAAGTGAGCACAGGGTAGGGCCTCCATCAATAGAAAATACCTTTGGAAGTACATTTGAGAAGTTACATGAATATCCTTCTCATTTGCCATAAATAATGTTTTTCTTCCTACTTAATTTTTTCAGGTGTTGCCTCTGTCATGATAGGGAATAGGGTCAGACACAGCCCTGTGATCACAAGTCCATGGGTATGAGGCAGGTCCAGGTCAAGACAGAGAGTCAGCTTGTGGGTCAGGGCAGTGACCAGAAGGGTGGATGGCCCCACACCAGCTGGAGACAGCTATGATGTTGCTCAGACAGGGATTGACGGCCCTGGGGGCCCATGGGCAAGAGATTTGGAGGCTCCAGAGGAGGCCAGCAAGGTCTGTGGGTGGCACATCTTAGACTTGCTGTGCCTGAACATTTCTTGTTTGGAGGCAGTTTGACATGCAGACATCTCCGTAAAGAAAGTTCAGCTAGGAATTTCCAACTTGGCTGTTTTCATCCTGAAATAGCCTTTTAAAAATAATAGATATTTTAAAATATGTTGGATTCTGCGGTTGTGAACTATGCATACACACAGAGAGGCCAGCCATTCTTTGGGCCAGAGAGATGCACAGTGATATGACTGATATCATGGCAAGATAGTGTTCCAGATGTGCCACATGAAGCAATGATCCTGGGAAGTTCACAGCCCTCACAGGTGTAATTCTGCTCTCTGGCAAACCCTTTTTTTCTCCTGTGTTAATTCTCTTCTAAGTTTCATCCGTCCAACTTGGATGAAACCCAGACGGAGAGGCTGAGGGTGTAGAGGGAAGAGTTGGAAGAAAGCTGATTTAAATTTATGTCTGAGCATGAATTCCACACTGCTGTAGCTGTAGTTTCTTTGAAAATGCTTTGAACCACTGGAGCCCCTTCAGTTTATTGTCTATCTATTAAGTATACTCCCAGCATAATTGATGGCAATACACACTTGGATTCGACCCACAGCAAGGAAGAAAGTGTGATTTACAAAGGCAGCAGCACCTAGAAACAGGAAGAGGGACGTGACTAACAGTATTGGATTTCCAAAGGAAAAAAAAAGCATGGATAAAGATGAAAACAGAGAAAGGAAAAACAGAGTTTGTATACAAAGGCTATGAGAAAGACACTGGGCAGAAATTGACCAAAATCTGTGTCTTCATTTTTTTAGTTTCATGAGGGGAAAGGGCTAATAAAGGAAAGAGTGTTGCCATGAATAAAAGCAGGAGAATAAAGAACATAATCCTGTTATGGTCTAGAGGATTGGAGTATTGTGGAGACCAGAAGCTAACAACTTTCAAGACCTCCCTGTTTTGAAAATCTTTTCTCCCTGATCTGGGGTGGAAAAGCAGGAAGAATTGAGAGTTTTTACAGGAAGGGATTTAAAGAAAAACAAAATTGGGTTGATTTTTTTTTTTTTTTCTGTTCTGATTTGTGGGCTGTGCAACTTGAAGGCGGTTGTCAACTAGCAGAAGTTTGAATTGGCAGGACACTTCCAATCTGAGAGCTCAGGGCTTGCTTTCCTTACAAATATCCTTACAGAGACAGGGATGCCTCTTTTTTGCATAGGTAGGAACATACTGCTATTCTGTTGCCTTATTAACTCTTCTAGTACTAGAAGCCAGAGCAGCATGGAGTGGAGTATCCCAAGAATGAGGATTATCCCAGTTCTCTGTCTGAGGTGAAAGAGCTGGGAGAGGAAGGATCTGAGTGCCAGGTGGCAGGTCTTGTATTCAACACCACCTGAAAGTTTTCTGTTAAAATTTAATTTTCTGCCCAGAAAGTGAAGTTTTTGAGGTTTTTACAGAATTCATATTTCCACATTCACTGCAGGAAATTAACTTAAAAATCTTTAAAAAGGCAAATTGCAAGAAAATTAAAATTACAGGTAATTAACTTTTTTTGGGGGGGAGGATAGTCAAAGAAGATGCTGAGAGCAGGGTTCTGAACCAGAGAAGAGAACTCTTCCATCTAATTGGTAGTCTTGGCCACTACTGGAGGATGTACAATGGCCAGGAATAAATTTCATTGAACAATATAAGAACCATTTTTTAACCACCTGAAAGCAAGGCTTTGAAACAGCCTTCTAGTAGGAGCAGGGATAAAAAACATTAGCTAGTTTTATAAATGGAAGTTGCAGGGCTTACAAGAAGGTGCCTGCAGTGGCAGAACACAGCACTTCAGCATTCCAGAGGTCCCTCCCTGCCCATCGTTTCTGAGTCAGTCCCCAAGCACTTGGAAAAAATTCCAGGACACTTTTCACATCTCCAGAAATGCAGCATTTAATAAAAGGGTTTGAAAATAGATGGGCAAGGAGTACTCCCATTTTAATGCACAGGATGCCTCCTTCAAATAATGCCATCAAGTGGTCTGGATCCAAGCTCCTCATCAAGCCACAGGGGCCAGAGGACAGCAGGATACAGTAGGATGAGGCATGGGAGCTGGCTTGTCCGGGGAGGGGGGGCCTCTCCTGCTGATCTCATGTGCAGCTGAAGCGGTGCAGTGAAGAGCAGCCAGGCCTCCCTCTGGCTAATTCTGCCTTGACAAAGAGGCAGTCACTTGGTGCTTCCAAAGACTTAACAGCAAGAACAGAAAAAAGTTACCCATCTCCGGAAGAGAATAGCATCCCACATAGTATTACTTATGCCAAATGTAGCTGTGATAGTTGGTTTTTTAAAAAGGGTGAAGTTGGTTCTCATCTGATTTAAACTGCCTTCCAAAGCCCAAGCAGTGTAAATACCCGTACTGTAAATTAGCATTAGGCTCTCTGAGGCATTGACAATGTTCCATTTTAGTGATTTTTGTAATGAGAAGGAGGGGAATAATGTGGATTTATTTAATCTGGTGAATGTTGGTGCTGTAGAATGACAGTTGCTCTCTGTCAGCATTGTTGAGCTGTGGCGTTGTGGCATCCAGAGAACACCCATTGTGCATTTTATCCACAGAGCTGCCATTGTCACCCCCACACTCTGTCTCCCCCCCACTTGTTTGTATGACTGGCTGGTACTTGCTAAAAGTATTATGCTGTTAAATATTACATGAGTACTTAGAGGCATCCTAATTCATACTCTTTTGCCAGTGTAGCTGAAAACTTGTCAAATGCCAAATCCAAGAAAAAAAAAGCAAAAAGAAGCACACTAGTAAGGTAATTGTTGTGCAATAAAAAAATGTTGTGAAATAAAAATTTTTAAAAGCATTTAGGAGAGAGGAACTTAAATAAAATCTAATTCAGTATTCAGAGGGCATGGTTGAGGCTTTAAGAATGTAAAACTTAATCTATTTCATTCTGTAATTAGCTATTGATAATTTTTATGGCATCTAAAGTCAGCTGAAACCTTTAAGGAAAAGAATAAAAACTTTATTTTTCTTGAGATATTCAAATTTTAACATAATGCAACAAAATACATTGAGAGTCAAAATAACAAAGAAAGAAATTATGGGGTTTGGGTAGAATTAGTTTTGTAAAGCTGAAATTTACTACATGTTTGTAATCTGAAATACAAAAAAAAAAAAGCCCCCTGAAATAATAGATGGATGCTGCAATGATACCGAAAGTACCAACTGCAATCTGAAAAAGTTCCTCTATTGAAGAGTGAAAAAAGTTATTGAGGTAATGCATAAGGTACCATGTAAACCACATGCAATTCATATATGCATACACATCACATATGTACCTACATATCTGCTGCAAAAAAGTGCACGGTATATTAAAACAGATGGACTGCTGGGCTCACTTTAAAATAAACTTCAGAGCATTTCCAGTGGATGTGTATTTGTCTCTGAAGAGAAGAGTAAAATCTTTGACTCGGGAACTCAGAATTTTTCCTGCAGTAAGCACGTATGTAAATAAGAGGTATGTTTGTAGTACATTGCAGTTTGAAGCACCTCAAGCTGAAGTGCCCCTTTAAGAAAGCTTGCTGGGCTGCTTTGTAAAAGTACTAAATAAATAACACTTCCATTTAGTGTACTGGTGACCTGGATAATAGATGTAAGCTTGTGCTTTGCTGTATCTGTTCTGATGCAGCTGCTGGCTCCTTGGAGGTATCTGTTTTCAGTGGAGCATTTTGAGTGCTCAGTGTCCATCAATTAAATAGAGCTCTCCACACAAAGCTTTACAAGACTAATGCTACCGTGCCTGGAATGTGTGGATTAAACAAAAGATTGGGGCAGTGTAAACATCCTCCTAGGGCTTATTGATGCTGTATTAAATTAAATGCTGATGGATGTATTCAGACTGCTCAGCTGCATCAAGAAAGGCTGTTTGTTTTAAACACTTAAGCATATAATCTCCTCTTGATGAGAACATGTAGTGCTATTAGTCTTAATGAGAATTATGTGCATACATTGGACAGGACATATCCCTGCAAGATTCATGCCATAGGTTTGTATAAAATGTCTGCAATCAATATAAACTCTTTTACTGTGCTATGAAAGCCTTTATCTCCATCTTGGATGCCATGTATCAAGCACCCCCACTCATCTGTCTGTATCAGGGCATGTCCACAAGCACTGTTACTGTGAGACAAAAAGCAAGGCAATGGCTTTACGACGTGTCAGCACCTTGGAGGTAGCAGCTTGTGCCTGCACCTCCTGGCAGACACAGCAAAGCCCTCTCTGCTGTACAAGCAGGCAGAGCCTTGCATCCCCCCACCCACCGTGGGGTTCTCACCTGCACCACCTGCCCTGAGGGAGGCGTAGTGTCCTTAGCTGAAGAGTGGGAAATAGGGACTACAGGTTATAACTGAACTCCAGGAAGCCTGAGGTAAAGCTGGGGGCAAAATACAGACAGCCACACCCCCTGCTTGACCATCTTTCAACTGGAAGAGCCACCAAGATAGACAGATCCCAGGAAGGGAGGACAGCAGAATTTCTTGATATGGAGAAAAATGTGGGTATGAGGTTACTAGGTAGTACAGAACAGAGGCAGTCATTTAAACTTGAAAAATTACAGTGATCCTGCCTTGCTGCTACTTTTTGTAATTTCACTGATTGCAAGCCAGGACTTCCCAGCAACACCTGTAAACTTTAAGCTCATGTGTTCAGAAGTACTCTATTACAGAGTACTGACTAACTGTTATATTGTGGCAAAAAAAAAAAAAGTATGCCTTTTTAGATGCATAATTCATCTGTTTAGCATTTCATCCATTACAAGTATCCATACTAATTTAAAAAATTGTGATGCACATTTCAGAATAATTGTATAGCTAAATGCCTTAGCATGTCTATTTAAATTCAGGTCTTTGCTATAAATAAATATGTAAAATATTAAGACATTAGAAGATAGGAGAAAATTAGGCAGCTTTCTTTTCAGCTAATCACTATAGATATGTTGGTACAAGATGTGCAAGATTTGGATGTTTCTTGATTTTTCCTACTGGACTCCTGAGGGTCATTGGAAATATTTGTCATTTCTCTATGCCTCTATTTCCCTAAGTGGAGATGAAAAAATGGTTCATATTCCTGTGCACCGATCTGTAGATGGAAAATATGATGTCAGAACAAGTTATTAATAGCTTCGTTTCAGCGAATAAATGTGCTAAATGCAAGAAATATGCTATTAACATGGTTTTTCATCCAACATTGAAACAGTCTGTTTGAGGTGGTACACTGCAGGTGGTACACCGATGCTGTTATCACCAGCCCCTCCAAAAGATGCAAGCAAATAAATTGTTTACTAAAACATAAAGAACTGTACTATTCCTCATTTATATACTGTAAAGTTGGTAGCAATATATTCTTATTTAAGCCTTCCAAACACTTTCAGGTTGATTTTTTCTGTCAGGTTGGACACCATAAATCTGACTTAGAAGTCTAGCCTTGCTTCTGTCAAAATTAGGGTGGTTTTAAAGTGATTTCTTCCTCTTTTCCAGATGGTGACAAGGCTGATATTTCTGCCAGTATTTATCCAGACATAAACATCATTGCTGGAGCACTGAAGCTATATTTCAGAGACTTACCAATTCCCGTGATCACCTATGACACCTATTCCAAGTTCATAGAGGCAGCAAGTAAGTATTTCTTAGCATTTGTACCAACCTTTATTTGCATTTCCCATCTGTAAAGTTGTCCATGTTAAAGGAAAAGACAGAAAAAACCTGGAAAAATGGATTCTGTCTTCATTCCTTCTCTGCCATGTCCTTTATTCACGTGAAGCTTTTGCCTGATTGTTCATCAGGTGGTATATCATGCAGGTTAAAAAAATAAATGTATGGTATCAAAATAACCAACTAGTATCAGAAAGTGTGGTTTCAGTGTCTTTTTGTATGTCAAGATAAAAAAAAACAGTGTAAATCATGCTCAGGTTATTAGAGAGATTGCCAAACACACTGATGCTCAGTATATGTAGGTATCATTGATACCTGCATATTTAAATGCATTGAGAAATTTTGAAATAATTCCATGCCATTTCAATCTCTAGCTAAACCCTACATATTTAAGCATAGTCTCCTAAAGTCATATACTCACACTCTCATTTAGTTTTGAAGGCTAAAGGAAGTAATCCTTTGTAATATTTTAAAGGAACAGTTCTGGGCAGAATAGTATGATGAAGCACTTAACAAAGCTCAGGTACTGTACCTAGACAGACCTGTAGATAGAGCTACAGACCATGGAGATAACTCCTGAGTGGTCTTTGTTGCTTTTTAAAAACCTTTTTCTTTCTTTTTTTTTTTTTTTTGAGGATGCAGAAGTTGCAGATAAGCATCACATTTATGAGTGCAATATTTATCCCTGCAAGCACAGTCAATGGCTTGTAAATGATTCCCTAATAATAAGTTATCTTCCTGATTTATTGCTGTGTACACATGGAAAGCCCTATTAACATTAATCCTGTTTGGTGTTCTTACAGAAATCTCCAATCCTGATGAACGACTAGAAGCAATACATGAAGTGTTGATGTTACTCCCTGCTGCTCACTACGAGACACTTAGATACCTAATGATTCATCTCAAAAAGTGAGTTAATTGACATGCAGGGTAATTCCTGAAGAGCTTAACAATTTTCTGCTTTGAAAGAGAAATATTACAGAAAGTCCTAATAAAGCTTCCATTAGGGCACTTCCACTAAACCAATAATGCTACTGATAAGCAGACAAGCTGTTTGTATAAGTGCATATAAGCTGTGCACTTATATAGCATAGATCCTTTTGCTGGCATATTATTGCAGACCTTTCAAGAGTTAATTGACATTTGTCATGCTTCTCTGTGGCAGAAAATATCTGAAAAATACCAAATGGTGGGTACTTCAAAGATGTGCTGCTGTGAGGCAGCACTTGACCATGCTATGCTTCTGCCTCCCCTTACCTTCTGTTTTGTCTTCTTGAACAATAACCCTACAAGAAAGGAGCTGTATCTTTTGAGCTGTTTGCTCACAACACAGTAAACAAAGAATCAAGCAGGGTCTTTTTTTATATGACTAGTAAAAGTAATACAGGCTCCAGTTATATCTCTCTTGGTTTTAAACAGGTTCTGCCTCATTTGCTTTCCAAAGCTTCTTTAGGCATGCATAAGACATCCATGAGGGGCTTCATAAAGCTTCAGAAGGCATACAAAATTTCAAAAGTGCCTAAATTTAATTTTTTAAGGTGCTTAGGAGAGTACTTTCAAGTGGTCTTTTTTAGGTTAGCTAGGTACTTAGAAAATTAAGGACTTCTGCAGAGAGAGCCCATCACTTCCACTCATTTCAAGCAAAACTGTTTTTCAAAACCATGCTAACTCTACTTTGCTCCTTTGGGTATTTACATGCCTCAACAGGTCTTCTTTGCAAGTTCAACTGAAGCTGAGTGCAGACTGGTGCTGTCATCTCAAAGCAAGTCTTCATTTATGGCTATATTTCCCAAGTCGTTCCTGTCTCTGGTTAAACTTTGCTACTTGGAAACGACAGAAAAAGGGATAAGGGAGGAATAAAGCTACTTATATTTTATGCAGAAAATCATTGATTTCTTCGTAGTTGTCCCACTACTTGCAACACAGCCATAAATGTGTAGTACTTCTGGGTTTCATCTGGACTATTCTGCACTATTAATGCGAACCTAAAAAGACCTCAATTCGCATAAAGCTGCATCAGAGAACTTTTGTGAAGTGCATTTCATGCTCTATCAGGTTCTCATTATGAAGAGACTTTTCCTCATTTTGAATCAGCTCAGGTCATTACAATTGAGTAGTTTTTCCCCTTGATGGGACATCATCTGGGCACGCAGGAGCCTCTTTGGACTCTGCAGAAATGAGATGTGCAAATATCCACCCCTGTCAGTTCATGTGCATGGACAACTGATGATGACTGACATTAGCTTTTAAGAAGGCCTGTGGAGGCTGTAGAAAAGTGACCTTCACACAGAATCAGTAATTTCATGTCCTGGCAGCAAATTTTTAATAGACATGTATGGACTTGCCTTTCTTCTTCTCATAAACTGCAGTCCAGGCTTTGGTTCAGCAGTTGAGCTGAACTACTGATGAAGCAAAAAGAGTCCAAAGTGCTGATTAGAGTTTCTCTCTCAAATATCTGCAAGTCATGCAATGAGTTCCCTCTCCATTCCCAATTTGTAGCTTTTGGTGTCTGCATGGAAACCAAGTGCATGTCAGTTCCAATGGAGAATCTGTGGGAGAGATCTGAATGTGAAAGAGGAAAGAATCATCAAGGTTCAGAGTATGCTGTTCTGTAGATTAAACACAGAGTTCCAACTTCACTCCCGTAGGACTCTTCCTGCATGGATAAAACATGCACCAGTATAAGGGGGTCTATGTAAGGATTGCAGGGTCACTGCTGTTTCTCCATTGAAAAGAAATTCCAGAGTTGCTGTTAAAAGCACAGGAAAATCCAGCAGAGGACATCATCACAACAAAAGATGAGGTTATTTGTAAATTAATAACTTTTTGCTCAAAATTGAAGGAAATGCAATAGCATGAGCAGTCCCTCCTGTGGTGAAAAACACACAACTCCATCCACACTGACATTACAGTCAGGCTCTGAATCTTCTCTGTGTTCACTCCAGCTGTGCAGCAAGCCCCACACTCCTGAACAGAGGTGCTAGTAAGATCTGTGTAGCTTTGCACAGCCGGTGAACATCTTTGCTGCATACATGCCCAGAGGGAAGGCAGAGTGTCAGACACTTGTGACACAGACGTGGCTTCAGCTTTGCAGCCTTGCTTTGTCTTTGCTCCTAGCAAAGCACAGCTAAGATATGTGCTAGAATATGAGGATATATCTCTGAGTAGGAGCACTAATGGATTTCTGTCCTGAAAGCAAAGAGGAAGAGCATTTTTCTGTGACAGAGCCATTCTTTGCAGAGAGACAACAGTAGAAGCAAAATCAAATCATATGAGTATCTTGAAAACAAAGAAAGACCAGAATATTTCTGGTTTCAGCCACTTTGTGCTCCCCTGATGGCATGAGTGAATCCACTCACAATACCCAGCTGGGAATTTCCGTGGCTAGGGAAGGCCTCAGCTATTGCTAGGAGAGCTGTCTCCCAAACCTGATGTGCTTCACCCTGGCAGAGTAGCTGTATGAAGGAGATGTGAAATGTTATCCAGGCTGTACTTCTCACCAGAAATGTCTGGTCCACAACTGATCAAGGACAGTGATGGACCAAGGGACTGTGGCTGTCCTACACGGCAGTGCAAGAGCACTCTCAGGACTGAACTCAATATGCCACTCAAGCAGGACAACACTGATATGAACCAGCACTGTTACCCAGAGGGAAACCTTGAGAACACCTTGAAGTTTCCAGCACTCCTGACTCTTTTTTCAGTCAGGGCTGACTTTCTGCAGCTTGGCCAGTCCTTGGTGGCCTTTCTTTGCTCCAGCCACAGACAGTCCATCTGTTGTTCTGTTTACATTATATGACCTATGTCAGCAAACAAACCAGCCTGGGTTCTTCCCTAAAGTCCCTCTGGTCTCTGTGAAGGATAGATGGCGTGTACAGCAGCCTGATTTAAGCAAGGCATCTCTGCAGGCAGGTACAGGATTCAGCCTACTCCTAAAGTGTAACAAGTAATTGGAATCACTAAGCTCCTGGCTGGCCTGAGGCTGCCAGCAAGGCAGAACGTCCGTGTGAAGGGGTGGGCTCCTGCAGGCTAGAATCCTGTCTGGGAGCATCTGTAGTCTAAGGAAAATCCGTGTCTGTATTTGTGGGGCACACCCAAACCCCCTCTGTGATACACACCAAGCACAATCTGCCAGTGAACTGCAGTTACTGTAGCTTAGAGGACTGTTCTGCTCATCATCGTTTAAATCATGATTATGCTTCTAAAAAAGCAATTGCCACTAAATCTTACACCCCAACAGACAGTCACATGGAAAAATCACTGAATAGGCCCATGAGAGGTGTTTAAAGGAACAAAAGTCACAGTCTGCAATGTATTGTAGCTGCAATGTTCTTGTTGTGGAAACAGTTATTATATTGAGATAAAGTAAAAATGGTTACTGAAGAATGTCTGTGTACCGGTGCTTGATGTGAAGCAAGAGTACAGACAACGATGTAGATACTCTTTTTTTTTTTCTGGGAAGTAGGCAACTAAATACTTTCTTTTCTTTTTATTTCTATTTTAGGGTTACCTTGCATGAAAAAGAGAATTTTATGAATGCTGAAAACCTGGGAATAGTGTTTGGACCTACTTTAATGAGACCTCCAGAGGACAGTACCCTCACTACATTGAATGACATGCGGTACCAGAAGTTAATTGTGCAGATTTTAATAGAAAATGAAGATGTTCTCTTCTAGACAGAGAGGCATATCTTCAAAGCCATTTGTTTTAAGATAATTAGTCTGAAGGAAAAACAACATTTCTTTAAATTTTTTTAAACAGAAAGGAAGAGTTCCTTGACTGCACTTCAATTTCTGCAAAGTTGCAGATGGATGCCAAAATGTTTAGGGAAAGCCTATGTCTCATAGACATATGCCTCTTTGTAGAAGGGAAAAAGAAGGTCAGAAAAAATCCTCTTACCTTGTATCTTTTGCCTTGCCTCAGATGTATATTTGTTTTGAGAAGTTTCAAACAATTTTATTGTTAACTTATTAAGAAACACAAAACGTATTTTAATATGGCTAGAGAAGCAAAAAGGTACTTAATCAGTGTTACTTGTATACGCCTATACATTTCCTTCTTCATGAGACATAATTATATATGTCAATTGTGAAACAGAACCTATATTATAAAGATATTTTTACTTTACCTAGCTGAAAGAATGGCATTTTATTTTAGCAAACTATAAATCAATGCGGTGCATTGATTATTTTCATGTAATTCTTTCCTGCATTTTTGCTATGATATATTGAAAACAATTCCCACTAATGCAGTATTATCCTTACATACCTCTTCCATTGCAAGTGTTTTAAAAGAGAATACCTTTCTTGTGCATATTTCAGCTTTCCTTAGATTTTTTTGCTTTTAGGCACTAGCATCCTAGGATTGTACACTTCTAGCCATTTGCTATTTCCCAAAACATATAGTATTTTCTTTTTTTTTTTTCCTCCCATGTAAAATATGGTCTTGAGAATTTTTTTAAAGTCCTGGTGGTAGTATCAGTTTCATATGCCAGATTTTTCTTGGATTACAGTAATATATAAGTTACGTGATGCTGGGACACTGGATATTTTCTGGCCTTGTTGAAAGTCAGCACTTTTTTGGGTAAATGATGAAGGATTTGGTTTTTCTGTAAAAATTGAGTTATGTTTTGTCATGTTTCTCTATTTATAAATGTACAGTAAATCTGCTAAAATTGTAGGTATTTATCTTGAATGTGTTTCCTGATGGTTTGTTTAAAAAAAAAAAAAAAAAGGAAAAGAAAGAAAGAATGTGTAGGACATGTGGGAGCTGGTAAATTTAATTATTACCAAATTTTAATATTTTTCTCCCTTCACAAACATTGACCTACAGAGTTCGTAGTCTAACTGCAACTTATTCCTAATGTTAAAACTGTTCCTCAGCATGACATGGTTGCAAGCATAGAAATTCAACGTACTTTACTACCAAACTCAATTTTCAGTACAAAAAATTCTAATACTCCCTCATCTTGATCATTTGTATCATATGCTTGGTAACTCAGTGATGCAGTTTCCTGAATTATTTCAGGGAGCACATGTTTCTATTCAAATTGAAAAATATGTGTAACTATGATAATGAAGAAAGGTAGAGAGTATGACTGTAAATCTGTCGTCTTCTAGAGAAATAACTAAGGGCTAGATAGATTAACCCAGATTGCAGAGCAAGTGCTAAATAGTCTGAGTTCCCAATACTTCTATCTTCCATAGATCCTCCTGCCTTGTACAGGACTATTTGTTGTAGGTTATGTACTACTTAATACTGTCATAAAAATGATCTGGAAATGGTTTTATTTTGTGAAGTGAAATATGCTTTGTAATTTATGATAGTGTAAATGGAAGGAAAAATCCCATTAAATGTGTTAAAAGAGTTTTGGTGTCTGTCACTAACTACACGGCGAGCTGCCAAACAAAAATCAATCGCTAATTACCATTCTGACATTGCTGGAAACTTTCCAGCTCAAAAATTGAGAAGTTTTACTGCATGTCACAGTTTCAGGTTGGCAATAGGTTGCCCACACAACCACAGCCAAGCACATCCACACGTTTATTTTCAGAGACCACCCTGAACCACCTCTATGCAAAACTTAGGGCAAGCAATGAATCCCAGCATCAATCTAATCAATATCTGAGAATCAATGCCATCAGAGTATTTTTCCACACTTTTGAACACAGACATTTGACTAACAATGGTTTTCATTAATTTTTTCTGGTCAGTTCCATATTTTTTTTCAGGTCTCACACAGGCAGCCTTAGCTTGTCTCACCATCTGGAATCTCCAGTACATGTCCCATCTTAAAGATTTGATGACAGTACAAGGCAGGTAAACTTCTAGGTGTGCCTAGAAGCAACTATGCTTAGTGTCGGGAGAGCAGAAGTTTCTATGATTCTGCATCTTAAAACACAAACATCTACTAAATTGTTCACTTTTCACTTGGCTAACTGACCAGCCCATGTCCAGCATCCTCGGGGCATACTGAGCACGGAGGTAAAAGGACCCTGTCCCCTCCACCTCATTAGTGCCACCTTGTGCTGCGCCTGCTTCATCTCTTGTGTCGGACTTGCTGTGGCCATCGCTGCTGCACTGGGGTTGAGCTGCACAGCTGAGCTCACACCATTTCAGATTCACCATCTGAGGAAGTAAAAAGGCAACAGACTTCTCTCTGCAAAACTGGCTGCTGAGAAAGTAGAAAAATCATGTTTACCTTTAAAGGAAACCTGTAATCCAGAACACAGGAAAAAAAAATGGGTCTGGCTGGATCAAACCAAATCCTTCCCTTTGCTTCAAAGCATTCATCAAGAGCATGATGACTTATCTTACATGAGGCACTAGCAGTGAGTGGTAAGAGTCCTTTGGAAGATGCTCCAGGAGGCTGTGTGTGAGCCCATGTAATCTCGAGTAGAACAGAGCTCTGCACCTCTGGGAGCAGGTGAGACACCAATGTCTGGCTGCAGTGGATCCTGCAGACAGGTGTTCAGCACAAACCTTGTTCCCCTCCAGCTATTGGAGAAGGCCTTTGGTGAAGCAGCAAGTCCCCTCCTGCAGCCACCCACTCCCAGTTCCCATCTGCCATTCAGCTGTCCCCATGTTCTGGGTGCCAGTCTGTATATCCTCACAGCGGCTGGGGTGAGACAATTTGCCTTCCATAAAGCAGAAGTGTCTTAGCCACCATCAGTGAAACATTACATCAAAGTTATGTTAATGGTTTGTAAGCTGGTTGCTTTCCAGAGTGCCGTGGAACAGCTGAAATCTTCTTTATACTCGTCTTTGTGAGACTCACTGCTGTCAGATTTAAATATTTGGAACCCACCAGGGAACTAAGCAAAGGAATTGTTCTCTGACACCTTCACGCTGGAGACAAGGCAGCGTGCTCTGTGGCTGACTCCAAAGCACACACATCCCAAGAGGGCACGGGACAGGGAACTGTCAAAAGGTTTCCTCAAATGAGACTCCAATTTGGGGCTCCTCCGCCCAGACACCGGTTGCTGAGAAACTTATCTCTCTCCTGCTGTCAAATACTATTGGAATTGGACAAAGGATATAGAAGCTACTGAGGAAGGAGAGTTTGTGGGGAGGAGGGGGAAGAAAGAGCAAGTACATAGTAAGGGAAGCTTTTTTTAACATGAAGTTACAAAGTACAAAGAAGGTTGTTCTCAACCCTCTGCTTGGCAAGCTGAGGTCAGTTTAAGCTACAAAACAGGTCTAACAGAGCACAAAGCTGGGTGAATTGGAATAACATTAATTTTATTTCTGAAGAAGAAGTAAGACTACACTTTTCCCCACACATACCGTTCTCAAAGCTCACAGAACATTTGAGTCCTATTGATAGAGGCAGTGCTGCCAGGGCACTTCGCCTAAGACTCTGGAAAGGAATGTACCAGGTGAGTGGTCTCTTCTGAAACAAGGTTTTTGGCAGACCTGGGCTGTGTATTACTGGGAAATGCAGTACACGGGAGGGAGAAGGGATTGCAGCTGTTGTGTTGGACTAAACTCTAGACTTAGTGAGACCTTGGAGAGGTGCTGGCAATACCTGGAGTAATAAATACCTGAACTGAATCACAGAATCACAGAATCATAGACTAGTTTGGGTTGGAAGGGACCTTTAAAGGTTATCTAGTCAAACTCCTCTGCAACCTCCCTGACCATCTTCTTATCTCTTTTACTGACAAGCACAGAGTGAAGTTCTGCAGAAAAGAGGAAAAATATTGCGGTGCCAATAAACCCCCTACCCATAACCAGGGACTAAAAACACAAAAGCTCTTTGAGTAGGGAGGTAGTTCACAAACACTTAGTCAAGAAGAATGCCATCTAACTGAATCTTCAAAGCAAAATTACACTGCTATTCCTACAGCTATCTAAAAGGAATGAAGAGACTACAGGGCTAATAGAGATAAGGGTGAGAGCATCAATACACTTTGTGTTCTTTAGCTGTAGAGATTAATCCCTTGATTAAAGAAAATGGTTAAGATTCACAAATCTGAACCTCAGGGAACTAAGGTTATTGCTGAATGCTCTAGGGGCTTCAGATTCAGGACATCAGTGGATCTTATATAGGGGCCATACTTTACATTATCTTTCTCCAAAGGCATGGTGTTCTGAATATAACTATGCTGATGCTACAGGTAATGCCAGAACTTGCCATTCAAAGCCTGGAGGACATGGATTTTTGCAGGATGTTTTAAGGACTGCAGTTAGAAAGTTGTGTCAGAGGGAGCAAGTGCTTTGTAAGCTGCAGTAGAAATGAACAAGCTCCTTATAAGTAGAGAAACTGACAGGGTTCAGTTTGCAGCAGATTTGGGGACGGCACAAACCTAGGTTGTCACGGGAAGCTGATTTCATTTCAGGGTCTGACAAGGTGCCAGACAAAATATGCTCTCTTTTATTGAAAGTATGAGGCATTTGTTACCACTAAAAGGAATGTTAAAATGAGGAGTAGGGTTAGATGTAGAGTTTGGAACTGCAGATGTTGAAGCGCATAAATTGCTGCTAGCCATATTTGAAAGTACTTTAATTTCTGTTCTACTGTAGGGCACATACGATGATCAATGTGCATAAAAATCCATGTTAAATACCACATGTTGCTGCCCAAGAACTTCAGGAGACTGGGTTCCATAGGTATCCCTAACTTCCATAGGTAGCAGTTAGGGTTAGGTTATTAATCTTAGGGTTAGGTATTCACTGCAAGCTGCACAGCCCTCAGTGTTAGGGATAGGGATGATGTCAATAAGGGGCTGTTGTTCATGGTGGGTTTTTTGTTGTTTCAGGCATGAGTGTCACAGTTACAGTTAAAAAAGGAATTAGGGACAGACCTTAGAAATCTAAAGCCTTAAAGACAGAGTGGTTCTCAAAGTTGTAGAAACTGCAGCATGTTGATATCACTAATGATCAGCTCTGTCTTTCCATACAATGTGTGGATTCCTGGTTAAGAATAGGGATATTGGATGGTCACCATAGATATCTTTTTTCTTCTTTTTTTTTCTTTTTTTTCTTTCTTTTTTTTTTTTTTTTAAATCTGTTGAAGGAATAAGACCTTAGTTTTATCTCCAGATACTCTAAGGGTAAAATAGAAGACAAATTTTAAGAGTTTGGGATTCAAAGAATCAGACTGAGTTTGCTGCTGGACATACAAATGTAAGAATAGAGCTGGGAGGAGAGGCTGACTGGGAATTGAAAATTTGAAGAGCTGTGTTTATGGTCTGTTTTGATGAGGTTTTCACCTTCCTTTTATTTATGGGTGTTTTAGGTAAAGTTTCAGAATCTGTTGAGTTCTAATACAGATTTATTCATGCAGCTGAATTCCCATGGAATGAGGGTGAGCACTAGCACTAAGCTAACACTTTGCATTCCACTACAGGACTAGTTGCCTTCACAGGGCTACCTTAGGGCCCATGTAAATAAGGATATTGTCTGCCTAAGACTTGGAAGTAAGATCACAAAACGAAGGACTGCATGTGTCAGTCAATAAAATGGAGTCAGGGCAATCATGCCCTATCCATATTGTATTGTATTTAAATGAGGTCCTCTCAGGGGCCCATGGTGTCACCTGTGGCCTTTGAGACTCATTTTTTTTCTAGAGGCACTGATTCAAAAATTGTGCAAGGGCTGTTTCAGCCCATCCCACTGCTGCTTTCATACCCAGAGGCTGTGGTGCAGTGCATGTCCTAGACTGTTATACCAGGAGTGGCTGTGAACTGAAGTGTTGAAGGGTGCAAAGCCTGTTGCAATAAAGCTGTGGAGGGGGACAAACTTGTTTAGTTTCATCCTTTATGCTTAAGGGGAATAATCCTTTGCTCCCACTGCCTTGAAACCATGCCTGACCAGTGCACATAGAGACAGAGGCCCAAATTCAAAATTATTCCAAGGGGTCACCACTAATAGGCTAAATACACCAGGTGCAGGGTTAAAACTACATGGCCTGAATTGCAACTTGAAGATACAAATGTTGAATATTGCTGAAATATGGACTTTACCTCTCTGTAGGTGCCAGTGCCATACTCTTTTCAGCTGAACACTTCCTTGGCCTCAACACTAGCATTTGAGAAACCAAGTTTCAAACATCCACTATATTTACTTGATGGTCTGGGGTTTCAGGGTAAATGAGAGCTCCAATAGCAATATTCACTAGCGCATGTTACGCTTCTGGGGGTCTCCTTGGTAGAATTGAAACTGCATTTAATATCAGAGCTTTGGAAGCCAAAGGGCTCCATGGTGTTGGGAAGGCTGATGTCTGCTGTGGACAGTGCCTCTCTTGCCCTGTCAGTACAGATGGGTCCCCTCAATACAATTAGATAAGGGTGTGCTTTGGCAATCCAAGCTTTTCAGAGCCCAGAAGCACTTGAGCACAGTAGGGTCTGCAAAGTTTTGGAAAAGACAGTGGGAACTGCAAGAAGCACTTTTTTTTTTTCTTCCCTGCTGTAACAGTTAGAGGTTGTAAATAAGATTAGTTTTAGGATTGACATTAAAGTCAGTCTTTGAGAATCTAAGTCTTGAAAATACCAGGATTTTAGAAAGAATTATGAAGAAACTTATGTCAGTATGGTCCAACTGTACACAAAAGGAGCATGTTACAATGTAAAACAAAACAAGCAAACAAACAAAAAATTTAAAAAAGAGCCCTACTGTTTTATTTTGCAGTGTACTGGCGCATCTGCTAGAACCCTGCACAGCCACCCTTGCTGGGACTATAAAATCCCACTGCTTTTTATCCCAGCCTCCTTCAAAGACAGGACAGAATTTAACTGCAGCAGTCTTATTAAATGAATGTGCTATCCAACTTCCATGCATCAAAACAGGCAATATGTTATTTACTTTTCTGTTTAAATAAACACTGTAAATATATGTCTACTGAAAGAATGCAACAAGTACTGTTGCAGCAAGAAAGGGGGGGAGCATACATTTTCACTGTCAGACTTGTTTTTGTATAAACACTAACCTTAGTGACAATCTTGTGGAACAGCATGTTGAGGCTTTCAAAAGCAGAGCAGGTTTTGCTCTCCTCCTGCACCACCACAGACTCATGCAGGCAGCATCCTCCCACTCCCACATCTCTTACAAAGCTTTCCAACCTGCCTCTCTCTTTTCAGTAGACTCTGCTCTCAGTACACTGTTAAAAAGGAAAAATTTATCATACTAGGACTCTGAAATGGGTTTAACTGAAAAAAACAAAGCAAAAAAAAACCACACTGATTTTATATCAGTTTGGCATTTTGTGAGCTAAGAGGTCACGTGCATATTAATCCAAATAAAATAAATACAAAATGTTTTGTATGAGCCTATTTGCAGAGTGAAAGTTTAAAAAGACAGCCAGTAATGTTTTTCTGGTTTGTTGGGTTTTTTGTTTGTTTGTTTGGGTTTTTTTTTGTTTTGGGGTTTTTTGTTTGGTTTGTTTTTTGGGGTGTTTTTTGTTTTGTTTTGTTTTGTTTTTTGTGGGGTTTTTTGGTTGGGTTTTTTTTGGTGGTTTTTTTTTGTTTTTTTTGTTTTTTTTGTTTTGTTTTGTGAAAAGAGCATTTAAAAATAAAAGCTACGTTTATTTCTACATAAATTCCCTTTTCCCCAGGCACTTCCCTGGGACACAAGATGGGGAGACATGCTGGTGTTCTCTTTCTCTACAGATATAAGTGAGTAGCAAAGCAGTAGGTCATAGTCACAAGGAGAAACTTGACCCTGTGGTCTGCTGCTGCACTTGGTCCAAGAGAGCCTGATGCCCTGGTGCTTTGTGTCTCGGAAAATGTTAGTTGCTTGCTTGTGAGGAGAAAATGTAAAGGCCATCTTTTATCACTGGAAGTTAGGGTTTTATTCCATAGAAAATGTTTTGCTGTTCTTTTAATTAGCATGATAGACTAGACTACTTTCAAGTGTGTATGCTGCCCTATCCAAAAGACTTTACTTTTGAAGAGGGCAATCTACAGAGTAAAGTAAGTGCATGCCTCAGGCTCCTCTCCCTCAGTAACCTGCATTCACCAGTTTCCATAGCTCTTATCTTTATGGGCTACTCAGGGAAGCTGCAAATAGCAGAAGTTGGTGTGCAAAAGAAAATGAGGCTGCAATATGATGCTTTCACACACTCTTTGGCACCATCGTAGGCATCCTTGAGTGGTTGATTGTGTAATTGATGGGTAGGGCGTTAGGAATCAAATGCATGTTACATGGCATAGATCTCCAAAGAACAAATCATCGCTTTTAACATCTGATGTGGCACAAGCAAATCTTTTTTTTTTCTCCTTTGTTGATGAATAAAAAAAACGCAAAGTGGTTTGTATGGCCATACATCCATCAGCACGCAGAAAGTCCAAGTCCCAATACTAAGTCAATTTGAATACAAGTATCAGACTACACCGTGTGACCTACAGCGCCACTCGTTTTCGAAAGAAGGACAGTTAACCAGAATCCAATTTTCTTCAAGGCCATAAAATACCCACCCACGCACATCCACCACGTGCACAAACAACAGGCAGTGATATTTTGTTTCAGCCACGCACGCCGGCAACACCGGGTCCATCTCGGCAGCCCCGGATTTCACGGCGCTGCCTCACCTGCGCTGAGGCTGGCTCCCTGCTCCTCCTCCTCCTCTTCCCCCTCTTCCCCCTGTCTCTCCACCGCCAGGTCTCCCTCCCTGCAGGGGACACCGATCCCGACCCTCCTCCCCGCGGCCCCTGCCGTCCCGCCCCGCGGGAGCCGGGCAG
>VWZN01017368.1:238388-278732 GCA_013396955.1 Regulus satrapa | reverse complement strand
CTCGGGCCGCTGCAAGGAGCGGCGGAAGGTGCGAACCTCGCTGCTGGCCGACAGCCCCGAAGTCTTCGACGGCGGTGGCGCCCCGGGCCACGGCGCCCAAGGGACCGAGTAACCCAGGAGGACCTTGCCGAGGAGCTGCCACCGGATGGGTGGCCGNTGATTATCTTTTTTTAAAACCACAAATAAACACCCCACTCCCTGTACTGTGGTGAGCGGACTCAAAGGTGCTATCCCAAGTGGGGTCTCTGGACCTTCCCACAGCCCTCGCCAGGAGCCAACGTGCTGACTCTGAGGCCTGTGGCCCAGCTCCTTCTGGCTCTCAAGCCGAGGAGACGCTTTGCTGCTTTCATCTCATGATAAAAGCATCTCCTTGTCTTATGGAAGGAAGGGGGGAACAAAGTGCTCTTATCTAATTTCAGGGCCAAGGACCTCCGGCGGTGCCGAAAGTGTGCCTGTCCTGCCATTAGCCATGAACACATCCCCCATGGGGGTCGAAAGGGAGTTATGGTGAGGGACAGGCTCTTGCCTTCGCCCATGTCCCACATCACATCTCATTTACATATGGAAAAGGCAGGACCATGCCCGTATTCTTCCTCTTCTTACTGTGTAATGCTAAGCAGGTGTTTCAAAGACTGGTCCCTCATAGTTCTGTTAAAGAGGGAGGCCCATGTTGTCTAGCAGTTCGCACTATTTACCCAGGGGATACGTGATTTTTGCATAATCGGTGATAACTGGCATAATGAAGCTCCAATGAAGAAATTGTGTGATAGGATGTAAACATAATTCTGGGAGATGAGACCAGCCCTGGAGAGCACCCAAGCAGGGTTGCAGTTCTAATGTGGAAATAGACTTGGGCACCACTTGAAGTGTTTACTGTTTGCCATGTCTGAGGCTTTTGAAGCAAGGTTAAGTGTCCCAGGATCTCTTGTGATGTTGAGATAATGTGCTTTTACTCGAGTAGTTATCTACTCCCCCTAAGAGCTCTTGGATTTTTGGAAAAATAAATATAAGCCAGATTTGTACTGGTGTTGTGCCTTACAGAGCAAAATCAGCTAAAAATACTTGGCAATAACACATTTCTTGATAGTAGGTGATGTAGCAACAACTGACTTATTTATTTTAAGTGTATTTGCAATATACTTTATATTGTTAAAATGGTTTTAGACTTTTTCTGAATACAAGATACTGCATAGTGGCAGACACTGAAAATTATTTCCTAACAGTCAAGTATTATGCAGTTATGGTTTTGTTTGGTTGTAACTAATCATTTGAGGTAAATCAAAAATAAAAAGTGATTGGAAGGGAAATAAGAACTGAGTTCCAACTGAAAATATGGATTAAACCAGCCACTGGCAATCACTGAAATCTTGCACTAGATGCTGGGCAAGTGCCCCACGGTTCAATGTGCACAATAATATGTAGTGAACCTTGAAAGCTCCTGTGCAATAAACTCAGACAACGTAGCTGCTGAGGTGCTCACTGGTCACTCCTTCAGACTCTGGAACCCAAGTACAAAGGGACTCTGGCATCAAATCTATTTCCATGAAAACGGATTTTTTTTTTTTTTTTCACCCAGTGTATAGATACATGCTTTTAAATTTTAATTTAGTAAAACTACAATGTGTTGGATTTGGACTAACTTTTAATGTTGCTGACTCCATGCTGACCAAGCAGAGACCTGGGATAGGTTGAGGGGATTTCTTTAAACCCTCTCCTCAGAGGTGCTTTTCTTACAGGAGGCCTTTTCAGTCAAGGGACATCTGAAATCCCTCTCTTGAGAATAAGCAATCAGAGAAAACCTAACCTTGGAAGAAGGGGAGTAAGAAAGAAGGGGGAAAGTTTAAAAGCTGGAAACAGAGAGGTAGAGGATGAAGAACTGTATTCTAGCTACAGTTAACTCAGGATGGGAGTGAGGAGGAAGGAGGCAGAAAGGGGTGGCTTTGCTGCCATGGTTGTCATACTGCCTTTGGAGGGCAAACTGTCCATGTTTATTACAGGCAGAAATAGTCTGCCTGTGTTTATGCATTCTAAGGTCCAAATAAACATTTTTGTATGTGTGTGTGCCCAAAATGGAAGAGCGACAAGTAAGCAGAAATTGCACTGATGCATTTCTTAACTCCTGCATCTGTGAGTTCTGTGAGGGTCAGAGCCTCAGAACTTGCCAGAAGCTGGAGAATGAATGCAGACCGGAGTTTTATATATCTCATGTAGATGCTTTAATGCATTTTTAATCCTTAAACTGTTGTAAAAATACAGTTTCCTCCTCTCTTCTGTACCTTAAAACTGCCTGGCTCTACAATGAAACTCTGTTTGCTTTTTGGAAATGCCTCAGGTTTGTTAGTTTCAAGTCTTTACCTAGGCACAAGAAATATCCAATTTGGGGTTTATTTGAGAAGTCTGGTGTGTGGTTCAGATGTCTGCTGCTAAAATTCAATATCAATACTGGCTAATGTGTGACTAAGTATTAGCCATGTCTTAATGCTTGCATATGATACTTTCATCTTGGAAATTTGGTCAGAATACCAAGTCAGTAAACACATAAAATACCTCACAGCGCTCCTCCATCTTAATCCTGACCTTGAGCTGTGGGAAGGAGACGTAATTCTATCTTCCTGCACAGTCAAATCCTTGCTTCAATGAATATGATAGCAGCCACTGAAAAACTAGATCCATGAGAAAACGGG
The DNA here is from genome assembly GCA_013396955.1 of Regulus satrapa. Taxonomy (NCBI): domain Eukaryota; kingdom Metazoa; phylum Chordata; class Aves; order Passeriformes; family Regulidae; genus Regulus; species Regulus satrapa. The sequence goes on along the minus strand of VWZN01017368.1, from coordinate 276,048 downwards.
CTGGCTGCCTCGTCTCACTTTCCCTGCCCTCTGTGCACAGCAATACCTGCAGCTTAGTGCTCACCCACGTACCAAGGCCAGGAGGAAGGAGAAGGCCTCTTGTTTCTCAGCCAGAGCACCAAATAAAGTTTAAGTAATCTGTACACATGTAAATAAATTAAGCTGGTACAAAAAACAAAATTAACAACAACAATAACAACAACAACAACAACAAATGGCATTTTATTGAACATCTGAATTACTGGTTTTAACCCTTGAAGTGGGAATAATTTCTTAGGTATAGGGCAATACCTGCTCTGTTATAAAAATAGTGCATTTCTCGGCATTGGATTATTTAAAGGCACTCTTAGTATGGGTATTTTTCTCATCTTCTTTGTAAAGATCATGGATCAGAAAGTAAGTCAAGGAAATAGGGTGACTGAGAAAGTATTTGCTGTATATTTTTAAAAGTAAACAAGGACATGTTGACAAAATAAATGGAAAAAAGCAAATGAGGTGAACCTCAGCTATGTCAGTTACAGTGCAATTTTTAAAATATTATCCCAGATTCTAAGGATTGCTGGTTTGGGGCAAAAAATAAATATTTAGCAAATAGAATGAACTTTTCAAAAAAACTTGCAAAGTATATGCTTGCTTATTCCTACTCTTGCCAAAACTAAAAATAAATCTCTGAGTGGTTGCCTGGTGAATCATTCCTGCTATTGTAGGTTGGTCAGTCTGGACCTCAACAAAGATTATAGGGAGCACCTGCAGAAAATAATCCTAAATTGGAAACGCTGGAATAAATGCCTTGAAAGCCTCAAGACTTCTAACCTCAGATGTTATGTCAGGATATGACTTAAACTGAGCTGGAAGAATGGAGCGCAGACCTTACCATTTGGAGGAAGAAAGGAACCTTCACTGTTTGGAGAGTTGGGGTTGTTTTGGTTGTTTTTTGGGGGGGTGGGAAGGGGAAAGGGTTGTAGGGTTTTTGTTGTTTGCTTTGGTTTTGTTGGGTTTTTTGGGTTTTTTTTTGTTTGTGGGCTGGTTTTTTTTTTTTTTTAGGTTTTTTTGGGGGAGGTTTTATGGTGATAGTGGTATATTTTTTTCTTTGTTGGTTTTTCTCACTTCTCTCTTCACTGTAATGGCACTAGTGTAATGGCACTAGTGATAATTTTATATTTATAATATCAAGTGTCTTGTCCCTGAGCTAGATAATCTCATATGAAGGCTAAAATCTGAAGGACAGACCTCCTGGCCTTGGCCTGGCCAGTGCAGCTGGATGCTTGACCTTAAAGTCCATGTTTAATTTGGCTCATTTGAACAGCTGATATCAGAAGACAAGCTGTTTCAAATGCAGGCATAAACTGGAGGCTCATTTTCCTGCCTCTTGGGATTCTATCCAGTAGGACAAAACAAAGAAATCCAAGCCTGGTATTTTCTAAGATGTCTTTTAAAAGTTGGGGCAAGAGAGGGTTGGTTATGGAATGATATTTGAGGGCATATAATTACACTGTTTTGAAAAGCAAACCTTTCCCCTTCATCTCTAATTTCTTGTAAATAAGATGGGAAACCTGCTGGCTCTGATTTTTCATTTCAGAGTACCACAAATAGAGGAAGTTGCTCAATTTTTACAGACAGCAGAAATAGTTTATCAGTTTTATCCTTAATGACACATCTGAAATTCACAAATAGCTCTAAGAAATAGTATTTGAATGTAATCTTTAGTTAAAGCATATTGATTAGCAGCTGTAGCTTATAAATTTGATTTACTGTCCATTTTGTCTAGATGAAGCAATATAATATCAGATAATACGTGTTTTGAGGATAGCAAGTGGCTTTCCATAATAGCTGTAAGGCATGATTTTATCAAAAAATCCACCCTGGTGAGTAACCCTCATCAGATCTAAACATCATGTGTCTTGCAAGTAAAATGAGATAGAATGGTTCTTTTCAGAGTATTAGTTACCAGACTATCAGATGTTTTGGGATGTGGGAAATAAGCTTGATTCAGACACAAGCCTGTGTGTGCATGAATCTCCTGCTGCCTGTTTGCAATGTCTCAGGCCTTTCCCCTCATCCAACACTATTGTTCGTCGTGGTAGTTCCTTTTACATAAGGAGCTAAAGAGCATTCTTCTCCCCATCACTGGAAATAAGAACCATACTTTTGTATGCCTGTTGAAGTGAAAAATTAGAGGTAGTGTACACTTGAACTTTGGTGACTCACCTTTTTTTTTTTTTCTTCACTGCTGACTTAAGTTCATTTTGCTTTCCGGGTCTTTGTTTTATCCTCAGTCTGTAAATGTTTGAGCAGATGAACCATCCACTGATCTCTCAAAAGCTTCTCAGTGACAGGAGAGTGGGCAGAACTTCAGGGGGCAAGGGAAAAGGAAAAGTTAAAAGAGATCAGTTTCTGGGCTCTTTCCCCACTGAGCTTTATGAACAAGAGCAGAACTGGGCCTCAGTCTCGACTCTGGACCTATGACTACCTGAGCAACACAAGGAGCCTCATAGCCTGTGCACTCTTGGTTGTGTTTATCTTGGCACATTCTTTCAGTGACAAGTTTCCAAAAAACAGAATCGGTTCACCTGTCCTGTTTAACATCATTGGGTTCAGGACTAGGAGCATGGTGTAAACTTCAAGGAGAAATCAACAGTACTTCCTAGAAATGCTGTAGCTCAAACCTCTGCAAAAGGGGAGGAGGAGGAGAAAAAAACCCAACATATTTTCTGACTTCTCTGTTCTTGTGTTCTTTTCTTGTTATACCAGTGCTATAATAATCTCCTTGCTAGACCCTAAAACAGCTAGAGAAGTAGAATTTATGAAATAGGCAGATGTACAGAATATACAAGGACAGCATTTTACATGGGCATATATATTTAAGGAAGAGACATGCCCACTGCTAGATACTGCACTGAGCATTTAGTGCAAGACTGGCAAGTTATGGTTTGTTCCTGGCTCAGTTCTCCACTGACTAACAGTAGATAGGAAAATAGCCTCTAGGTAATATATTAGATATTGCAGGTGTTAATTAATATCTCTTGAATTGCCTCTGAAATGGCAAAGAGTGAGAAAGAAGAATCATGTTAGATCAGCAGACGTTGCTGAACATGACTGAAATGATATAAGCTTTAGAAAGCTGAAGCCCCATTTTAAGTGATCAGTTGAAGAACTTAAAATATTATCTGCTTTTGTTGATGACAGCTATTTTTTCTTAATCCATATCTTTTTATTTTTCTGCTTTAATAGTTTACCATACAGATACCTTTTTAATGAGTATTCTTATTACACACTATGTATTACCTCTCCACTTTTATTGATGCATTTTCACTTTTTTTTCTGCTGGAACAAGGATTTGCTGAGCTTGTCACCTGCAAAAGGTTTCTACAAAATTAGAAGATAAACCTATGACTTATGCATAAACCTAAGCTCAAATTTGTAACCTTGAAGTTGTGGAGCTCTCTGGAGAAGTGAGCTCCACAACTCTTCTCACCTGAAGACTGTTCCTCTCATCTTCCTGAAAAAAGGCATGCATCATCCCTACTTTAAAGAAAGGAAATGCAGGAAATAGGGCTGAAGTAAAGCTTCTAAGTATGTGAGCAAAATTATACATCTAGTCTGAGAACAGAAATCAGACTATGCCAAAAGTACCTTAGAAAATGATGTTGTGGAGGCAAAAGTGTCAAATGGGCTTTATAAAGTTTTAGATGTCTGAGAGGAGCCTTTGGGTATGCGGGAGTTTTAACATGACTTAAACTTTACACATCACTGCACAGAGACTTCCAGGACATCAGCTAGAACTAGAGAGGGGCAGAAGTGGAATTGCATCTGTGGCATTGGCATCCCGCTTGCACACGTGGGAAAAAAAATTTAGTTATATCCTAAGATATGTATGTAAAGTAGTGTCATTGTGTGGGAATGTGTCTCCCCTCGTGCAGATGCAGATTTCCAGCATGGTCAAAGGGTCACGCTGACAAAAGCATTGAGGTGTCTGATTCCATTTACTTCAATGGTGTCTCGGTACCCTCGTGGCTCTAGACTTCAGTAAAACCTCATTAAAAAAAAAGGGACTGTAGTTACACAAAACTGTCTAAATTTTGCTTAGAGGAGAAGGTAAAAAAGGAAAATTTCTGGTTTATTTACCAATGCAAATGGAGTTAACAATGCAAAAGAGCTGCCTAATAACATGTGTATTTTTAATTCTGTATTTTCAGCTGTTTGTACTGAAGCAGTGTAGCTGCTTTCTCCCCTCCTCCCTGGTATATTCTTGCTTTCCAGCTGCTATTTGATCTTTTCCAGTCAACTTGAAATTATTCCTTACAGAACCTCAGCCCCGTGTAGCATTTCGCAGGGCTATTGTTCTTTTGTCCACTGCCTGTAGATCAGCTTTTACTGCTAAACAGCTTCTTTATAAAGCCAAATGAAACCTTCTCTCGTGCCTTTGTTTGCATTGAGAGCAAGACCCAAGGTTGAAGAGGGTTCTAAGTCCTGAGGTGTGCGGAGCATCCCCCATCCCTCCCTGTGTTTCAGTGTTAGTTACTGCTTTGACCTTTCTTTACCTGTTTTCCTTTGGCAGCCAGGATGGGGCACACCCTCAAACAGCACAATACAAACCCATTTAATTGCGAGCTATTCAAGCTCTTTTAAAAAATATTTGTTTCAGCTAATGTCCATGTCAAGCAGCAGTCATACAACACCTTTCGAAACCCTTTAATTCAGAGGGTTAAAATTAACAATTTTAACTTGTTTTGGGGTCTAAACCATCACTGTAAGGGTTCTCAGGGCTTGTTCCCAAGGCTGGGGAAAGGTCCGTTGCCAAGTCTTTGCTGGTCCTTTATGGCATTTGTGTGCTCTATAAATAAAGTTTCTACAAGTGATAACAAAATGTGTCTGCTATTAGGGAAGAGGCAAAAATGACAAATTTGGGTTCTTGAGACTGGCAACTTCTGCATGCAAATGCCCAGTGAGCACTAGCAAGTGGGATATTTTCAGGATATATACATCCAGCTTTTGGTATCTGCATGTTAAGATGCCAGCTGCCAGAGTGTGTGAAGGATTTGCTTTTAGATGTGGACCTGTGCAAATCAGCATGCAGGAAACATTTTGAAAATGTTGTCCTTCCTGTCTTGCTTGGGAATTAGGGCATCCCTGCACACCTCGTGTGACTCCTCAGTGGCACTGGGCTTGAAGATGCTGAGTCTACTGCATGTCTCCTAGAGCACCTTGGCAGTCCCTCAAGAGGAAAGAGAACTTGCTCAAGCAACAAACTGGGAAATAAAAGCCACTACCAGCAGTGTTAATGCCACAGGGATCCTGCAGAAGTGCCTCTTCACTGTCATTGCCAAATCAAAGCTACCTGTGGGAGCTGTGTTTCTGCTGCCTATTGCTGTGACAGCTTTACCACCTGCTTTCTCCTGCCTTTAAAGTAGCATGGCAATATCATTTGGAAATGTTTGACAGATTTGAGAAGGGTGTGGTTCACTGAAGGCTTGACTAAGGAGAGAACTTGGAGGAAAGTAATTTTTAGGTGATGAAACAGAGTTAAATTTATGGGGATTCCCTTGTTTAAGGCCTGAATCTATTGATGAACACAACCATTAAATTATTGTGAATATGAGTGATGAGATCTTATCTGAGGATGTAGCTTACTATGGGAAACGGAGCCTACCCTTACACTCCAGTAGGAAGTTGTGTGCAGTCTGAAGGACTTTAAGCCTAAGGCTCTCCATCCTTTCCAATGGATGAGATCCCAACATGTGGAGAATGTGCAGGCTTTTCACTCATGCAATTGGTTTTTAAGGCAGGCACGTTGGCGGTCCTCTTTTTATGCTTATGGCAATGTATCACCCGTGTGCCATTTTAGTCAGTCTTCCTTAGAGCTTCTCTGTTAGCCTGTGCAGTTAATCTTCACCCTGAACCTGCCCACAGGCTATTAAAAATATGTCTGGAGATGTGGCATCAGGTAGTTAGAGAAACCTGCCCATCCAATCGACCAGGAAGATTTATGGCCCCGGGTATCTCTCGTGACAGAGGCAGGTCTGAGTCCCCTCAGACAAGAGGGAAACATTACTGAGCGAGCCACCTTCCTTGTAAGCGCTTTAAATGTCAGATTAGGTATCTCAGTGTTGTTGATGGGGCTCAAAAACTATTAGGCAAATTCCAGTTCAAAGACAGGGTTATAACCCCCCCAGTGGGAATTTCTCAGTTTGGATGTCTTGTCAGAGGTAGGAGAGCATAGCAGAAGAGTTATTCCACATTCACCCTATTCCAGAGATGAGAAAGGAATATTTTCTATCAGTTACCGTCAGAGGGTGCTGGATTAGATGGATGTTCATCCAACCTCATAAAAACCTGAATCTTGTTCAAGAAAAAATTAAAATAATCTCTATGTCTTTGTCGAAGAAAGGGTGCTGGCATGTGAGCTCAAGAGGCAATCCTAGGCTCTGGAGGTGGCCTTGGTGAAAGCATGAAAGGTGAGACAGCAGAAAGGTAGGACACAAAGTACTCATTACTATCCTTAGGACTTGCACCTGAACCCAGCACCTAAGCTTTGAGTTTGGAGTGGAATCCAAAACTGAAATTCCTTAGGGAACATGGCTTTGCAATCACACCAGAAGTAATTTTCACCAGAGCAATGACCCTTTAATAAAGACTACAGCAAAGGGGCATTTGTCAGTGCTGGTTTCTCTCTGGTTCAAACCTAACAGGTACCTTTTGCAACTGCTACTATGACCTATAACTTTGCCATATTTTATCTAATTGTGGCTGTACATTTTCACATCATGTACATCTTCACAGGCAGATAGTATTTCCTAAATGCTTTTAAATATCTCTGCATGGGAGCTGCATGAACAGAAGGGATAGCTTTCTGCTCCTAAGGGTGAACGAGTACTTGGCAGGAGCTCCTGTGTCTGCACTAGAACATGAAGTATCTTTAAAATGCTCTGTCATTTAAAAGAAACCCAAAACAAACCAACAATAAACACAAAATACAGTTCCAGGCATACGCAGGGTGAAATGGCATGCAGGTGTTTATGGCAATTAAACTGTCCAATGTTCAAACAATAAAATATTCAGAATTACACAGTAATAGACAATGTCCTTCCTGCTACAGGGAGGGGCTGATGTGAAAGCCTTTTCACCTACATCCTTTGGGAGGTTTCATCTCCTTCCCAATGGAGACACCCAGATCTGTCATCTCCAGCGTTCCCTTTGCGGTAGAAGGTAGCTTTTACACTCATCTTTCTGATGACTCCAGATTTTAAGCTTCATATCAAGGGGAATATTTTTAAATTAGTTCTATTGTAACCTTAAGATGATCTAGAGTACACCCTGGTAAAAGTTTAATCTGCAAGAAGGGTGAGAATCTTACCTGTACAATTCTAGCCATGTGAAGCCACCCTTTCATGTGCACATAAAATTGCTTAACATTGATAATTTCCTGAGCTGGCACATAGTAGCTTCTTATCGTTTATGTTCATAGTTTATGTTTTTAGGTCTTGGTTGCCAGAGCGTGGTGACAATAATGTCTAAGTCATGAATTCAACCCCCTATGGGCCACTTAAGATCTGGACTTGATCCTTGTGAATCCCTTCCAACTGAGAATACTCTGTGGTTGTGGGGGATTCATTAGCAACAGCCTCAGTCTCACAGAGGCTAGCTGTCTTTTTACACCCCTGTAGTAAGCTCAAGGAAAAAAAGTCACCAAAAATGCTTCTTTTGTCATTGGTACTTACTTCACAGTCTGCTTAGGAAACAAACAAACAAACAAAAACCAAAACAAAAATCTTAAGTTTTTGCTCCAAGTTCCTCTGGAGCAGGGGCTATTATAACTTGCATCACCAAGCTGAGGCAAGGAAATCAGACAGCTGACTTTTAGTAACTACTGAGGTTTTACCCTGTAGGAATTGTGAATCCCATATGCAATCTGTCACTCACAAAATGTTTTTCTCACCCTGCTCTGAGTTTGAAAACAAGCATTATTTGTTGGGCACTGACAATAGCTGCTCCTATTGATTCTGATTCTCTGTCAGGACTGAACCTGTTTGGAGTATTTAAGCTTTCCATAACCCTTAAACCTTTTGCTCTTTGCTCTTAAACCTTTTGCTCTTGCATCAGTGTGAAGACTGATGCATCTCTCTGCCCTCTGAGGTCTCAAGAGGCATGCAGAAATTGCAGACTGGCACGTCAAGAGAAAACACAACCAGGAGATTCCAAGAGGTTTTAATCAGGCTTTTAATTATGTTAAACATAAATATCCTAGGGCTTTATACATTAGCAACAATGGTATAAACTTTAATTTTCGTGTTTGCGGGCCCTCCTCTGGACAGTGAGGACCCAGCTAAGGACACAACTTTCACAGATTTTCTACAGCTGTCTGCTATCCACATCTAATAGCACACTGTAGTATTAGCTTAATTTGGCTTAAATTTAAGAGTACAATATATAACTACATCAAGAGAAAGTCAGGCCTATAATTTTATTAGATTCCTTGGAGAGGAAGACTTAATCTGATGTTCTTAATACTTGTGTAAAAATATGTCTGTGTGCTTAAGGCATTACAAAGGATGAATGGTTCACTCTTGCTAGAAGCTTTAAAGAATAGCACATAGGCCTCTCACCCATTCAGTATGGTTATGGTTTTGTCTTGGGCCCAGAGCAATCTCAGTGGGCACAAAACTAGTTTTTAATCTCTCTCTACCACTTTTCCTAGTAGCTCCATTTGCAAGGTAGAGGTGCTGCTGTCCTCTGCTCAGCTGTGTGTAGCTGCTGTGGTGTAGGTGAAAGGTCCTTGACTCTGTATTCTCTATGTAAAAGTTTTTAATTTTTCCATCTAGATGTGCTGAGTAGTTCTGCTTTTTGCTGGCTTAGAAAAGCGGATCAGGGGATGTTTCTCACCCTACATTCATGCGCTGTTCCAGCTCCACAGAAGGGATAGCACAAGACCCATAACCCATTGACAATATGCTCCTGAAAATGTCCAAGAAGGGACCTGGAGCAGGGAGCCAGAAATCTGCAGGGCAAAGTCTATCTGTCCCCCAGCCAGAGCATGGGGAATACAGTTCATTCTTTGTGATTTTGCCATGAGTGCTACAAATGCTGTTGGTTTGAACTGTAAATTGTGCCAGAGCTGGAAGGTTGAAGGAGCAAGAAGACCAGCAGCTGAGGAACATCACGTGCTCTCTGCTGGTCACAGATGTGGCAGGGTAACCTGCCAGGAAAGGACAAGGAATGACAGTATACTGTCTTCAGAAGTGACATCCATATGGAACAGGTTTGGATCTAAATATTTATTCATATTGTGTGCTCTTAGATGGGCAAACAATCTGCTTTGGTATGGTAAGAAAAAAAGCCCACTAAAAAACTGGGGGCTGGGTTGACATTCTGTCTTTTATGGTTATTTACATTATGAGCACGACACAATGCCTATTAACAAATCCTTTATTGGTGTTTTAGATAGTAATGCACTAAAGCTACTCCTGATCCATGGCTAGTGGATGAAAGGACATTTAATTTCCCAGCTGAGAAAAGCTGCTAAGGACAGAAAAGCTTTCCTATTATACTGCTGATACCTGATACTCAGTGGAGTATACCAACAGTCCCTGCCGGCCTCAGAGACAAAAGAATTATTATGAGTTTTTCCTGTTTTTATTGTCAAAGATTTATATGCAGAGACATCTTGATTTCCTGATGCTTTCGAAAACAAGGAATTGCTGGTAGATACATGGAGAGCTTTACTGGACCATAGGACTGTATGGCTAATGCAATGTTTTAGCTTCAGTGTGCAGCAATCACCATATGTATTTTAAAATTATACATATTTGACTGCAGCATCCAGATCTGTTATGTATAAAGAAAGACATTGTTTTTAATTCTTGTGTGTGAAGACTGAAGCTGTAAGTATAAAAAAGGGCATGGATTTGGAAAGTTGTCTTCCTCAGCAATCAAAACTGAGTGGAATTATTCCCATTGTTATTTGGGCAATAAATTATTTAATTGAAGAAGGAATAGTCCTCTCATGAATCAATAATATTTTAAAAGACAAAACTTTTAAAGGGTAATAAACAGTCAAGTGCTGGAAGCAGCTCTCGGTGAAAAGGCAGCGGAGGGCAAGGTGACAAGACTATTGATTATTCAGAAAAGTTAGAGTTTCAACTACAATCTCAAGAGTTGATAAATAGAATGACAGATGAAGGACAAATTCAGTACAGTAATAGGTCCAAGGAAAATAACCTTTGCAATAGTAAACTCTCCAGAAATTATTACTATGCACATTGCTATTACTAAACTGAAACTGTTGTGTTGGCTTATTCAGCAAGAATGCCAGTTCAGTACCCTGTGACAGTTCAGAAAGGTAAATCAAGTGTTAAGATTTATCAGTAAAGGAACAGAGGGCAAACATGAAAACTGACAGTTCATGATGTGACCCCAGTGTGACTGTCAAAGGCAGTTCTGGTCCTTATTTCAGTGAAAAGATGGTAGAACTAGAACGCGGTGTATAGAAAGGTAAAGAGGCCGTCATGGGTTTTGAAAGGAATTTTTTTGAGATGAAATTAGACAGTTTGCCTTGGGCAAAAATAGTAGCATAACACACCTATACAAAATCAAAAACAGCCAAGAAAGGTGAGCAGAACACCATTATTTTCTCTCTATGCAAAAGCTTGAGAGAGCTGGTTTAAAGTAGTTGGGAATTATTTTTCATAGCCAATGGATTAAGATGTGCAACTCCTTGCCATAGGGTGCTGTGGAGACAAAAAAAGTATACGTTGAGGAAAGTGTTATGAATAAATTTTCAGTTGAAAACAAAAGCCATCAGAACTATTAAATACAAAGATATGGCTTAAATCACTCTCTCGGGTGGGCCCTAGCTAGTCTGGTAGGATCTGTGAGGATATACCAGAGGAAGTATAATTGTGCATTTGCTTTATCCTTATATTCTTTTCCTAAACATTTGCTACTGGCTGCCACAGAGCCCAGCTACCAGCCTGGACAGACCTTTGCTCGGATCTGGTGTGGCTGCACTTGGGCACCATAAATCTGTCTGTTTGAGAGGCAAATACTGAAATTAAGTTTGTACATCAGATAGTGCTGGAAGATACACACTCTCTTGTGAGTCCCATAAAAAGTATACAAACCATCTCTCATTCCATTGTAAATACATGGCAGGGAGCTATTTTAAAACAGCATGATGTGCTCATTATCTATGGTCTGTCAGAGTATTGATAATAACTCAGATAATAACTCTTATATTGCCACAGATTATGTTGTTTTCATAACACAAGTCATGGAAGGGTCTTGGCGCCAGAACTTAGGATAGTTTAAAAGGTTATTTCTCTGTTATAGTCAAATAGTTCTTTGAGATCAGGGCCTTGCAACCAATTGGTCTGGTTTAACAAATTCTCATGTAGGATCTTAAAAATTAGGATATGCCTAAAGTGCAGGTCTGAGGTACATTAGATTTCACAGTTTTAGATTAATCTCTGAAAATAAATCAGACTTCAAAGAACTAAGAATTTACCAAATATTACCAACTTCAATGAATTAACAACCCTAACCCTTGTGTTAGAGAGGGCTGAGAAAAGGGTTTTTTTCATTATTAGAGAGAGATCCAGACTAAAGAGTGACTTATCTTTAACAGAGATCAACCACATTTTCCCATTTATGTAGTAACATTGATTATATGAGAAATTCAAAGTATTATACAAATATAAGTTAGCTAATGGCTATGAAACAGACACTGGAGTAGCCTCATGTTTTAGAATGAGAAGATTTCCCTGAAGAATATTTAAATGGTTTAAAAATTTTTCCCCTGGCAAAAGACACCAAAAAAGGGTTGGGTTTTTTTGAGTACGGCTTTCCATGCCTCTGCTTTGCTGTATTTTCACACTGCTTTTATATGTTGCACTTTGAATTAAGGAAAGATGAAATACTTACTGAAGGAATAGCTGAGAGTCCAGTAGTTATTNTCATGTCACAGGAATTAACAATTATTTAAAAAAAAAAAAAAAAAAAAAAAAAAAAAAAAAAATAAACCAAACACCTTCCTGTAACTGGGGTTAAGTTCAACTGAACTTCGCTTTCTATAATCCTGTTCCTGTTGGCAAACTTCACTTTTGCAACTGCATTTCCCATGAGCTCATTACTCACAACAATGCCACCCTCTGAAACCCTAAGTGCTGACTTAGAATTCACTCCTTTCCCTGGAATATTCCCTGCAGGTTAAGGTCACATACTTTCAATAGCAAAGGCATTATTCACTGATCAGCATACGCCCTCTTTGAAAGGGGAGAGAGAGTACAGCATTTTGGGTGAGCTGGAAGCTGGCAATTCAGGTGGAGCAAAGCTGGTGTCTGCTATTGCCCTTTGCTATGGAAATGGATGTTTTGGTTCAGCTGGAGGATCAGTAACTGGAGATGTTTTAGCAAACAGGCTTTGGGGCTGAAGACAATTCATGATTTCACATTAAACAAAACAAAACAAAAAGAAAAACAAACAACAAAAAAAGCCAACAAAATAACCCCATGACCTAAGTTTCAGTGGAAGCCATCTGTGCCCCTGGGAAATGTCTTGTGAATGTAAACAGTGAATGCAAAAGAAAAGCAAGAATAGAAAGATGGGGAGAGCATAGGGGTAAAGCTGGTCCTAATGAGCCACATGACTTCACTTGTCATCTTCAGAGTTCTGAAAAGTGGGGGAGAATCCTGACCTCCTGGTTAATGGATGGGATATTTCCAAGAGAAATTGGAAGGCTGGTGGAAACAATCCTGACTCTGACAAGCTCTGAGCTGGTGGCCCTGGCTGAAATGCTCAATTCTGCCTCTCTATTGGCAGTTCTTTTTCCCAGGAAAAACTGAGCTCCTCATTGGAAATACTTTTACTTTTTGAGTTGAGTACCCAAACCATGAGTCACTGCTCCTTGCACTAGTTAGTGATCAACTCATGCTCATGTGTCTGTTAAAATGCCTTTGTGTTTGCTGTGGAATATTCTCCACAAAGTATCAAGATAAGTTTCAAAGTCTTCTATTTTAAATTGAGAACATGTCAATGAAGAAAAGCAAGAGAAAGAAGGCCCTTGCAGAGAAAATCTTTAAAGATTCCTCTTTAAAGTCCTTTTCCTTTCATGGTGTGACTGCTGTAAGCTCTCTGTAAAATGAAGCATACTCTTGTGAGTAGACAAAATGTTTAGAAATTAGTCCCAGTATTTTCAGGGAGTTACAAACAGCACCCTTTAGGATTAAAAATCCTTTATTAAAAACAATGAATCATTTATCTTAAAACCTTTCACATAATCCAGAGATGTTTCACTACTGAGCTTTATAGAGTTCTTATTCAATTTTTTTAAATGTTCATATGTTTAGGACATCCAACTTCTGTTGTCATCAGTGGGAAAAAAGCATGGAATTCCCCTAGTTGTTCTTGAAATATCTCTTCTAGGTTTCAGCTGACCTCAGATGAAGCAGCCTGCTGGTTTTAAGGAACTGAAGAAAGACAGGGAAGAGGTTAGTCATCAGGTTAGAGAGAAATCGTCCTTAGGCACCATGGGAATATGGCAGTTAGGAAGATTTGCTCTAGTATGGCATTTACCAGGAAGGCAGTGCAAAGACTGCATACAAATGACAGGCTGTGGTAGCAGAACAACCAGGGCAGCAAGAATTGCTGCAGTCTGGGTGAGCTGCATCACAGAAGTAGCTCAATGAAATGAAGAATGATAGTAATTTACCAAGAGTCTATATCCTTAATGAGCATAAGATGCCTATAATTTTACTGACAAGGCATTTGATGTACTGTTCTCCAGTTTATTGCAGAAACAGCAGGAAGTATCTTTGAAAGCAAAACAACGTCAACAGCAAAAAAAAAAAAAAAACTTGCAAAAAAGTAATGACTGTTTCATGTATCCAGGCTTCTGAGTCCTTTTCTTTCTGAAGGTACATTCTGACCCCTGTGACCAGGAATGCCATGCTGGTAGCTGAAGTCCCTTAAAGACCATGACTTGTTTCTTACCCACCAACAATTTTATTAAACTGTTGCAGAGGAGGTGTTGAATCAAGGGTAGTGTGGCCTGGGGAACAATGCCTCAAGTCTATTGTGCACCGATGAGATTGCCATTGGAGTATTCATCCTAGTTTGAATCCCTCAAGCATTAAAAAAAAGGGAGGATAAGTAAAAAGAGTTTATGAGAGGTACTTAATATGCATGAGCAGAAGCCTAGAAAGCATGATATATGAGGACAGACAAGAGAAATCAGAGGGTTTTAATCTAGAGAGGAAAAGAAAGAGCAGGAAACATAATGGTCTCGACACACCTATAAAATTGCTATAAGAAAGAATAATCTGCTTTCTGTGTCCTTGGTAGCTAATGCAAGGGGTAATGGGTCTCGACTTCAAAGTGGAAGCTTAGGCTTGACATTTGAAAAAGCAAAGGTTGGAAGGCTTGCCTTTGCTGTACACAGCTTTAAGATAAGGGCCTCTCAGAAATATAGCTAGCATTGCCTTGGGGCAGGAGGCTGGAGCCAGGGATCTCTTCAGATTCCTTCCAGCCTTCCAAGCAGCTAGTTGTAAAGGGAGAAATAGTGGCTGTCTGTCTCTGACGGCTGTTTTATGGACACAGGAGGAAAATTCCCACCAAGGAAAGAAATTTATATGAAGTTAATCATGCATAAAATATTTGTTTGGCCCTGGGAAACATGCTGAATAAATGCAATCCCTTTATGGTCCTAGGATTTTTTTGACACCAGCAAAGGCCATAACACCTTCATGATACCTGGCATGTACTATGGGAAGGTAGAGTAATATAAAGGAAAGCCTCTTATTGGGAATGATGTTGGGTCTTTGTCAGCAGTAAGATTTTTAAGGGGCTGTAAATGCCAAAACTCAGCCCCTTCCACAATGACTCTGAAAATTGCAGCCATCTGGCCTTGGAGAAGCTGAAGCCATAAATGATTTCTGCAAAGTGCATGTTAAGAGGAACAACTGGCTCTGATGAAGAAGCAGGAGATAAAAATCTCAGCAAGAACCAGTGAGCGCAGGTGTTCCCAGGGTCCAGAGCAAACCAGTGTGGGAAGATTCTGAGTTTCATATGTTTTAATCTCCCAGTACTTCTTACACTGTTCCCACAAACATTTACCTTTTCTTCCCTGAGCTGGAGCAACTCATTTCCTAACCAAGTAAAAATGCTGTTTAGATAGTTTGGTCTGCATCTAGAGAACCCTAAAACAGGCATGAATCAATATGAGGGGGTTGTTTCAGCTCAGTCCTTTGCAGCAGTCCTTGAATGTTCCATTTAAACAGCAGGGAACACAGTGCCCACCCTGGAGCTGCACAAATCCGAGGAGACAGCAAATATTCCCATTCCAGTCTGTCAGCAGCAAGCGCAGCCTTGGAGCAGTAAATCTGCCAACTCAGGTTAGTGATTAGCAATAAAAATCCAATTATTAAGTAGCAGCAAAAGTCTTTGGCTGAGGAGTTTCAGAGCATGGAGCAAGAGCTGGCATTTGCTAGCCTCCCATTTGGTTCCCCAGGAGGTTCATCTGTACATCTAATGTGGCTGGGTCTCCTTACAACAAGATGAAGACAAGCTTTCACTTCTTCCTTGTAAATACTTGACATGTCCAAAACCTCACTGCTAGTAAAAAATAATTAAATGGTTGTGTTGCCAGTAAAATCTGACATGAATTGGCTCTTATTTCCATGTAATTTAACATTTTTCATCAGTGACATGGAAGGAAAAAAAATTCCCAGTCTCAACAATTACTGAAGTCTTGAGCTTACATGAAGACTGGAGATACTGGGTAAAAAACAAAGAGGTGTCATGCACAAAGACCGGTCTGGGTCTTCTGGTCACATCAAACAATACATAGACACAGACGACAATTCCTACAGAAACCATAGGGCATTCAGACCATGAAAGGCAAGCCCTCTTTTCAAGCTTCCAGTGGCCAAAGTACGTACCATAAACCTTGATGTGTGAGCAGGAGAATGGTGAGAATGAGTGGGGAAGGCATTCTGCCTCCATCATTCCACTGGTGTAGCCACTTCTAAAGGAACATCTAGTTCGTTTGTCTGGGAGTGATTAGAGAGAAGACTGATCATGTAAGATCATACAAGAATGATTAAAGCACTGGAAAATAGACCTCAGTGTGAAACAAGAAGGGTTCAATCTATTTAGCTTAACAAAGGAGCCACAGCATGACAAAACTTTGATCTCAAGTTCCTTCATCTTACAGACAAAGATATAACAAGATCTGGGACAGGATGGCAGCAAACCCATAAAATGTAATTTTTTCTAAAATCATTGCAATTTTAAGGTAGTAATAAAATTATTTCAAGATAAAAAGCTTTAATTCAAGTAATAAAATGTTTGTCAAAACCTTCTAATTCATGGTGTATGTAAAGTCAGACTCATTCACCAAAGTAATCCCTCAACCCAGATAATCTATGGGTTACTAAGAAAACTTCCCATGACTAGGATTTTATTATTTCATTATATGTTACAAGCATGTGAAAAGACTCTCAATAAAAACCTCCTTTAAAAGTCTCTTGTAATCAATACTATGCACCTATGTTTCAGAGAGAACCCAAACAGGTCCTAAAAGAAATTATTTTATGCCCTGTTTTGCAGATGAAATAATTTGACCAAAATCATACAGGAAGCTTGTAACAGAAAATAGTCTTAAATCTATGTAGTCCTTAGTGCTACCTTACATAAAATGCCATCCACAGCTCACTGGGACATCTTCCAGTGCTCTGTGCTTACAGAGTGAGTGCCCTTCCTGAAGTCTCTGCAGTGCCTACGTGCTGGTGGCTCACCCTTTTTGCCACAGAATAGTGACAGAGGAGTGCAGAAGATTCATAGGGAAGGCACCTCGACTCTTGCTGATGGGACAATACTGATGGGATTTCTGGATTAGTTTTCCTTCTTTTTATTAGATCCTGCAGAGGGTATTAAAGTACAAACTCACATAATGTGAATTAACTGTTATCCTGTCACTGCCAGGAACAGAGATACAGAGCGTAGTGCATGGGAAGTGCAGGTCTGCCCTCCTGCCATGCACAGAGCTGAGGGCACTACAAGATTTGTGCTGCTCTGAAAGCATTTGAAATGCAGCTCAGCAGCTACATCTCAGCCCTCTGTAACCACAACCACACTCTCTCGTGGGAAACCATTGCCTCTGATGGATTTTGTCATGGCTTTGGATTGCCCTGCAGGCTGCCTGTGGTCCTAGTCCTACTGTATCCCCCAGCTCTCCCTGTGTGCTGTTCTTCTCCCCATTTAAAGAAGGGAAGTAGATGATTCTTCTCTGCTTTTGTTTTAATTTTGTTGTTTTCATCCTGCATTTTCAGACTGCCTTTCTAATGAAGCTCAGCATTTTGAGACGAGTGTTTCTGAGTGGAGCTGGAAACAAAAAATCCAGGTGCTCCATTTGGAAGATGGAATATCAGTGTCAGAGAACTCCTGTATTGGAAGATGTGTACATCCTCTGGGGACTTTAAGTCTGTAGAAAAGAGGCACCCAGACTCAGTGGCTATTCTTTTGGTGGAGATATCACTATGCTTCTTGGCTATGTGTTATGCAGAGTGGGGAAGAGATGTCTTTTCCTGTCCACTGCCTCCAAACATGCACATGAACTCATGCAGCCAGACACTGCCTTTCCCTTCGTCCTGAAGAGTCAGCTGGTGCTTTCAGGTGTTTAGGCAACACTGTCATTGCTAGGGATTGCAATGGAAATTCTGAGCAGCAATTAAAAAGCAATTAGTAAGCTGAATGCTTTATTGTGGTCATAATTCCTTTCCATTTTGCTCAGTGACAGCAAGAATGTCTTGGCCAAAAGCCAGCTGATTTCTCAGAAGGGTGATTCTGCATTTCCACACAACCCAGGGAGTAAAATTTCCTAAAGAAATCCAAAAGCCAGCAATGAAGATGTAACTCTGTAAGATGTGTGGCAGGAATGACTGCTATAATAATGTTACATAGGGACAAACATTTTGGAAACAATTCTTTGGCAAAGGAGCTGCACTCCTCCCATCTCGTAGTTATGCTAAGGGTGTTTTCTTGCCTTCTGCCATACTGCTTTTTTATTGAACTCTTCTTGTGCACTTTAAAAATTATGACACTTATTTTCTTATCTCATTAGGATAAGCAAGAGATGAAAGTCGTGGAGCTGCAAATACCCTCTTCCATTTGGTCCTGTTGGTCCCCCCAGCATATCCTGTCACTGAATAAGGCGTATCTCAAGCTGTTCAACTGTAACTAAGCTGACTAAATGAAAACAAGCAAGCTAAGGGTAGTCGGGTGTGGTGCCAACCTTTGTTCATGTGCTTTTGTTTGCAGTTGGCAGAGTCCAGGCTCAGCTTATTTATTTTATTCCCTGAAATCCATATCTCTATATTTAATTGTTGTCAAAAGGAAATGGGCATGTCTTGGGGCTCCTGATTTGAGGGAAAGGTAGCGGTCACCTTATAGTAATTTATTTTTTTTTCCTGCAGGACTGCAATGCTATGCAGCTCATTATGATTGGAGTTTTAGAACACTTGTTAAAAACTTCAACAGAAGTACAGCTATGAATTACTTCTTCAGTCATATCTCAGCATCAATCAGAATAATCCTTAAACTACAAATACATTTTCAAATGGATGCAGTAAAACAATGCAACTGTCTACGAGGTATCACTTTTTTAAACCTTCTCAAACCTTGGAGATTTTTTGGGGGATGCATCACTAGCTGCTAGTTTTGTATCTAACACATAGCTCCGTTAAAAAGCCCAACTAAACTTCAACTAATTAAAAATTGGAGTATACAGTCATGCTTCTATACAGACTGTGGATTTTTAAGGCTGTGAGATAAACCCATTTAGAAATACTGCCTGTGGACAATGCATACCCTCAGTATATTGAAAAGGCTAATTACTAGGTTTCTCAAAATCATTTATCTATTTTTCTTTGTCATGTTGCTCACATTGCCTTCTCCATTCTCACATCTGAGGGAATGACAAAGGAATTGGTATATCTGCAAAACTACAGTTGGCAGGTCGTCATTAAAGGGAAGGCTTTCCTGGTGACTTCCTAATCTGGACAATAATCAGAGAATGAGATTAATGTATTTTGGGCAGGCCACTCCACTCTTACTGTTAAATGCAGTGAAGGATAAAAAAGAACATGCACAGCAGCACTGAAAGTATGGTAAAAATCAGAAGAACTTGGACTTTAGGAAGCAGCACTGTTTTGCAAGAAAATTGTCACCATTCACTCTCAGTAGTACAGTATTTGCAAAACTATAAAAGACAAATTCAAAGGTAGATTAGCTAATGTAATATTGCTTTCCTAGAGAGCTAGGTGAATCTAAAATCTTTATTCTTATAATATATAGTTACATGTTTGGGACTTGCTGACATGACAAAGTCATTACAGAGTGCAAGCAGAAAAGTTTTGCTTATGTGTATATGTGTCAGGGACAGCAAAAGCCTCAACAGTAATTGAAAAGCAGCTACAGTTCACTTAGAAATACATGCCAGTCAGAGAGGATTTACCTAAAACACTTCCTCAAAGTTGTGAGTTCCATCTCTTTCTACATCTGTAGAAGGATCTTTGTTTCTTCTGAGAAGTCACAATAAATTCTGTAATACTTGAATACTTTGACACAGGTCGCATTACCTAGTGATACTGTTTTTACCATAGATTATACCCAGATTTTCTGGGACCTCTTATGCCTAAAAAGCAGCCTCTATAATATTTTTTTCCTCTAGATACACTTTATTACTGCTATTCTGAGGTATCAAAGTCTTGTATTTGTGTTTTCCTTTACTTATACCAAAATTAAAAGAATGAGCAAGAGACTTTTGGCTTCCATAATTTTTAAGAGATCGCCACCAAGTGGTAAAAGGGAATTAATACAATTTTCCAGCTCCTGTAGGCAGCAGGTGTATGGCACTGCTTAGAAATGACAGTGAAGATCAAAATATCGCTATAATAACACATGCAAAGTAAATATTAAGGATCATGCAATCAAAGGTAGTTCTTATTTTAGAGTGAATTAATCAAGGAGGTAAACCATTTAAATGTAGATGACATCGCTTTCACTACCATGCCCTGCTCTAAAAGAAACAGCCCTAAATAGGTAACTTTTTATTTGAACCACTGACATTGGTTGAGACAAGAACCACCTGAACTGCACAACTCTGACTCATACCATTCAGAAACCTCAATAGAAATGATTGCATTAACACATCTACCTTTTTAGCTGGCTGGGTTTCAAGTAGCTAATTCTCTTAAAAATTAGCATGCTATTATTTAGTCACAATTTGTTGGCCTAATAAAGGTTAATTGTAAGCTTTATAATTGCAGGGAGAACAGGATTACTCATAGTGGGACCTGGACAACATGCTGGACATTAGCTAACAGTGTGTCCTTGTAGCAGGAATCCAACAGGATCCCGGGCTGCGGAGTATGTGGAAAGGCTGAGAGGGCTGGGAGTGTTTGGCTCGGAGAAGAGAAGCTTCATCAGGGGTTTCTCATCAATGGGTAAAAATATCTGGACAAAGGGTACAGGGAAGATGGATCCCTTTTCAGTGTTGTCAAGTGACAAGACAGCGGGCGTACACTGAAACACAGGAGGCTCTGTCCGAACATCAGGAAACATTTTTCTTTTTTCATATCATGGAATGGTTTGGGTTGGAAGGGACTGCTAAAAAATCACCTAGTGCAGCCATCACTGTGAGAATGACCTGCACTGGTACAGGCTGCTCAGAGAGGTTGTGGAGTCACCATTCTTGGAGGCATTCAGAAGTCATCTGGTACCACCTCTGCTTTCATTTACCACACCAAGTTTACCAACACATACTGCTTAAAAGTGGATCTCTTGATTCACAGAAGGAAACTGTCAACCTGAAAGTGCTGAAAGAAGGGAGAACAGGAACTTCATGTCTACATCTACGTAGAGATCAGTATGTTTAGTCTGCTAAATATAACTTTGCAATTACTTTATCTATACTTATTTGCTTGCTTTTTCCAAAATATTTTCCATATTCTAAAACAGAAGTCAGAAAAACACAGAAAATAATTACCATCATTGATTCTTCTGCAAAACTGACATATTTTTACATAACTTTGAGGTACCTTAATTCTTGGATCATAACTAGCAATTTTTTTAATGTGAGGTGATCTTTAAGTAGTATTTTCAGACCACCTTCATTCTGTGTTCTTCAGTACTGTTGGAGAGCTCTGCAACAATAAGGCCCTCTGTGGTCCAACATTATTTGCCATTTATAAAAGCCAGCCAGCTATGCAGAAAAAAAAGCATAGTCTTCAGAAAATTTGTATTTAGGTGCAGCTACAAAATCTACAGTCAGAGGTGGCCAGCTCTGGAGTTCCTCTCCTATGTTCCTGGACTTCATGGGAAACCATTTCATCCAGAACTTCTGCAGGCTGTGTTCTGACACCTAAAAAAAGCAAGGGCATTTAGGATCCTGTCCTGTGCAAAATTCAGTGCTTACATAATCATTAATCCTCTCCTGCATATCCCAGGTTTTTAAATGGCACTTACAATGTGGGGGACAGGTCTCTAGTTCCGCGTGATTTATTAAATGAAGAAGAAGAAGAAAAAAAAAAACAAAGCTAAAGACTTACTTCTTTCTGAGCTCTTACACAAAGCAAGTCTTCTATATCTTCAGTGATCCATGAACCATCACGAAATGTTCGTGTTGGTGATTCATTGCACTGTGGCCAAACACGTCACCAAATGCAACCAGCTCCAAAGACAAAAATACACACACATACACAAGACAACTTTTCACTCATTCTCTGGAATAAAGAGCCTCCTGACAGCTATATTATACTCTGTTTTGAGCCAGTGATCCAACACAGACAACCTTGTCTTGGGAACCTTGGCTTGTGTTTCATCAAACTGCCGATACTGCTAACAGGCTCCCTGTTGAGCAGCAAGAACCAAGTGCCACTTAGGAGAAGAAATTTTACTTAAAGACTGCTGCTTTTTAAAATAACTTGGTCTTTCAAGACCAATTGCATGCTGAAGTCCAACTTATGGCAGTGGCATTGAAAGTCCAACCTGAAAAGGAGGTCCAGCTCCAGTCACCCTGTGGACATCAGAGACTGTGCTCAGGATGTGGCCACTATGCCACAGTCTCAATACTGTTGCAACATGTACAATTCATGTCCTGAAAATACTGTGGCAAAACTCAAATACCCAGTGCTTTATCATGCATGTAGTTATGCAAACATTACTCAGGGTTGGAATATGTGCATAAGGCCGTGCTGTTAGGTATGTGTTTGTTTGAAACCTGGGAGGAATGCCAGACCTATATTCTCCTGCTTCCTGCTGATTAAAGGAACAGGGTGCAGCTGAAATTTGTGGCACAGTGAGCAGCGTGCAGTCCTAAAGAGTGTGGGAAATGAAGGCTTCGTCACTCACAGGAGCCCCATCCTCCCTTTGTGCATACAAATCTGGGAGAATTATATTGGATTATGATAACAGCCTTGGTAAGGACATGAATACTGGTTGGGAATAAATTATAAATTCAAGGGACTAGGTCAGCCTTATGTTAGCAGGATGATGGTTAGCATGTTAATTATATTTGGTTTTAAACTGATACAGCTTAAACAGGCAAATACTAGAGTTAACTGGGCAACAGTAGGGAATAAAGATGCAAAGCACCTCAATATCAGTGTGTTATCTGTCCTCTACTCACGTAGCTGTTACTGGATTAAAATACCTGATTTATGCACCTTGTAATAATTACATCTTCAAATTGATCACACAATTGCAGTCCCTTGATTAGTGTAAAGCTTTACTTGGTGAAGGTACATTCAAAGTTAATGTTCCAGTCTACTGTGTGGACAGCTTTTACATGAAAGGTGCTGATCTTGGCTGTCTGCGATGTGGTGGTGTCTAATCGTATTTACTAGGCCATCTTCTCAGTTATATCAAGGTCTCACATGCAATTTCATTTTTGCAATGGAAGCCTGTGTGCAGGCTGCTGTCTTGATTGATACATTGAGGAATGAACCTCAGGCCTTGGGGGGAAGCAGACCTCAGGGATCTATGTGCTGCTACAGTTTGAGCTGAAGATCACTGACATTGTAGCTGTGAGCTGTGAAACGCCTCTGTGCATCAGCACAGATGGGATCTGTATCACATACCACAAGGGGTTTGCACTTCAGTTCAGCTGAGTCTACCTCAAACAGATGAAATTTGGCCGTGGGGCTGAACAGTGAACTGCTGTGTTTAAACTACTGGTTTAATAAAGAAATAGCTATGAATACCACTATCAAAATGGTCTCTTAGTCTCTTTGCCTTTATTCTCATTCTTACAGTGATGGCAATAGGAGCAGTGTCAGTTTTTGACTTGTAACCTCTGTGATATGACAAGGTTATTGATCCTTTTGTCAGCTTAAGCCAAGTTGAGAGACTAAAGCAGAAAATGAGGATCAGCTTTCTTTAGCAGCACCTCCCTGTGTTTGGGTGCATGTTTACTGTGTTACAGCAGTGACAATTCTATCTATGTCAAAACAAGCCCTTTTCCTTTATACATATTCATATACGTTAATGAAAATTTAACATATTTTGTGTAGATTTTATTTCTCTGTTGCAATGAAAAGAGTCACCATTTTGGCAACTGTCTCTGAATACAGGGATCTGCTCATGGGTCTAAGGCAATGTTTGATTGTTTGCTGTGTGACTCCCTTGATTATAATGTGTTTATAAAATTTCATTAATGTTAAAGTAATGAAACAGTGAAGTAGGCCAACTGTCTTCTCTTCACAGACCCAGTGCTGCAATGAACAATCTGTTGAAGATATAAAAACTCTTACAGAAAGTAATAACCTGACTGCACACATTCAGGGCAGATTGTATAGGTGTCCCATGATTGCCCTAATCTCTTCTGAGCATGTGGCAGCCTCCTGGTGACTTGGCAGGAGGATTCTGCTGCACCCAGTTCCACCAGTCTTTGACAGGTGGTCTTGTTCTTCATTTTGGAGGAGGCTACTAAATAACTGCTGCATTCCATTACATAACTGATAAGGGAGGAATATTCCTGGAATTATCAGCTTCAGGGGAGACCCTGAGATGCAAAAATTTGATCCACATTTGGCACATATTTAGCTCATTTTTGGAAACATGGTAGAGTTCGGACATTATTTAATTTTGAATGTTGGCATTGCTTTAGTTCCACTTTTATGTGTTAGCTGGGCTGAAAATGTGGATAAGGCAAGGTTTGTTCAAAAGCAGTTCTGTTAACTTGTTTCAGACCTATTACGTTTCATGACATGAGAACTGAGCATCTCAAATGAGTTTTTCCCACAGGCCCACCCTGCCCTGGCTGCTCCCCAAGGCAGGTCTCACTTTAGCTCCTGGCTCCCTAGGGCGCAGCTGCTAAACCACAATTGCCTGCTCCTAAATTGATTTCAAATCCTATTTTTCCCAAGAACCAAATTCATTCCCAGCCTTGCTCAGCCACAGAGCTCAAGCTGACACAAGATTTATCACTAGCATTACTTTATTAAGGCAGGATAACAAACAGAAATGGTTTACTGTCAATTGAGCAGTGGTCAGCTGTCCAGCTCCCAGAACCCTGCAAGTGTCTTCTGTATACATTTACGTAGTTTCTCATACCTTGCAGCATATTGTTGGGTATTCTCTTTAACCCTTCCCTTTCTAAAGGGTTACATACTTTTTCCAAGCCCTAAGGAGGCACACAAACCCCAGGTCTCAGTAATGACAGCTACTCAGGTCAGGCTGTTTCTTTTAAGACTGTAGATGGGCTTGTCCCAGACCCTGGATGGACTACAGACATTCTGCTCATTTGTCTGGTATTTGAGCCCTTAGCAGTCACACTCTTCTCAACTCCAGTTGCTCAATTGTAATAATTAGACTTGCAGCTTTCCAGGCCCTTGTTGCATTGCATTAACCTCTGCCTGGCTGCAGTCTGCAGCTCCAGCATTTGCAACACAAATGCACCTGACAAGGGGCCTGCAGCCCCGGCAGTGCCCACCAGAGTTACCCCATGACCAAAGTAAGACTGCACCAAGGTCACCCCCAAGCAGCAGCTGCAGGCTCCAGTCCTGCACCTGTCATTCCCTTGGGTGCATCCATTTTACTTCTCTCTTCATCCATCACTTTTGATCAGGCCTTCGGAGTTTCGTGCATCAGTGGCCAGGGGAGTGGTCTGTTATACAGCAGCAGAGTGGTCTGTGTTTTATACAGTTCAGAAAGGGATTCTCTGCCTTTGCCTACAGACTTGATTGCACCCACTCTTGATCTTGCCCCTCCTCTGTACTGAAAAACTTCCCCTAACCAGCCTGTAATGCATAGTGCAGGCTTCCACGTAAGAGGAAAGTATGATAAGGTATCCGCAGCAACAGCCAGTTAAGTGAAGTAAAAAAACAAAAGATTTTCAAGGTTAAATACATAGCAGGGGGTGATTTAATTACTCACAGGGTAGGGGGATTGAGGGCCCAAATAGCCAAATCAGTGCAGCTGGAATAATGACACCCAGCAGGCTCCCAGGAAAGTACAGAGGAGAGATAAGTCTCTCATGAAAGAGGCTTAAGATAACTCACATTATATCACATTTGCTGTGGGTTAAGCCCAGACACAGGACAGTTGCAATGGCTTAGCTGATGTGCAGGAACTTCTTAAGCTCTCATACCTCAGTCACATGTGTGAGCCCTAAAATTGCAGAAATACACACTAGATCAAATTGGAAGAGTTCCATAAAAATCTTACAGAACTTAAAAAACAGTTCTCTTTAACAGAATTTAGAAATGCAGTAAAAGAAAACAGAAACTGATTCAGGAAAAGAGACAAAAACACTTCCTTCAGTTGTTTTGTTTCTTGGTTTTTGGTTGTTTTTTTTTTTTTTGTAGACTCGGTTCAAATTCCTGCAACTCCTTAACCCTGCACTACTCTTATATATAAGAAAGGAACCACTACACGAAGAGTGAAAGTCAATGATGTTGTTGTTAACTTAATGTGAAACCAAATATAAATTTCAGTTGGGGGCTGAACTAACTGGGTGAAAAGCATAGTGAGGAAATGTGTGTTTTGGTGGGAATAAAAGATAAGTCTATGCTTTGGGAACCAAGAACAACATCCAGGTTTAGTGACAGAGACATGGAAACAACACTTTTTCTCAGTCTTTCCCACAGCACTTGTTCATAGAGGTCAAATGTCCTTTAGGTCAGGGTGCAAAGAATGGTGCAGCTCAAAACTCTCGTGTGTGTCTTCCCAGGCCAGCTCTGATGATCAGAGTTAAACAAAGTGGAGAGTTTCAACAGCAGATGTTCAAACATTCCCTAAATTAATTACCAAGGCACTCTTGCACAGCATCAGATCTAAATATAATTTCTTGCTCCAAGTCAGACAAGAAAGGGGTCTGAACATCATCTTCCTGCACCCTAAGTGAGAACTATATGTGGATTTAGGTCAACTAGAAGCAGCAGAGAAAACAAGAGCTGTACTACAAGCAGCAGACATCCATGGTCTTGCTTCTCATTTTATCAAAGCTGGAGCCTAATCAGGGCTGTTGGTTAGGACAGGGAGTGAGCCATTTCAGAATAAGCAGCTGTCATCTCCACCCCTTCCCCTGGCAGCAGCAAGTCTGACTCTCCTGAACTGTTCTCCCCACTTTCTCCATAGTCCTATCCTTCCCCTCTCTCCCTTCCTCCCTTCCTGTGGTAAAAAATGAACCTAGGCTTTAACTGCAGGCAGGAAAATTCACTTTTTCTGATGCTGCTGAGATGTCTTAAGCTGAATCTGGTGTAAGAACAGGACTTGTGCCTAGTAAGTCTCATTTTATTGCAAACTATATACACAAAAGCTCACAAAGAAATATACCATCTGAAAAGAAAAAAAAAGTTTTGCTTAATTCTCAGGATAATCTCAGGATTATAAACTATAAAATAAAAAAGTCATGTTTTCCAGTCCAATAAAAAGGATTTTTCTGTCTTTTCTTCAAAAGACAAACTAAAAACTGGAATATCTTAGAAAGAAAGGAAATAAAGGAGCAATCTATTATAAATCAGAGTGAAAGAGACATAGATGATCTCAAAGATGAGTAGAGAAAAAAGATCCATGAAAGAAACATCACTAAGTACATTAAAAGCTGCAGCTGAAGTAAAAGCCACTTGGTGTGAAACCTCTGATTTCAGCAATTTCTGCATCAAAATCCCTTCCTTTTTGAGCCCTCAAAAAAACTGTCCCCCAGCTGGAGAAAAGGGTAGTATGCAATACACTGGAGAGTCCTAGAAGGCAAAGAAAAGGCAGAAATTAGCTCTTAAGACAAAGTGGTTGCCTGCTGGGTAAAAAGAAAATGGCATAACCGAGGAAGACATGGTGACCTTGTTGCCTGGAAACATTTAAAAAGTGCTTTGTTAGTGACTTTCCAGTTGGCTGGGGTAGACTTGGCAGGGCAGTACAAGGCAGAGGTGTTGGCTGATTGCGAGCAATGTGCCGGCAGCTCATTTTCTGCGGGGTCATTCTGCCCTTTGTATCGAGACTAATTTGGCTGGTGAAACGTTCTGCACCACGTTTGCTGCTCCAGAGCACCTGTGGTGTTTAGCACCAGCTCTGCTGCAGCATTTTTTAGAGGGGAAGGGAACTGCAGGCTACCTGAGCAGCTTTAGGGGAAGTCTTTCCCATTCCACAGCCCTCTCTTGCTGAACACCAGAATAATCAGCCTGATTAGTGCTGAGCTGCTCCTCTACACTCTGTCTTTGCTAACCTTGGAAATTCAATTAGAAATTATTTCATCTGGGCTGGTTCTGTTTATTCATTTAGCTTTTGAGCTGAAGTATATGCTATGCTTATGAGATGAGTTGATTGGGCAGTTCTGGATACTGCAGCAGTTTTTAAGGAACAAATATTCCTGTATTCTTTTACTGTTGTACTATCAAGGATTCTCAGATATTTTTCTCTGATTCTACCACAAACACCACACGCCAGCCTCAGAATAGAAATGTGATCTCTGCCTTGGTACATTTAATCTCCCGGTTTTTTCTAAAAATGTGTTCAGCTTTGACCCATTTCACCTCGTGTTCAGATGAATTTTCTTTGCTTATGAGACTTTATCTGAAGACGTACATAGGGACTTGATAAATATATAATTAAAACCAAATGACAAAGTACTATAATAGCACTAAATAAAAGGGAGTTCAACGGCAAGTTTCTAGTAGAGAAAGCGGAAAAAAAGATCTTACTTGAAATTCTGTTCATAGGCTTTCCACTTGTGAGGCTTCTGCAGTTACATAAATTACCATTTCCTTTGCAAAAGATTATTAATCTTGTTTTTCCTGGGGAGTGAGGAAATCTGTGGCGTTACTCATGTTGCCTTCTACTGAGGAGCACCAAAACTTGTGGTTATTTGGGCTTGGTTACAGCAATTGGGGAAATCAGAGAATGAGAGCTGGCTTGTATTCTTGGTGTTTTGTCACCTCAAACCACATAGTAGCAAACCTTGCAACAGCAGTTTTCAGGTGTCAAAGAAGGTGAGGTGTCTTTGTCAGCACCAAGTTCTTCATCATCAAGAACTGTAGTGGGTCTCTCAAACTCACACAAACTCAAAGAAATCCTGCTTTGCCCTTCCATTCTTTACATCATTCACTTCTCAAACTAGACAAAACCCACAATTTTATTTTCATCTCAGTATCTTGAACGGATGAGTTGGCAATTAAGCCTTTTCTATGTCCTACAGGAGAAGTGGATGCAAGCAAGAAGATGAAAAAGTGTTTTTGACACACCATACCTTTTGTAACTAGCAGGACAGTTACTGCAGGCAATTGAACTATTTATCTGGAGAGTTTTTTCTCAGATACTTTTACATCTGGATTTTAATGCAGAATTCATTAGCACTTTAAGTCATAATAATGGAAAGTGCATTGAGATCCTGAAACAAAAACAATTGTTATTACAAAGTATTAAACATTGAGTAAAAGAAGCAGCTCCTCAGTGGCACATAACAGTCACAGTTTTTATCCCACAAATCACTTAAAGCCACTTACAACTACTATTATTAGGCATAAAAGCCCACTTGGGTTTTATGAATGTTGGAGAGCTGAGACGAAAAGATTGCTTCAAAGAGAACAGTGTCTTAATCACCAAAAATTTTTTGGCCTCTGTTTAAACATGGTCATAAGAAAAATTGAGATTATACAGTCCAATTGCATAGGAAAAAAAAAATTCTGAACTTTTAAATACAATGTATCTACAAAGATTTTATTCTAATTAGAACATAGCAGAATAAAAGCAGCAACCTGTAGTGATATCATCAAATCAAGGCTGTTTCTATGGGAACACCACCAACTCCCAGAAATTATCGTGTCAGTTTGCCATAAATAGAAAAAAAAAAGAAAAAGAAAGAAAGAAAAAAAAAAGGAGAAAGAAAAGGGAAAAATATTACAGAAGAAAGAGAATGAAGAGAGTTAAGTCCTTTCCTTTTGATACTTATTACCAACATGTTGTCAAGTTTTATTCTTAAAAAAAAGTAGTGAGATAAAAACATCAGTTGCACTGTTCCTGACACTCATTTGAGGCCTTGAACACCTTTTCTGAACACATGCAATGCACTTTTCTATACTGATCTCCCTGCTTCCTGCATTTTCCAGCATGAGTGAGCTCAAGGTTGGTGTGGGAGAGAGAAATATTTTTGATCATAGATACTTGCTCTGTTTCCTCATTTCCATTTTTCTGCTAGCTCTGAAAGGGATACAACTACAAAGAAAAAAAAAGTAAGCAATGAACACACAAACAGAAATAATTATTTCTATCCATATGCTTATCTGATTGTCTCCCTTTCCTGGCAATCTTCTTTCCAATAGCTACCTCCATCCTGGTGCCTCCACATAAACAAAGGGAAACCACTCCAGTTCCTCCCAGGAACTTCTACCTAGATAGAGAGAGAGAAGTCCTATCTCTTTGGGACTCCAGTCCAGCAGCATTTCTTCCCTATGACTCTCAGTGAGCTTCTTTCTCTGGCTCTCCTCACCACTGACACAGGCTCCCTTCTGTGGAGGTAATGCCTTTCCAAAGAGCAGCCCAGGTCAGGAGGAAAGAGTCCTGGCACTGTATTTCCAGCTGTGAAACTCTCTTGCTTATGGTTTGTGACTAGTATCTTTTCCTAGTTGCAAGATGCCTGTTCTATTCTCAATGATTTTCATTAATTTCTCACTCTCCAGCCATTCTTTCTGCAATTATCCATTATAATCTTTTCCAGTCTTGGCCCATTGTTGTTAGTAATATTTCCTGAATGCCACACCATAACCTGTATTATTTGCTTTATATGAGAAGAAATTCTTGACTTAGAAGAAGTCTGTGGTTATAAATTATTACTGAATTTTACCTCATTGAATGACTGAAATAATAAAGTGACAACTTTGAGCAAAATGAGACAGTGATATTAACCGCTGCTGAGAATATTGACAGTGAACTTGATGATAGTCCTTCAAGTGCAATCTTTCCCCCTTAGCAACTTGATTGAAACTCCTCTCTGCATACAGCGCAGCAGAGGGCACTCCCTTCTTCAGATCCCCACAATGAGTCTAAAGTACTGTAAGTGGGCTGAGAGAGATAGCAACTACATCACAAAGAGGAAAAATGCTTTTAAACATGTATTAAACATTGATTCCACACTGTAAAGAATATCTGTGAACCTACTTGTTCCTACAGGTATTACATGAATGTTTTTTCATCTGCTGCAGAACATAAAATTTCAGATTTTGTTGTTCGGTGCTGAAATGCCAAAGGGGCACTTAGAAACATTTTATTTAAATCATAGAATGGCTTGGGTTGGAAGGGATCTTTAAGAGCATCCAGTTCCAACCCTGTTCATCCTGTCCGTGTTCATGACAGGGATACCTTTTCAGTAGACCAGCCAATGTGGCCTTGAACACCTCCAGGGAAAGGGTATCCTTCTCTTCTCTGGGAAACCTGTTGAAGTGCCTCACCACCAACACAGTAAAGAATTGCTCAGTTTCGAAAGAGAATGGTTAGCTTCAAACAAGACTATACTTTTCTTTTGACACAAAGGGCCAAATTATTGCTTCAAAGAAAATTGGAAGGATTTTCAATAATATGTCTACATGTTAAAGCTGAAAATTTGCTTATGTAAACAAATCATGAGGCCTGCTTCCCATATACCTCCTACTATCCAACAACACAGACTGAACATGATTTTATGAACATGATTTTAAGGACTGCAGAGTTGAACAGTGTTTCAGTTTTGGCTGGTGGTGAACTAGACAGAGGAGAGGAACACTCTAGAGGCAGAGTACAAAGAAGTACAATAATTTGCTGAGGACAAATTATTGTACCTGAGTCATCGTCAGGAGCTGTAAGGATGGTCTGGTCACTTGCACTCAAGATGAACAGATGTGGACTCTCACCTCACCGTGACTATGCTGAGTTGCACATGCAGCTCTGGGTAAACTCTGAGCTAAATCCTCCTGTACATTACATCAATGCTTAAAGCCAGAAGCCTTCAGAATAATGGGCCCGGGATGTAGAAAAACACTCACGCTGCTTCTCTGCTACAATGTGATAGCTGAAGCAAAAGGAATTTCAGGGGGCGGAGTGGGAAGGAGGGGAGGGAAAGTCTTGCAAAGATCACAAAGTATCTTTCTATTTCAAGAAAGTAGCAAAAGAAAGCATCCTCTTCAAACACACTATTTGTGTCTCCTAATTATTAACTTGAAGTAGGCTCCCCCTGGTGGGGATGAAAAGGGCACGCTCTGAAAAGTGAGAGCCTGAAATGGTATTCTGATTCTTACCCTATTTCACTTTTCACCCTAATTGCAGACTAGCACCGGGCATGCTTTCAGCTCATTATTCTCTACAGAGGCCTGCTAATGGTATTTCATCTACTGTCTAACTCTACAGCTTTAACATGGAAAAATTCCTTTCAAATTCAATACCGATGAGAGCAAACAGTAGGTCTGCCTCTCTGCTTTTTGTTTAGCTGTTCAGTAACTGGATAAACATTAACCAGCTGGATAGTGCAATTATAATTTTTTTAAGGTACTGTAAATGCTTGCAACAGCATAGTATCTGGCAGCCTCACAAATATTAATGAATGCATTCTTGTTCCACTCACACTATTAAAAGTGATTAAGTACTTTCACAGAGGTCATGCAGAAAATGAATGGCAGAAGCCAGCACTGAGGAAAATCCAAAGTTATTTCCTAAGAGATACTTTTTAAGACATCCCGCAGCACAAACAGAAATAAGGGGAAGAAATGCAATTAGAGAAAGAATTGACATTGGGCACTAATTATT
This sequence comes from Regulus satrapa, assembly GCA_013396955.1. Lineage (NCBI taxonomy): Eukaryota > Metazoa > Chordata > Aves > Passeriformes > Regulidae > Regulus > Regulus satrapa. Next base: position 243,792 of record VWZN01017368.1, on the reverse strand, counting down.
TACTAGGAGCCTGAATGTACTTACACATCATTTCCAATGAACTCAACAAACAGCTTGCTCAACAAGATCAGGAGTAAGGGTTTAGGATTTGGATTAAAAACACAGAAAAAAGTAAACACTAATATCCCCCTCTAGGGAAATCATCTCTACTAATTATTTGTCTACAGCTTTCCTCAATATTGCTGCCTAAACTGCGTTTGTAAACATGGTTCCATTGTTCTGTAACAAGCAATTCATGTGCTTTTAGGAATTTCTTGCTAAAAAGTATTAGAGAAAATTAAAGTTTTGAGCTATTATTAATTCTCTATGGAAAGCACTTCATTTGTACCAATAATAAGGAAAGGTAAATATTTGGAGACAAATATATGGGAATATCTGTGTTCATACACAGGAATGTCACTGTTAATTGTGTTAGCTCTAAAGCTAATGAAGTCATAAAACACAATGGCTGAGACTATTATTGTAACAATTTTCAAATGTTGAAAGCTATCAAGAAGTGTAATCAAATTTCAGTCTGAAAGGAAGAAACTTTTTTTTATTTTTGCTCTTAAGCTTGTAAGTTTCATGCTTTTTAATGCAAAACCTATTTTTTACATTAGTCATAAATACCTTGACCTCTGGGTATTTTTGTTATACTTTACAAATGCACGCCATAAACAAAGGCAAATACAAAACAATTTGTAATTTTTGAGACATATTTAGCCTCAATCAAAGTTGGCATTTTATTTGTGTGTTAAAGTTATGTATAATTTGTTTAACTTCAGTGGTGCCCAGAAAGCTTTACATGTGCTTCTTATTTGAAACACCAAGGCACAAATACTGTAAGAAGATTTTCAGCTTTTTCTTATATTGTCTGGAGGGGGAAAGAAGTGTAAGTACTTAGGATAAGTATAAGCACTTCTTTGGCAAGTATTTATGTTGACACATGCCAGCAAAGCCCCATAGATTGTTGTTCTCAAAATCAGTAACCATGCCAAATAGTTTTGGTTCTTTCTCTGTTTAGAACACACTACCTCCTTTTCATTGGTTTGATTTATTTCAGGTATTTGTTATTTTCTTGTATGGGATTTTGGGGAGTCTTAAAGATCACAGTGTCATAAACACTCTTTCAGTGCAGTAAGGTGTTTTTAACTAAGAAATGGTCAATAATACATTTGCTAAGAATGATCACCATCTACTATTGAACAAGTTATGAACAGGAGAAAACTCCTATGAAGTCATATCTGGAGTTTTGTTCTAAATTATATTTATTTGTAGTAAAAAATGGTGAATCAAAATGAAATTTTTCTCATTCTCCATCAGACACTGTAGTAGCTCACTACAGGCCGTTCACATCTCTCCTCTGTTTAATGGCCATTACTTCTTTTCAGGGAAGACAGAGATTCTGCTTCCTCCTGTTTTAGGTGAGATTTATCCTGATATTAATTTGTACTCTTGTTAGACTGCACTTTTGTCATGTTTTAGAAACTATAGGCTCATAATGAATTTGGCTTTCGGCAGAAGGGCCTGGACCAGAAATGGGAAGGGTACAGAATTTCTCATTAAGTCTGACAAAGTTGAAGATACCTGGGGTTCAGCTGTGCAGGACACTGCAAAGGAAAGAAGTTAGCTTCAAACAAGACTATACTTGCAGCTGTAGGAGAAAAGTACCAGCTGACTGTTCTGGAATACAAAGATGACAGGCCAGGGCTGTTATGTTGCTCAGCGCAGCCACTCAGAAAATCTTTCCAGATCTACCTCAGAGAAATGTTCCCAACCTGTGACAAAACCCAAAAATTACCCTTTTACAACCCTAGCTTGTGAAATGGTACCAAGGATCTACAGAGGACCAGTAGCCCGAGTCTAAGACACATACAGGTTATCCTTTTCTAAAGAAATTGTTTTGTTGTTTGATCCATGTTAAAAAGTATTTGTCAAGAGTAAAAATATTATTGCAATACACAACAAAATTTTTAATAGTTATGTAGGCAGAATATATGGAAAATAAAATTGCATTTATGGCTATGCATTGTAAAACATCAATAGTAGCTACAAATGTTTGAGGCAAATTTTCAGTATTTAAAATACTTGGAATAATCTTAAATTGCTAGATTATAAAACCCGGGAAAAGCACATCCTATATGATATGATAATGTAGAGTCAGTTTTGTCCCAGCTGCATTACCCTTTCTGTTATCTTGGATACAGCTGGGAGGAAGACAAGCAGAAGGAGAAGGAGGAGGAGGATTACATGTGTACAACCAGAAGAAATGAGTGTTTCAGTGCACTGGCCCTCGCAGAACTCGAAGTTTATGCAGAAGTCTTCGGCCTCTTCCACTGCCATTGTGTGTTCCAGATTCAGCATTGGAAAGGAAAACCTCTTTCCTTCTTCCTTTTCATCTACATCTCCCAAAAAACCAAAAGGGGACACTTTCATAACTCCTAGGTGTTCAATCCAGTAGGATTTTCTGAATGAAATACAGTGCGTGACAAGTTTTTGTAACTAGCCAAGAGGCAGTAGCACCTCCTGCAGTGTTTTGAAGGTGGGCAAACTGTGTATCACAGAAAAAGCTGATTGTTTCAGACCAGACCAGTGTGCAACCTTTGTACTGGGTCAGTTCAGCCCCACAGGTAGAAATGGTTGCTACTGCACTGGACAAATTCTGCAGTCATTATGTGAACCTTGTTGGGAAGTCAAAGAAATTAAATGAAAGAAAAGTCATAGAAATGGGACAAAACTGATTTTTTTTTTCCCCCAGCAGCTCTTGTAGCCTGTTCCTCTGAAGTTCTTTTTCTATATAATCCAAAAGGTGGAGGAAGTTCATTTCAGCACTAGCAATCTAAAATCAAGTCTCAGCTGAGACTAATTTGCATGAATAATGAATGCAGTTTTCAAGTGTGGTTTTGAGGTGTTTGTTTGTTTGTTTGTTTGTTTGTTTTAAGTAAATGTTGACATTTTTATTTTTCTGGAGCACTACCTATGACCCTCTTGGATTTATTTTGTGCTTTGAAGTTCAAACTAGTGACCAGCTGAAAATGGGTTTAGAGTTCCCTGACCGCTATGGAAGCAACTGGGGCAGATACTTAGTAGTGAAAATTATTTAGTCTGGCAAGCAATCAGGAGGATATTTTTAGAATAATAAATCAAACTCACACCTCTGGACAGACAGGACATGGAGATCTAGATCACTGATTTTTGTGTCCCTGCCCTGATGAGCAGAAGTGCCACAACAGCCCATTGTCGACTTTCCCCCCATCTCAGGCTGACATTGCCATCATTCAGGTCCAAGTGACATTGATTTGTCTAGACTGCTTTATGAGCAAGCAAGGCAATGAAAAACACCATTTTACATTTCTACAGCTGAACGTGTTTTCCAGAGAAATCCAGTGAAAATGGGCCTGCCTCTCAGCCACCTGAAAACACCTTCCAAAGGCTGCTGAGCATACCAGAGCCCACATTATGATTTTAAAGTTATTCATCAGCATCGTCATTCCTGGGACACTCGCACATGACAAACTTGGGGTGCCCCGTTCCTCCAGCTGTCTGAGAGCCTGCTCCACCGCAACTCCCTTACCCTGACAGAAACACAGAAGGCTTATTAATGCAAGACCTTAATGTTCCCATTTAGGGAACAGCCTTGGAATAAATCCAGAAGAAAACAAGATTTATTTTTTTTCCTTAGATGCTTCTAGTGCACAATCAGGTGTACAAAAGCCAAGGGCACCCAGCCAGCTCCAAGCGCAAGGTCCTCAGGGCACTGTGGGGCAGAAGTGGTTTGGCAGGTGGACGTATTTGGCCACGGGGACAGGGTAGTGCCATCTTTTTTCTGTGCCATGGGGCGGCATTGTCGCATCCACGTGGGCTTTTAAAAGCAGCTTTGGCTCTGCCGAGGCACCAGCATGTGGGAGGGAGCGCCAGGCTACAGCCGGACTTCACCCTCGCCCCAAAGCCGCCGCGCTTCCCAGGGGATGGGAAGCGGGGCCTTCGGGTGGGCGGGGTGTGTAGGTGCGTGCATGTGCCTTAAATTACTACTTTAAAAAATACACATTATTTTTATTCCCTCGTGAAGACCGCGGCGGGCTTTCCTCCCCTCAGGATCCNCTAGTTCTCGTCCTCGAAGTAGAGGCGCTGGAATAGATCAGCCGAGAGAACGGGGCTGAGTGATTGTGAAAAGGACAGTGTATTAAATATTTGTGGACATATTGGAGGGGGAATGCGGGAGAAATGTTGGAAAGAAGCTCTGAAAGGTTTAGTAATAATTAACATGGATAAAATTGAGACTGAAATCTAGTGACTTGTGCATCAGCCTGTTGGCGCTAATACAGAGCGACAGGGAATGTGTTGGTAAAGGGTAGCATGCGGATTTTTTCTTTCTCTTGCGGATATGCTCGGAGTTTGCAGAGGCATGGAGATGATGGGTTATGTGACAGCCTGCATCTCTGGGGTCGTGGAGGGGGCCTGGGCTTGTCTCTCTCAGGAAACGCAAGAGTTTGAGAACAGGGAGGGCACATGAGACCAGGGTGCGTTTGTTTTGTGTGGTCCTGAAAGTGGAATATTACTAAGCGAGATTTCTGAAAGATAGCAAAATAAGTCTAATGCAGGAGAGGAAACATTGCTATAAGATAAAGCCTGATTATTTCCACACAGAACGCTCTTGGGACAGTTTTGGATTTATGGGCTAAAGTCTGCAAGGGCTGCTGCTGATTCAGGCGGTGGCATATTGCTGAAATTGCGATAGCGGTGATACCTGTTACCGCGCACGCCGCATGAATCAAGTCGCTGAACTGCTTCCTGATACAATCAGTGTTTTCAGTTTCTCCATCTGTATACGCGGTACAAGTTCCTGCTCCCTTCACAGCGTGTGTCTGTTTAATCGGTGCTGGCACCTTCAGCTGGCGTGCTCTGTAGCGAAGGACGAGCCATAGGGCATGGAAATGAATGCAGCGTTACTGCGGGGTGGCAGTCGGGGCTGGGACACTTGTTAGGCTCTTGTGAAGGCGGGGATGGTTCCTGTTCACTGCGTGAACCTGTGACCCAAAACAGCGTCCCGGCTGGAATGCGCAGGCGGCGCAGACGCTGCTGCCACCCACGGCTCGTACGGGACATTGCCCTGCGTGCCGTGGAAAAGTTGAGTCTGCTTTGCTGACAGGCACCGGCTTCCATGTGCGAGATAACACATGAGGAGCTCAGTGTGGGACCCTTAAAGCAGATTGCGTAAGTGTGGGGTTTGGTTTGGGTTTTTTTGGTTTTTTTTTTTTTTAATTGATAGACAGCTTTGGCTGTTTTCCTGTTCATGATGATGACAAAATCTGGGTTAGACTCATAACCAGAAAGAATGCTCTGGGAGTTGATGTTTTTCCTGTAGGAGATGCAGGTTAGGGAATGGGGCTTGCAATTTAGGTATGAAACTTTTTTAATTTGTCTT